>CM041796.1:2149059-2236559 GCA_023376895.1 Aspiorhynchus laticeps
GACATTACCCAGGGCACCGGCGAGGAGGTACGCCCTCGAATCACTCTCCACTTCATTAACACCCATTCAAGCTGTGAATTGGGTGCATGGTGGATTCCTTTCATTTGCATGATGATGACGAGTTGATGATGATTGCAGTGATAAAACGATGTTGATTTTCTTTTTTTTTTGGTTTCTCAACTGAGCTGCCAAAAAGAAATGAAAGTGGCCCTCATATGTGATGGCATTGTGTGTCTTGGATTGCAGGATAAGCGCACTAGAGGTACTACGTGACCTAAATAAAGCTATCCCTGTTTTTGAACATGAAGTGCACTCACCTGTTTGCAATTTATTTGGAAGTGGTCACTGCACAGCACTCAAGCAGTACGATCCAGCTTCAGCTGAATACATACTGGTGTATTTTAGGGTGAAATTGCACATCCAGACACTTGTTGCAAGCATAACCTGTTCTCATGTACTCTTTTGGTTTCCAGTGATAATGCTGTTATTGAGCTCGTTTTGATAAGCACATATGCACTTTATGTATTAATGATCCTTTATCTTCACCTGTCTGTGTGTGTGTGGTCCTCTGCAGTTATTTGATCACATAGTGCACTGCATTGCTGACTTCCTGGAGTATATGGGTATGAAGGGAGCAACGCTGCCTCTGGGATTCACCTTCTCGTTTCCCTGCCATCAGACCCGTCTGGACCAGGTAAGACACACAGACATCTCTGCTAATTCAGCTCAATGAAGACAAACTGCAGTTAAAATAAAACTTATTGGAGATTTTTAGCACTGGAAAGTTCTTCCACAAATAGGGTATAAAGTGGGACTTAAACTCTTAAAAAAAAAAAAAAAATTAGTTTTTTTTTTTTTTTTTTTTTTATGAAATCAAAAGTTCAATTGAAATGCAATAATTTTATTCATTTCAATGTATATTTTATAAGTAGACATTTTTTCGACCTTTTCGCTCATGTTGCTCTTTTCCATAGAAAACAGTTTATGAGTACGAAAGCAACATAACTGTGCTCCAAGTGACTCATGTACTATATTTTATGCAATGTACTAGTTTCTCTAAGTTTTTTCTCTAAAGAACATAGGGTTCCCTGTACCTTTTTTGCTTTAAAAAAATGTAATGGGACATCAGTTTTGTATCCTGTTTATAGAAAGTTGCACAGATATTTACTCTTTTCTAAATGATTTCTCATTAAAGGGGTCATGAACTGAGAACCTAAAATTCTCTTGATCTTTTGACATATAAAAGGTCATTGCACTATAAAAACATCCTATAAGTTTCAGAACTCAACACTTTCTCCTTAGTGTAGAAATAGGCAGTCTGCCAAACTACAGCTTGTGGAATGTTCCACTCTATGATGTAATAGTGTGGATAAGCACCGCCTCTGCAGAAGAAGATCAGCGTCTGCTTCTACATCGCTGCCTGTTTAGCCCCGCCCACTGATTCTACATCACTGCCTGTTTAACCCCGCCCACTGATTCTACAGCACTGCCTGTTTAGCCCCGCCCACTGATTCTACAGCACTGCCTGTCTAGCCCCGCCCACTGATTCTACATCACTGCCTGTTTAGCCCCGCCCACTGATTCTACAGCACTGCCTGTTTAGCCCCGCCCGCTGATTCTACAGCACTGCCTGTTTAGCCCCGCCCACTGATTCTACATCACTGCCTGTTTAGCCCCGCCCACTGATTCTACATCACTACCTGTTTAGCCCTGCCCGCCGATTCTACAGCACTGCCTGTTTAGCCCCACCCACTAATTCTACATCACTGCCTGTTTAGCCCCACCCACTGATTCTACAGCACTGACTGTTTAGCCCCACCCACTGATTCTACATCACTGCCTGTTTAGCCCCACCCACTGATTCTACAGCACTGCCTGTTTAGCCCCACCCACTGATTCTACAGCACTGCCTGTTTAGCCCCACCCACTGATTCTACATCACTGCCTGTTTAGCCCTGCCCGCCGATTCTACATCACTGCCTGTTTAGCCCCACCCGCTGATTCTACAGCACTGCCTGTTTAGCCCTGCCGCCGATTCTACATCACTAGGCTTGTTTGAGATGCGCCTCGCCTGAAATGTAGGTGAGAGTAGGCAGCTGCAGTGAGGGGAGGAGTGAAATAAGCGCAGACAAGACAGACAGTTCTGAGCTCTCGAAGTGGAACATATACTACGAGATCAAAGCAGGATATCGTGTTATTCTCAATCATGTGCTGTGCTGCTGATGAAGATGATATAATTTCAGTTCTGTTGCTTTTATATGAATATAAATGATGAACAAGACACTCAAATGCTTGCTATTTAATTCCATACGAAAGGCGTATTTATCATCCATTTTTAGTTTAATACAAAGATGTAGGCTATTTTAGATTTTTATAGAAATATGACAACAATCACACAGAGATCGCACTGGCATAGTGTTTGGGAATATTCAAGCATAATTTAAATAAATAATCACATGAAATCAGATTTAAAAAATTAAATGTTTTAGCAGAGAACGCAACATCACTGTTGTCTGAACCAATGAGCATTAAGCTGTGTCGTCAGTCAGTCGTTTCCCATCATGCTTTTGGTCAGCGCAGTTGGTGGAGAGCAACTGAGCTCGACTGCTTTTTTGGCACATGTCAGCATTACATCAGAGCAAGGCAGACGTAATTCGGACACTTTTCTAACCGACATGCATCTTGCGGTGATCACCGGTGATCGGTTCTGCGCAGATTTTGCTCATCTCAAACAAGCCTATTGTTGCCTGTTTAGCCCCACCCATTTATTCTACATCACTGCCTGTTTAACCCCACCCACCGATTCTACATCACTGCCTGTTTAACCCCACCCACCGATTCTACGTCACTGCCTGTTTAGCCCCGGCTGCTGATTCTACATCACTACCTGTTTAGCCCCGCCCGCAGATTCTACATAGCCGCCTGTTTAGCCCCGCCCACTGATTCTACATCACTGCCTGTTTAGCCCCGCCCACTGATTCTACATCACTGCCTGTTTAGCCCCGCCCGCTGATTCTACATAGCCGCCTGTTTAGCCCTGCCCACTGATTCTACATAGCCGCCTGTTTAGCCCTGCCCGCAGATTCTACATCACTGCCTGTTTAGCCCTGCCCGCAGATTCTACATCACTAGCCCCGCCCACAGATTCTACATCACTGCCTGTTTAGCCCCGCCCGCTGATTGTACATCGCCGCTTGTTTAGCCCCGCCCGCTGATTGTACATCGCTGCCTGTTTAGCCCCGCCCACAGATTCTACATCACTGCCTGTTTAGCCCCGCCCGCTGATTCTACATCACTGCCTGTTTAGCCCCGCCCACAGATTCTACATCACTGCCTGTTTAGCCCCGCCCACCGATTCTACATCACTGCCTGTTTAGCCCCGCCCACCGATTCACGCATGTAGTGTTTACGAGAAAGGCGAACTCTGAGGTCTTCCTTCTGATCCCAACATTAGGAAAGATTAAATTAACTTTATTTTTAACGAAGATCCAGTCTGCATCAGTAAGAACTCAGTCCTTTGTTCACACAATTTTACCGTGGATTTGTTTACAAACAAGGCACAATTTGATGTGGGATCTTCAGAATGATTGAAGCTAAAAGACAATGCTGTCTACTATATTGGATCCGACAGTAATATCGCAACACAAGTGTGAGTTACTGTTTTCATTACTTGATCACTATTGCTTTGTCTGTTCACAGCAGCGTCCATGTGTGATGGATGTAGACTGTCAATCATACACAACTATTAGCCAATCACATCAGTGGGCGTTTACTTCCGAGTCTACTCCACGCCTATTCAAACAGAGCGTTCTGATGAGGGGGGTCAAAAACAGGACAGAAAATAGCCTACTACTTATAAAGTAGATGTTTTTTGATGCAAAAATCTTTATAAGTGGATCTCAGAAAATAATACAAAATAAAAAAACACAGTTCATGACCCCTGATGATGATGATGATGTCCCCAAAACCATCTTGTCAGGTTAAGCAAATGTCTTGGGGTGTTTTTCTGATATTCTACCAAAAAAAAAAAAAACTCTGTCAGCTATTTATCTATAGTGTTCCCATCTTGATATTCCCATCTGTCTTCCTCGCAGGGCGTCTTGATAAAGTGGACGAAGGGCTTCAAGGCCTCGGGGTGTGAGGGAGAAGATGTGGCCACACTGCTGAAAGATGCCATCCATCGCAGTGAGGTCAGCACTGCCGCCCACCGAAATGCTGCTAAAGCAGTTTCTGCACTTGTTAGATGCAATTACTCTGCCTTTTAATGGCAAGATGTAATTAGTGGATGTTCAGTCAGACGAATCTTGTCCTGAAAGGCCGTCATGGTGGTAATGCCTCTCTCTCTCTCTGTCTGCTTTTGTTTCCTCACAGGAGTTTGATCTGGATGTGGTAGCTGTTGTGAATGACACCGTGGGCACCATGATGACTTGTGGGTACGAGGACCCTCAGTGTGAAGTTGGGCTCATTGTCGGTGGGTGTGATTTCTTGCTCTGGTTTTTGTAGTTGACTTTCAGGGTGCATAAGATTGAATGATTGTCTAGTTGCCTCAATATGCATTTCAGTCTTAATTTAAATGTGCATTCCCAACTGGGGTTTCCTGAGGGAACTGCAAGGGTTTGTGAGTTGATGAAAAGCAAATAATTAAATGGAATGCAAATTTAAAATGAATAAATGTGGTTGCACCATTAATTGAAATACAAGTGAAATTGCGCTATAGCTTAGTGTAGTAATCAAATCAAACATTGCGTTTTAATCAAAAAATGATATAGTCTATTGCACAGTGCAAGGCCGTAACCATGTCTTGAATATTGAGGGGGACCTAAAGTCGAGGTTTCAGAATCTGCAAAATGTTAATTATTTTACCAAAATAAGAGGGATCATACAAAATGCATGTTATTGTTTATTCAGTACTGACCTGAATAAGATATCTCACATAAAATATGTTTACATATAGTCCACAAGAGTAAATAATAGTTGAATTTATAAAAATGACCCCGTTTAAAAGTTTACATCCCCTTGATTCTTAATACTGTTTGTTAGCTGAATGATCCACAGCTGTGTTTGGTAGTTTAGTGATAGTTGTTCATGAGTCCCTTGTTTGTCCTGAACAGTTAAACTGTCTGCTGTTCTTCAGAAAAATCCTTCAGCTCCCACAAATTCTTTGGTTTTCCAGCATTTTTGTGTGTTTGAACCCTTTCCAACAATGACTAGTTGCATATGAGTCCCTCAGTTGTCCTCGGTGTGAAAAGACGGATCTCAAAATCATACCATTACAGAAGGTTCAAACACTCACTTATGCTCCAGAAGGAAAAATTATGCATTAAGAGCCGGGGGGTGAAAACTTATCACTAAACAAAAAAACACAGCTGTGGATCATTTAGGTAACAACACAGTATTAAGAATATTGAACGTGGTCATTTTTATAAATGCAACTATTTTCTCTTGTGGACTATATGTAAACATCTTTTATGTGAAAGGGGTATGTAAACTTTTGACCTCAACTATATGTGTATGTGTGTGTGTGTGTGTGTGTATATACAGTATATATTGCAGTTAGCTTTAAGCAACCGTATCAAGGTGATTTGTAGAGGATTCATGAAGTCGATTCCTCTCAAATTCATACCACAAAGTGTTCACTTTTTTTTTTTATCTTAATTCTCTAGTTTTTTATTGATTTATCATGTGAAGCATTACACATTTCTTTTTTTGAAGTATTTTGATTTGCATGTTCTTCTGCTGTCTTTTGTCGAATTAAATGCCTCTTGCCTTGATGTTTTATAGCATGGTATTTTAGTGTTGATGTTGAGTTTTGGAGATGCTGTAAATGTGTTTGTGCACAGCATCATTTATGAGTGAGGGTTATTTGTGTTTCTGTCGTCTTGCTGCAGGCACAGGGACTAACGCGTGCTACATGGAGGAGATGTCAAACGTTGAGCTGGTGGATGGGGATGAAGGTCGTATGTGTGTGAACATGGAGTGGGGAGCATTTGGGGACCAAGGGGAGCTGGATGATGTTTGCACGGCGTTTGATCGAGCCGTGGATGACCAGTCCACTTACCCTGGGAAACAGCGGTGAGACTTCAACTCTTGATGCTTTATACCATGTCAGCTTCCCATTCGAGAAATGTTGCCATGTCTAATGGAGTTCAGATTGAGCTCAAACACAAATGCTGGCGGGGATCCCACCAGACGTCAGGTTTTTGCACATGAAATAGATTTGTTTTTTAAGTGCTGTTACTTATTTATGGATGACTTAGTAAAAATACATTATGGATATGCTTGTATAATTTAAAGCCAGTGCACCTCTTAGATCATTCGATTCAGGTCAGCTTAGTGCAGTGCCTAGGGTTCGTTTAAGACGTGATGAAACCGAGTTTAACTACTAAACTGCCTGCAGCTGGAAACTACTTCAAGAAGATCTCAGATGTGTCCTGAAAGTAGTAGATTCATGACCAAACTGAAAACCCATTTTTACATCTGGGTTCTCCGTCATAGAAGTAGTTTACTGACATGTGCTCATTTAGTCAGTCTCATGTCATTTGAAACATGCACGGTTTTCTTTTTTCCTCAGAATGGAGAAGGAAATGTTTTATAGGATGTTTTTTTCATTGCATTAAAAATGGGAGGAAAACAAACAAACAAACAGACAAACAAAATCCCTGAAAATCTCCCCGTTACTCTCAAACCTAATTCACACTTGTGCACTTTAATCGAAGGCAAGATTTTCAGTGTTTACTTGCATATGACTTAAAGCCTTTGTAATTTTGAAGACCTTTTTTAAAGATTGTGTTATTATTTTTTAATTAATTACAGTTAAATGAACTCAGTAGTAAAAATTATAAATTTAAATAAATTTAATTTTTAATAAAAAAAATGAATACCATTTTAAAATATTAATTTATTTATTTTTTTAAAACACCATTAAAATATTTATTTATTTGACTATTTTATAATATCTTTTTGCCTTTTTTGGAGCTTTATAGACAACAGTGGAGATGAGAATTTGTTCTATTTGCGTTCACATGAAGAAAGGAAATAATGCCACTTTTTACAACATAAATATGGGTAAATTTAATCAACTTAGGTGGCGTGTCCCATGAGTGCATTATTTTGTTTCCTGTCCTTTTAAGTACAGTTGGAGGAAAAGAATAGATTGAAAAGCATGGATCGACCATTAAATTGATCTGATCTTCATCAGTCGTTACCACACAGCCTGCTTAAATTGTATTTATTGAACAGACCATGATTCACAGTACAATGTGGAGAAAACCTGAGAAAACCCTTATTCATCCTACATTCAATAACCGGTTAGCTGTCCTCCACCAATATTTACCTCTGTTCCTTTACAAAACTGCAGCAATAACCGTGGGCTGTGTGGTCTGAATGCAGTCTTGAGGTCAGGACTCTGTTGTTGATTTACTCCTGAGCTTTGGTTTGTTGTCTTGTTGCATCGTTCAGCTTCTGTTGAGATTTGTTTGGCCTTATGTTCACCTTCCAATTGTCCTGATAAACTCCGCATGATGGCCTCTCTACCGTACATTATGATAGAGATGAGATTTGATGTTCTTCTACACACACACAGCGTTGTTTCTAGTCCAGGTGAACTTCACACAGTTTTGGACAGCAGGAGTGTCCTGCTTAGGTCTTCTGAGATGCCTTTTGTTTGAAGCATTCTTCACAGTAACACTTCTGTTCAAAAATATATGCTCGGTTAGATTTTATGTTACTGAATGAAGTGTCTTATGCTCACCAAGATTCATAAAAATACAGTAAGAACCGTGATATTACAGTTTAAAATAACTTTATTTATAATAAATAATAATATTATAATAAATGTTAATATTTTTTATAATAAATAAAATTATAATTAATATACTTAAATGTCATTTTTATATATAATAATGTTTTTTTTATTATTATTATTATTTTTTTATCACAGAACACATTTTACTAGTACCTGCAAAAAAAAAAAACATGTTAAATCCAAAGGTTCATGTATTTTTCTGCAATTATATACTTTTCCCTTTCCTTAATTATTTTATTCCATTAAATTGTTTGTTTTAACTTTTTAAAGGAACTTATTAACCTTTTTCCGAGTCATTGTATCCCATATTCAGGTTAAACTATGATCTTAAATGTATTAATTTGACATATTTATGTATTTTAATGCACCTCATATATTAATAATTCATATTATATGTAAACTTAAAGTATGCATAACGGTCTATGAATAAATGTCTGCTATTTTCAGCATTTTTTTTTTTGTACGAGATATAAGATGAAGCACAATACAAGGCAGTGAAAGTACTTCACTCTAATCACCTCAAAAGTAAACACACCTACAGTAAAACACGAATTCATTTCTGTTAATGCCTTTGTTGATGCAGCTTTACTTGTAATGAACATGGAACATTAAATTATAAGGTGCACCACAGTGACTAAAAAGCAAAGTAAAGAGAAAGTCAAGAAAATGCCTAATATAAAAAATAAAAAAATATCTAAAATCTGTGTGAAAGAAAACACAGCATGTTGAAATAAAAAAGTTAATTAAAAAAGCTTGTCTCTCTGATCTTTTCTGTGCAGTGTTATATAATCCAAAATTCCCACTCCAACGATTACAAAAATATGCCTTATGACGATGAATAATTTCCTTGTCTCTTTGTGTGATTTTCAGATATGAGAAGATGATCAGCGGGATGTATCTCGGAGAGATCGTCAGAAACGTGCTCTTGGACTTCACTGCTAAAGGCCTGCTCTTCCGTGGAAAACTTTCAGAGAGACTGAAAACACGCAGGATCTTCGAAACCAAGTTCCTGTCGCAGATCGAGAGGTGTGTGTGTGTGAGAGAGAGTGTGTGTCTGTGTGAGTGAGTGTGTGTGTGTGTGCGTGCGTGCGTGCGTGCGTGCGTGTGTGTGTGTGTGTGCGCGAAAAAATTATTAAAAATAGTAAATGATGTTTATCTGAAAGTGTAAGAATGCAAGCAGGTTTTCTGTTAGGGTAGGTTTAGGGGATAGAAAATATAGTTTGGTCAGTATAAAAGTAATAGAAGTCTATGGAAAGTCCCCATAATTCACAGAAACAAACGTGTGTGTGTGTGTGTTTGTTCGCATTTTTGTGTCAAATGAGGACATTCATTTGTATAATAACACAGGTATTACAAGGTGAAGGTGACTTATGAGGACATTGCCTCATGTCCCCACTTTTCAAAACACTTATAAATCACACAGAGTGAGTTTTTTGGGGGAAAGTAGAAATGCACAGTCTCCTGTGAGGGTAGAGTTTAGGTGTAGGGTTGGTGTAGGGCAATAGCACAGAGTTTGTACAGTATAAAAACCATTACGCCTATGGGATGACCCCACTTTTCACAAAAACAAACGTGTGTGTGTGTGTGTGTTTGTGTGCATGTTTGCGTGTCTGTGTCTGTGTGTGTGTGTGTTTGTGTGCATGTTTGCGTGTGTGTGTGTGTGTGTGTGTGTGTGTGTGTGCGTCTATGTCTGTGTGTGTGTGTGTGTGTGTGTGTGTGTGTGTGTGTGTATGTCCGACACCTGACATTAGTATCTGAGCCTCAAGGGTCTTCTGCTTTCCTTCATATGATATTGAAATGCTAAGCACACTGATTATGTCCAATATTATATGATAAGTCTAAGGCATCTTGGCATGTATAATTCGATTTGTGTGTTTTCTATTGTTCATTCATAAAGATAATATTCCAGCTGAGAATATTGGCTTGATTTGGCATGTTTTTTTGCATATCTATGCTATTTATATTCCATCCATATTCTTTGGGGAAAAAATGCAGGCGTAGTGTTTTTTTAAAACCTTGATTTAATTAAACTTCTTGTCTTGTAGGTGGAGATATGCAATGCAGTTTGTTCAGTGATTTTTGATTGTTATCAGCATAATTAATGGGCTGTTTCTGGCAGTGATCGTCTGGCGCTGAGGCAGGTGCGCTCCATCCTTCAGCACCTGGGTTTGACCAGCAGCACGTGTGATGACAGTATTCTGGTGAAGGAGGTTTGCAGTGTGGTGTCCAAACGAGCGGCACAGCTCTGTGGAGCTGGTCTGGCGGCCGTGGTGGACAAGATACGACTGAACCGTGGCCTTGAGAAGCTCAGCATCACCGTAGGAGTGGACGGCACGCTCTACAAACTCCACCCGCAGTGAGTGGACAAGATAAGAGCGAAAAACCTTATGGAAGAAAAATAATGACAAATGTCTTTGAAACAAAAAAGCATGTTGAATTGCACTTACTGAAAAAATAATGCATTGCATTAACAGTGATGAAATCACCTAAATCAGTGGAAAATGTATAGAAATAATAATTCTGACTTAAAAAATATGAAGTACACTGAAAAAAATACAAAATTTTTTTTTAAGGTAAGTGGTTACAAACTTTATTTTAGCTACATTTAATAAAAAAAAATGTTAAGTTAATCAAATAAATTTGTTTATTTAAATGTAGCAAAAATAAATTGATTGCAACCACTTACCTTAAGAATTTTTAGTAAATTCGATGAATAATTTTTTCCAGTGTAAACGTGAAAATATATCCATATTTCTCCAAGTACGCGCGTCTTTGGACTATAAGCCCTTATTGATGCTGTTTAGTGATGCTATGGCATCAGAAATAAACCACTGCTGATGTGACTTAATATTAATGCATGCTGATATTATATTCTCAATATCACACATACAGATTTATTATTTTGCACTCCTGACATAAATTAAGAAATGACTGTCAATGCAACTGAGTTTTATTAAAACAGTGTTCAAATATCGAAGCTAGAGCCTTTAATCTTTCTAATGATGCACAGTTTGTCCAGATCAAGTAAGAGTGTGATGTGTTAAAGTGAAACAATAATAATCTGAATAATCTTTGTGTGTTAAGAAGTTAATGCTTTGCATTTAATTTTTTTTTTCTTTAAACCGTATTCAAATATCGAATATTAAAAAGTGTTCAAATTAATGCTTTGTATTCTCAGGGCTTGCATGTTTGTTGCACGGTTGTATATTTAAGCTGTGAATATTTCACACACATTTTCATATTTAAAAATTCAATAATCCATATTCACCTTCCAGAGTTCACTTCCGAACTTTTTCTACAAAATTAATTCAAATGCATCGTTACTCTACTATGATTCCTGCAGTCCCCAGATGTGCAATGCTGAATTTTCTTCCAAATTTGAACCACTGAATTTGTGAAGTGAAATAAAGTGGACCGAAAATTACCTGTCAAATATATTATGCATCATATTTTTAAACAGATTGAATATTTCAGAAGTGAACTCTGGAAGGTGATTTTGGATTATTGAATTTTTAATTATGAAAATGTATGTGAAATGTTTTCAATTGAAATATTCACAGCCCCTAAAAATGCAAGGCATTAAAATGCATGCACTGTTAATGCAATGTATTATTTTTTCAGTAAGTGCAATTCAACATGCTTTTTTTGTTTCAAAGACATTTGTCATTATTTTTCTTCCATAGAAACATTTAGCAGATAACATTTGCCACTGATTTAGTTAAACGAGCGGTTCTCAAACTATGGGTTGATATTCTACATGTAACACATGGGTTTTTGTGAGGGGAGGAATAAATTAGCTAATGTCAAGAAAAATTGTACCACAATAGCCAGACCTGACAGTGTCAGATGATCTGTACCATGATGTTAGTTAATACAGCAAACATGTTAAAGCTGAGACATAAATGATACGCTCCTAGATGCCCTGTAGTATTTATGAGATCTTGATCTTCCATCTTTCAGCTCAGTCGCCCTAAAAACTGATTCATCTTAAAAATCAATGATCGCTTTACATTGGCTGTGTGGTTAACTATCTGAAGTTATTTCTCGCCCTTACTAGACGTTCTAGCTTTAAAGCCTGTTATATTTCATATTTTCCTCTTTCTAGTCAGAGACAGATGCTGTTATATGTGACATAAGGCAGCAATATTCATCACAGAGCAGTGCTTCGTGTAAAGCTGTCATCAACGCTTCTTCATCTCTCATCCAGGCACTCTCTGTTCTGAGATAAAATACTAGCACACAATTACAGCTTCAATTTAGATGTGCTTTACAAACTCCAATTTTCATTTTAATGGAAGAAAGTCAAACTGCTGTTCAAAGGTTAGGGGTCAGTAATTTTTTGTTTTAAAAGAAAATTAATGCTTTTATTTACCAAGGACACATTCGATTGATTAAAAGTGGCATTTTATCAGCTTACAAAAGATTTATTTTCAAATAAATGCTGTCATTTTGACCTTTCTGATTTTTTTCAGCAGCCAATCATCATATTAGAATGATTTCTGAAGATCATGTGACACTGAAGACTGGAGTAATGATGCTGAAAATACAGCTTTGATCACAGAAATAAATTATATTTTTAAATATTTCAAAACAGAAAACAGCTATTTTAAATTGTAATATTTTTTCACAATTTTACTGTATTTTTTATCAAATAAATGCAGCTTTAATGAGCATAAGAAACTTTCGGAAACATTAAAAAAAATAAAATCTTACCAACCCCAAACTATTAAAAAGCTGAATGTTACTGTATCTTACTGTAATGTTAGGATGACTTTGACAGCTCCAGGGGTTTGCTTAAAACTACAGATTGAACATTTTTGACTTTATACGGTCTCTGTTTTCTTTAGTCATAGCACTAATTTCAATTTCTACTACATAGACAGCTAGGGTTGCTTGGGTTTTGTTTTTAAATCATGTGTTATGTTGTAATTTCTCTGTACGTATGGCCTACTTACCAAAGCCAGATTATACGAGCCAGTGTTTGTTCTGGACTCCTGATACTTTATTAAGATAGAATAGTATTTTTCCATACACAGTGTTAAGACTGATTGCTAGACCTCCTTGTGTAACTTTAGGAGTTTATCTAACAATCTGATGAAAGCATCAGTGTATCTGTCAAGCTTTCAATCAAACCACCCTTAAAAATCAGCCTAGACCTCTCTGGAGGAACGTGTTGTGCTTTTAAACATTGTTTTCAGTCACTTCTGAAAAGAGTCCTTTTATGAATCAAAAATGACAGATGCCGTTTTATGCTGAGAAGACAGTATTGAATATGGAAGCAAAAGTTTGGCACACATTTGATGTGAAAATTTCCCACACAAAGGCTCGTAGCAGGACCGCTTTGATTGAAGAACACTTCTGTTCTCGTTTAGACTGAAATAAAGTGAGTTTGAGATGAGTTTCCATTTTTACTTTAGCAAAAGAAAGCCAAGCGTATACCCTGATTTGTTCTTTTCTTCAACTTTATTCACACTTGCTTTAAGTGTGTGGAAAAAAGAGCAAATGAAAGACTATCAGCTGTTAAAAAGGCACAAGCTATTTGTGATATTGTGTCTCAATGACTTTTTCATGTGGAGTTCTGTCTTATTACCTGAGATTAAAACGGTCAAAAATATTTTTTTTAATTGAAATAAAGCTAAAATATAATCAATTCTATATATAAATGAAAAAATATACTTAAAAAACATATAAAAAATGAAATGTTGTGCTTAAAGCAAATCAAAGCACATAAAGCAAATGTGACCCTGCAGCACAAAAGCAGTCTTAAGTAGCACAGATATATTTTGTAAATTTCCTGCCATAAATTTATCAAAACTTAATTTTTGATTAGTAATATGCATTGCTAAGAGCTTCATTTGAACAACTTTAAAGGTGATTTTCTCAATATTTAGATTTTTTTGCACCCTCAGATTCCAGATTTACAAATAATTGTATCTCAGACAAATATTGTCCTATCATAACAAACCATACATCAATGGAAAGATTATTTATTCAATTTCAGAAAATTGACCCTTATGACTGGTTTTGTGCTCCAGGGTCACAAATGTCTAAAAATTAAAAAGAAAACTGAAAATAAAACAATTAAAGCAAATTTTAAATATTAATAAGTACATAAATAATACTAAAGTAGCACTGATAGTGAGTTTTGAGAAGTGTAGATGTATTAAAGTGCCATGTTTGGGGGGAAAAACCCAATAAATACACAAAGAAGCAGCTGTTGTTCATTCATGCCTGCTTTTCTCTTTTGTCTCATCAGCTTTGCCACCATCATGCGGGAAACCTTAAGAGACCTGGCACCCAACTGTGAGGTTACTCTCGTCCAATCAGAGGACGGCAGCGGGAAAGGTGCCGCCCTCATCACGGCCGTGGCCTGTCGATTAAGAGATGCTAAAAAGTGAACAAAATAAAGTCAAGGGAAAAGATAATGAGAGAGAAATTACACACTGAGGTTTTTTTGTGCTACAATGTGACCTTACTGAAACAACACTCCTGTCTGTAAAAAATTTCTTATTTATTTTTGTTGCATTTTTATGCATATGCAGGTGGGGGACTGTTAGCAGAAAAGGGGGAAAAAAAACAAAGGGGAAGAAAAACTAATAACTGATATATATATATGTATTGTTACTGATTTGAATTACTGTACTGTCTAAAAAAAGCACAAAGAGATTTTATTCACCTGTTGAGCTGTGAATGATGTAATTTATTTCTGTACTTAACTAGTCCATGCATTATTTCCAGGCTGCTGGTTAAAGGATTCATTTATTAATTTACTCACCGTCAAGTAGGTGAGGGATTTTTATTTTGTGCTGAACTCTTCCTTTTAAAGGACTAGTTCACACAAAAATGAACATTTTTTAAAAAATGTCTCGCACACAGGCCATCCAAGATGTAGATGAGTTTGTTTCTTCATCAGATTTGGAGAAATGTAGCATTGCATCACAGTGAATGGGTGCCGTCAGAATGAGAGTCCAAACAGCTGATAGTAATCCACACCACTCCAGTCCATCAGTTGATGTCTTGAGAAGACAAAAGCTGTGTGTTCGTAAGAACAAGTAATACAGCAAGTGATATAATGCTACATTTCTCCAAATCTGATGAAGAAACAAACTCCTCCACATCATGGCCTGAGGGGTTTTTGGAGAAAACTACCTTGAATAGTGATTCTTGCACTGCAAAAAAAAAAATGCTTTTCTTACTGTTTCCAGCCAAAATATCAAAAAATTCTTAAATCAAGAAGGATTTTCTAGACAAGTAAAAATCAATGTCTTGTTTTCAGAAAAAACAAGTCAAAATTAAGTGAGTTTTTACTTGAAACAAGCAAAATAATCTCCCAATGGGGTAAGAAAAATAACCTTGTTTTCTGTTAGATATAAGATTATTTTGCTTGTTCTAAGCAAAAACTCACTTAATTATGACTTGTTTTTTTTTCTGAAAACAAGACACTAATTTTTACATGTCTAGAAATTTTTTCTTAATTTAAGAATTTTTAGATATTTTGGCTGGAAACAAGACACAAGAAAATCCAAGCATTTTTTTGCAGTGTAAGTGAAGAAGATCTCTTGCTTAATCTTAAATTGTGTCTGTGCTGCTGTAATGAGACGAAGCTAATTTAATTAGTCTTCTGAACAGGTCCAATGCTGAGGAAAGCTGTCAGGAGAAAGCTTTTTAAGGGCTAACTTGATGGTTTGAGGACAATTGGCTTTAAGTGTCGGACCGTAATTTCTAGAATTGAATATCTACTAATGCAATACAAACACATGAAATCCTGTATACAGACTGAAGGAAGTGTTGCTCTCCATGGTTAAATGCACAATATTAATTGCATTGGCACTTTTTAGGTTGGAAATGGCAGGTGAAATTATCACCGTGAGATGTCAAGAGACACACTGTGAAATTGAACGCATCTTTTCTCGCAGATATTTATTATTGATGAATGAGTTGGGCTTCACAGTTTATCATGTTGTAGATAACGCCAGGGTTTCTCCAACAGCTGTAATTTTCCTTGAGCAAATATTGAGTGAGTGTCAGATTTTCAGTAAGAAACCTTGTCGCTTTAGTCTAATAATCATACAAGATTAATTTAGTCGTTTTATTTGTATATGATTTTGCTTATTCATCTACTTGATTGAATTGCTTGCTGTAAGTTGGATTAATTTTACGGTGTAAAATAGCTTTTCACATTTCTCTTTGACTTTGATATAGTGCATTGCCAAAATTGATGGAGCCTTGTAGAAAATGTCAGCTCATCTATTTTTGTATGAAATTTCAGTCTGCACACAAAGACGGCGCAGAAATATCCCCCCGGCTAAGATTTCTTTCTTTATCTTCTTCTACATGAACACTGCAGGCTCTGGCTTTAAGAAATATACATGTGTGCATAATATCTATACATTTACATTGATTAGTGGTTATAGATGCACTGTAATAAACTCAAAAATTGCCTTAAACTTTTATGTTTTCTCAACTTTTGATTTTTTTACAGTATGGTTATATGGATAGAGTTTAGAATAGAGTTAGCTGTAAGGCAGGTTTGATTGGAGAAAAAAAAACATGATTTAAAAATATGACTATACATTAATATGACTGTACACTATTGTTTAAAGGTTTGGGGTCGGTAAGGGTTTGTTTGTTTGTTGTCAGCAATACAGTAAAAACAATATTTGAAAATATTGTGAAGATTTAAAATCGATGTTTTCTATTTTAATATAGAATGTAATTTATTTCTGTGATCAAAGCTGTATATTCAGCATCATTACTCCAGTCTTCAGTGTCACATGATGCTTCAGAAATCATTTTAATATCCTGATTTGTTGCTTAAGAAACATTTCTGGTTATTAATATTGAAAACGGTTGTGCTGCACAATATTTTTGGAGACAGTGATCACTTTTTCAGGATTCTTTGATGAATGGAATGTTCAAAATAACAGCATTTGTTTAAAAATAAAGAAAAATACCTCAATTTCAATCAATTTAATGCATCATTGCTGAATAAAAATAGTAATTTCTTTAAAAAAAAAATAACTGACTGATTCCAAACATTTGAAAGGTAATGTATAAGTATGTGGTTATATAGGAGAGAGAATGGGAAACCTACTTAATACTTCTTTAAGGAATAGTTCACTCCAACTTGAAGATTTCATCATTATTTACTCGGTCATTTTATTGTATAGCAAAAGGAAAGTTGTTAAGGATGCAGCTCTTTTTCATGCAACAAGGAGGAAAAAAAATAAGAAAAAAGCACAATTAACATCAGAATACAGCATAACACTGCATTCCACATCATACAATACAGCTGTGTGTAAAGAACAGACCCAAATGTACTGTAAGCTCTCATCTTGAACACTTACATGGAGTACGTAATGAAAAAATGTCATTTCGCATTGATGCAATCCTAGCTGTGCATCTGGTGCTCAGTGATGCACACACATCTACATCTGAAAGGCTTTGGTTGTAGACTCTCAAAGCTTTTCTCAGTGCTGTGTTTGGGTTTCTGCATGTGTGTGTGTTTTGTCGAAGCGCTGTCAGTCATTTATATTGAGCTGTGTGAGTTTCTGAATGACTAACCGCTTTTCTGTTCAGTATTCCTGTCCATTCTGTGCCTGCGAGCGGCTCTGCTTATTCTAGTAGGGCTCCGTGCACAACAGCTCATGAATTTTTTAAGGTCAGATCGGGTCTGCTTTCTAATGTTCTTTGAGACACCTGCACCTAAACACTTCACATATTCAGAGTATGCATGCTGACGGTGCTGTAGACAAGCGAAGGTGATGCTCTTGGCAGAAGTACAGTAGGGATGACCTTTAACATTCATGTTAAGATACAAGTATTGTGTTTTGGTGTTGATTTTTAAGCAAGATCCCTGGAAACAAACTCCACATCTATGCAGGACACTCAAATGTTCATAGTGTGTTGTTGTTGTTTTGTAATAAACATTTTTGAGATTAATAATTCATAATGGGGTGTTTCTTCAACACCAGGACAGCTTTTGTAACTGAGCTATTTTTCAATGCCATTATGCATGCATTTAATTTCAATCTTAATATAAGAAAATCCTAGAACGGAATAGTCATAAGACAATAATTCAATATGTCCATGAAGGAATAAATATGAAACCCTTGTGTCATTTCCATCTCAACTAACAATTTATCTTTTATAGTTATTGTAGTTACTAAGGAGACAGAGCTTGATATAGAATAAGGCATATTAAGAAAAGAGAAAGGTTACTGTGAACTGAATATTTTTATTTTGCATTGGTTTATCAAATTACTCAAGAAGCATGAAAATATTCGGTAACACTTTATTTTAGGGTCTCTTAACTAGTTGCTTATTAGCATGCATATTACTAGAAAATTAGCCATTTATTAGTAGTAATTAAGCACATATTAATGCCTTATTCTGCATCCCTAATCCTACCCAATACATAAACTTAACAACTACCTTATTAACTATTAATAAGCAGCAAATTAGGACTTTATTGAGGGAAAAGTCGTAGTTAATAGTGAATAAGTGTTCCCTATTCTAAAGTGTTACCAAATATTCATGTATTTATTCATACTGTAAAATGTAAGCTTACAGGTTTGATGAGAGAAGAGTCAGATGTGTTTCAACAAACATGTAGAAAATGTTATTTCCATTTGATTATGTCGGACATTATTAAGTAGTGAGGTTTAGTTTCTTTAGTTTGCTATCGATTAACGTTAAATTATTGCATGTGTCTAACTAAATTTTGGGGTTAATAAGATTTAGAAATTAATACTTGCATTTAGCAAGCACATATTCATTGGATCAATTGTGATCATAAATAAACGTGTAATGTTCTATTTTAAATGATTAGTTATATTACAGTTTCTCAAAGTATCACAATTTCCACAAAAATACTAAGCTACACAACTGTTCTTAGCATATTAAAATGATTTCTGAAGGATCATGTGACACTAAAGTCAGCTGAAAATTAAAAAAAAATTCTTGGTTATTTTAAAATGTATTAATATTTCAAAATATTGCTGTTTTGACTGTATTTTTGATCAAATAAGTGCAGCCTTTTTAAGGATGTGATTATAAAAAATAATCTTTTCAACCATAAACAGCATTGCAACTGTAAAACCTTGCAGAGCACAAGCAATCTGTTGAAGTATTTATTTTATGTAAAGGGCTGAAATGACCATCTGGTGAAGGTTGATATGAGTTTTAGTGTTATTAATGAAGAACTGGGTGACACGATCAGCCTCTTTCTACATAAAGAGTAGCTAAAAATGATTAATCACATTAGAATGTAGAGAAAAATAAAACTGGCAAAAAGATTTCATTACTGTACTTGAATGACATCTTTTCAACTTCACACTTTGGAGGTCTGTTCATATGAAAAGTAGAAGGTGATGTTTTTCTTTATATTTGAAGCAGTGCTTTGACTGTGGCAGAATAAATAACAGGCTGTCATTGACTTTTAAAGGAATGTCAAGTGCATCGTTTTTTTAAATGGCCAGTGATTTACAAACAAATCTACCTTCAGTGACTCTCTGTAATGTCATAATATTTCCCATCTAGCTGCATCTAATGCATACCGTCCTGCTTTACCGTCTCTATGCTGCACAAGTGGAACGAGAAGTGAGAGAGCATTATCTGTAAGCTGTCAGAATGTACTTATGTCTTTCAGTTGGTTGCATTGAAGAAGGTCAAGCATGCATTAAAGAACAGGCCATAAATGAGTCTTCTGACATAACCGGTGATGCCCTGAAACCCCTTGACCTTGATAGTCATTTGACGCAAGAAGGAATAAGTTGCTCTGTGCTCCATTTTTGCTTCTTAAATCACGAATCCAAATATAGCTGCAAGCAGCGATTACCAGGGTTCAAGCGCTTAAGGCATTTAAGCATATAAGGAAAAAGACATTACATGTTATTTAGCAAGGCTGTATGTGATTAAAAAAGCATTTTTATAGCTTATATAAGTCATAAGTGTCAATACAGGTAATTTACCTTTGAAATACGTGACCCTGGAGCACAAAACCAGTCATAAGTGTCAATTTTTCGAAACTGAGATTTATACATGATCTGAAAGCTGAATAAATAAGTTTGTTATGATAGGACAATATTTGGCTGAGATACAACTATTAGAAAATCTGGAATCTGAGGGTGCAAAAAAATCAAAATATTGAGAAAATCACCTTTAAAGTTGTTCAAATGAAGTTCTTAGCAATGCATATTACTAATCAAAAATCTGCTTTTGTGCTCCAGGGTCACATATGTGAATGAAATATTTATGAAATACGAAATAATATGAAATACCTTCTTTATTTTTACGTTTATGACTAGTGCCAGCTGTGGTCTGATCTCCTTAAAACGTTGCATGCTTGCTTAGAATCAGCTGTTGCATGTGTTCAGCAGGTTTTGTGAAGTTTTGAGTTTTATAGGATTTTGGGTAAATTTGGACAGGCCGCTTTTCTAAACGACCCTGTTATAGCTTATATAAGGGTAAATTTCAACTTTTTTTTTTTTTTTTGATAATTATTGGCCTAGAGAGTCCAGAGAATTGTACTGCAGTGTTTTTTTTTTTTCCAGAAACCTATGACTAGTTTGCATAGTCTTAGTGATTTAACAAATGATTTGATTGACAGCAGTGGCTCTAGAGGCAAAGATGTCCAGAATCAGGAGTTCTGTCGTACCACACATGCATCAAAGAACAAATTAAAAACATTGTAAATATGTTTCATCATTGTAGTAGTAATAACTGCCTGTTTTTGCAAAAAGTGTTTAATGGCCGGTAAAAAAAAGTTTTGGCAGTCGTGGCAAAAAAAGTTAGTTTTAGGCCCTGGTTTCAGCCTCAGCGCTACACGCTTGAACCCCTAATTAATGCCATTCTGCTGCTGTTCTTTGCAGTATTTCCCCTGCTCCGGCCCAGTATCTAACTGTAAAACTGAACCGAGACGACCAGAGGAGAACCGTAATGAACTGATTTTAAAAGCACTGAGCATATGGTGCTCACAGCAATACCTCACAAATATGACCTGCGCCTCTGAAAGAGAATAATAGAGCTTTCAGCTTCAACTTCCTCTGTCTACTACATTATTAAGACTATATGATCAGTTAATTCTTTTCTAAAAGGTCAAATCCATATTCAGACAAGTTTTAAGAGCCGGCCCTCTATTAGCGCTGCTTGTGTTAAGCACTTCTGTATGCTTTATCAATCAGATCGTTTTCTTGTCCAACTTTACCTCTTTCATTTAATTCAGCATGTTCCCTTTTATTGCATTTAATACCAGTGTTTCAGATTCCTCTGTTCGAGGTGTTTCATAGTCGATGAGAAATGTAGAGGAGATGGAAGGCATTTGATGTTTTTTTCCCTTTTATTTAAAAGTCTTTCATAACAGTATAGTACTATACATTCACAGTCATTTTGTACTAGGAAAGACATGTTCTGTAACACA
The DNA here is from genome assembly GCA_023376895.1 of Aspiorhynchus laticeps. NCBI lineage: Eukaryota > Metazoa > Chordata > Actinopteri > Cypriniformes > Cyprinidae > Aspiorhynchus > Aspiorhynchus laticeps. The sequence continues at coordinate 2,170,284 of CM041796.1, forward strand.
CTCCCATTAGATGTCGTTAGATATGATTGAGGTTTGAATGTGCGTGATCTTGTTTGTGTTTCATGCAGAGGAGAGAAAATCCTGCAGGTTTGGAGCCGCATGAGCGTGAAAACATGGTGAGTTTATTTTTGTGTGAACAATTTCTTTATTTGTTTGCATACATTTGCTAAATGTAATCAGATGCAGTGTGTATGATATATATGTATAATGTACACTACTGTTCTTTTTGTCTTCTCAAGGCACAATACAAGTATCAAACTGTTATAGAATTAGGAAAGTGGGGGGGAAAAACACACAAATAAGCAAGCATGATAAATGCCCACATACCTATGAACATATAGTCACAATAATATAAGCATACAAATAAACAGCTAAACAAGTGAATAGAAAAAGGAGGAAAGATAAGAAAAATAAAAACCACAAAACACATTTTATCCTGAATCTGCTTTCTCAAAGTATTCCAGAAATGGGCTCCAAAATTTAATAAAAAAGACTGGGTTTCATTTGAATACCAAATGTATTCTTTGAGGGCAAAAAGTAGGTCAAAAACCCATTAACGGTCATTTGGAGGAGCAGGCAACTTCCAATTAATAAGTATTTATTAATTATTCCAATTAATTAAACTGTCTTATGCACAGTACTGTTCAAAAAGCTTGTGATTTCTCTTAAGAATGCTTAAGATATTATTATTTTTTTCAGCAAAAATTGGTCAACATTAAAGTGACAGTAAAGACATTTCTAATATAAGAAACAATTCTTGTATAATCTCTTGAAACAATATATCCCCAATGTATATATAATGTATATATCCCCTTGAGCACCAAATAAACATGAGAAACTCTGTCAGCACAAGAATAAATTACATTTTAAAATATACTCAAATAGAAAAATGGTTATTTTGATTTGTAGTAATATTTCTCAATATTATTTTTAACTGCATTTTTGATCAAATAAATTCAGCCTTTGTGAGCATAAGATACTTCTTTCAAAAGCATGTTTGGAAACATTAAAAAAAAATCTTACCAACACCAAGGACTAATGTACGGGTGTTTGCACACCAAATCCAAAATTTTTGCACATTAAAGAATAAATACGACCTCACGTTATGTCAATCACGTTTACACACTGCCTTCGAAACTTTCATCCGTCATAAAAAAATCGGATCAGGTTCGATTTTCTGCATTTTTCGCATCTGTAGCAAGCATTTTGAAAGGAAAGGATGACGAATATGAAAAAAAACCCGGAAAAAATGCATGCGAAAATTTCGGACTCGGTGTGCAAGGACCTTTACTGTGAAACCTTGTGGAAAACACATTTAAACTATATTGAACTGCACAATCTGAAGCTTTTGACACGTTCAGCATGACCCTGTACTCAGTGTGTACCGTGACAGCATGCTGAGTCTCTATTTATTTTATGTCATGTTTGGTCTCTATCCTTGCACTGAGCATCTGGTATCGGTTATTATGGGTTTCAGTGTTATAAATAAAGAACAGAGTAATGCGATTAGGCTCTTTTTCTCAGACAGAGTAGCTGAGTGAATAAATGAATGGCATTATAATGTAGACTAGTGGTGTGAGCTGATTATGGCCTGTCATGGAGCTCAGTCCAGCTCATTGTGCACTTCAATGCCCTTTGTGTCATGCATTTGATGAAGGATCTCATAAAAGGTGACCCTAAAATCAAAAGGGCCACAATGGAGAAGGAATCTGCTCAAAGCGTTGTGGATATGTCATGCTGAATTAAGGATGAACTCCTCTGAGACAGAACCTCGGATATCCTTGACTGAGGCAATGCATCCATTCAAATATGTGACTCTGGAGCACAAAAGCAGTCATAAGTAACACAGGTATATTTGTAGCAATAGCCAACAATACATTGTATGGGTCAAAATTATACATTTTTATTTTATGCCAAAAATCATTAGGATATTAAATAAAGATCATGTTCCATGAAGATATTTTGTAAATTTCCTACCGTAAATATATCAAAACTTAATTTTTGATTAGTAATATGCATTGCTAAGATCTTCATTTGAACAACTTTAAAGGCGATTTTCTCAATATTTAGATTTTTTTGCACCCTCAGATTCCAGATTTTCAAATAGTTGTATCTCAGCCAAATATTGTCCTATCATAACAAAGCATACATCAATAGAAAGCGTATTTATTCAGTCTCAGATGATGTATAAATCTCATTTTTTAAAAATTGACCCTTATGACTGGTTTTGTGCTCCAGGGTCACATATATGTTTGTTGAGCTCCAGCTACTTGCATTTAAATGCTCTGCTGCTTCTTACAGTGACTGTGATGCTGTGCATTTGTGACTGCTAACACTTATGATCAAGAATAAATATTACTGAGTACATAAACACTGACATTTCAGAGCAGAATGTCTTGTTGCTACAGATACAATGTTTTTGTCAGGATTAATGTTTATATACCTTTGAAACATTGTCAGATGTATGTGTTTGTTAAGTAGTGCTTACTACAGTAATTAATATTGCTCATACTTTGGCTTACGGATATGAGCAAACCATAGGTAGGGCTATTATTTGTGATGATAAATCAAATCTGATGCTTGTTTATATGGACATGAGTTATTATTTTGAACTTTCAATGCCACAGATACAGGAGGGACTCGGCTCTAAATTAGTTTTTAACACCATGAGGAGCAAAAAAAAAAAAAAAAGTTTATGTAAGGAAAATAGACGACAGGCAATTATTAGAAAAATAATTCTCACCTCAAGCGGTAATGCGGCCACAGTGTGAAAAGGGTGACCTTTACATCTCGGATGTGCATTGTTTTTCTAATAATTCAACAGCCCAGAGTCAATTATTGTGCTTATTCTGTGGTGACCACTCCTTTTTCAGGTGATTTGTTTAAAGAAAATTGTCATGTTTTTGTCCTTAAAGGGGTCATCGGGTGCCCATTTTCCACAAGTTGATATGATTCTTCATGAAAAGTCTGTAACATACTTTGTTTAACGTTTCTCAATGGTAGTGTAAAACAACACCCTTTTTACCCTTGTCAAAATCAGCTCTGTTTACAGCGACCCGTTTCTGTGCATGTCCCTTTAAATGCTAATGAGCTCTGCTGACCCCGCCCCTCTCTTCCGAGCCACTCTCTGAGAGACTGTTGCTTTAGCCACGGAACTTACTAACTAGCACATTATTAAGAAAGACGATTTGCAAAGATTCATGAAAAACTTTATTCTCACTTCTTCTGGATGTGAAGCTGAATCACGAATGATTCGTGTGAACATAAACACATTTATGTAATTTGGGGGGGGGGGGGGTGCATTACCTTTCCCTTTCCCAAAACCAGTGCCGCACCGTGGGGTTTCAGTCAGGGCCTTCAGTAAGCAACTGTAAACTACATGTACACATCTTACACATCTCTGTTACAGCTAACACAGCACATAATGCACATATTATTCTGCACACAGGCTCTCGACAACAATGACGCTGATCAACTATTTCAACAGTAGGCTAGATTAGGGTGGGTTAAATGCAGAGTAAATTTCCCTACATGGTCAGTAAAAGTAATCCACCAATACACGGGTCACTATGCACATTCACGTCACTCTAAAATGACGACGTGCCCAAAGCAGCAAAACTGTACAAATGCTGGACATCCACACACCACACCACAGTATTATCAACACACCACGTACCCCTCCATAACAATGTGCATAATACAATACTCATCAAATAATAAAGCACTCACCTGTCACTTGTAAATAAAGTCCATGGGTCTGTCATGTCCCTTTACTCGTATTAAAAAGTAAACGGTCAACAAAATAACTTGTGCTCGGTGCTAGCTAAAGCACTCATGTTGCAATCTTTGAAATGGTGCATAAAAACTTACTGGCCTTTTGTTAGCGAATTCGGTTTAGGTGTTGGTCTTCCTTTCTCAGTTATTCTCTTTTATCTGCAAAAGAGTGCCTTGAAAAAGGCATTTTTAGTAGATCAGCAACCAGATCTGGTGTAGGCGCCGATGACTGCGTCTGTCATTTTCTTTTCATTGAATTTCACTTTCGTTCCTTGTAAATCCCTGACTAAAGGGGCGGTCTAACGCTGGGGGTAGCACTGGGCACGCAGCTAGACCCAGAGGGCGGGCTGTCATTGAACGTCAAAATTTGATTGGTTGATGATTCTGTCACTTATGCTCATAACAAATCAGATGTGACGTCTTTCAACAAAAGGGTAGCACTATCTGTAATGCTGGCCATAGACTTTTTATGTAGGGTATTCCAGTTCAACCTCAACTAAACTAATCATAGGCAATTTTGTGGACATTACACAAATGAAAATGATACCTAAATAATCAATAAAAAAATTTTTCACACAATTTAGTTTAGCAGAGAAGGCCCTGCTTCCCCTGACGCCCCACCACTGCCCAAAACTAATCCTCTTTGTCTTCAGCGGCTCAGATGTTGGGAGTGACTGATGACTGCTATGTTCTGCCAACACACATTTATGTTCAAACCATATAAAAGTGAATTTTGCATCCAATGACCCCTTTAAAAAACTATTGCATGCAGGATTAATTTCTTACGCATCTGGGGCCTCATTTATAAAGTGTGCGTATGCACAGATTTGATCTTAGAGTGTGCATACTCTTAAATCCACACCAGCGCTCATATTTGTAAAAACTGTCTTTGACATGGAAAAGTGTGACATTAAGTGTGACATTAATGACATTAACTAGGAGTCGTTTACTAGCAGAGAGCTAAAACCATTCAGCTACGCATGAGTTCAAGATAATTTGTGTTTCATAGATTTAACATCTGAAAGAACGGCGTACATGTGTTTTCTGTGCGTGCGCTCATTCTATGAAAAACGTACTGTACGCATATTTGAGAGATGATCATAACATCAAATTTAAGATGGTTTGTGCACAATATTTTATTAGTTGAGTCCCCTCATCTCAAACCTCTGTTGCTAATTCCAAAACCTGATTTTAGTGCTTGAGAGGCTTGAGCCATTGATAATGTAGTTATTAATGAAGTCTAATACAGTTATTACTAGAAAGAGAGAGAAATTCACTCTAGCTGTATGAATTATAGTCTAGTGTTCAGCAGTGTCAAAACTGCATCTGCTTCAAGAACAGAGAGAGCTGGAGAGAGAAGGCTTTCTGTTGATAATAAAATAATTTTATAGGATTTGATGCACTCTATTGGAGTTGGGCTTGTGTCTGGCGCTACGCTTTCCAGTCTCTCCAGTAGGAAAAGCGTGAAAATATTTTGTCATTTTTTTAGGCAGCTATTAGATAGCAATTAGATGCTATTTACACTAAGTGCAAATAGCTATAGATTCTATTTACTGTAACGTAGGGTCTGAGGCATGGGGATCCATTTGCAGCTTTTATTAAAGACAGTGTTAAACAGGCAAAGGTCAGATAGCAGCGACAGGGTTAGTAGACAGGGTTAGGGGGCTCTGTCACCCCCTCCCTGCGAGCGGCTCCTGAAGCGAGGGGCGGTTCTACGCCGAGGCCTTCCACGGGGTCGAGGAGCGGGTCTGTTGGGGTGATCACGATGGAAATCATCCGTGAGCGTGGAGTCCAGGATGTCCGGGGCATTGATCCAGGACCTCTCCTCAGGTCCATACCCCTCCCAGTCTATGAGATACTGTAACACCCGGCCTCGGCGTCGAGAATCCAAGATCTCTCTGACCCGGTACGCCTCCTCGCCATCCACCACGATGGGAGGGGTGCTCTCCTCAGCGGTCTCCTCCTGGTCCCCCTCCCCTCTCGGACCACCAGCGGGCTTGAGCAAAGAAATATGGAAAGTGGGTGAGATACGGTAACTGGCAGGGAGTGCTAAACGATATGAAACAGGTGTAACTTGACGAATTATTTTGAATGGACCCACGTACCTGGGACTGAGCTTTTTGCACGGGAGACTAAGGCGGATATCTCTGGTGGACAACCACACCCACTGGCCCGGGGCGTAGGGAGGACCTGGTCTCCGATGACGATCGGCCTGTTCTCTGACCCGGCGTACAGCACGCTGGAGATGAACATGAGCGGTATTCCAGGTCTCCTCACTGCGTTGTAGCCAATCATTAACAGCGGGCAGATCTGAGGGTTCCCCTGACCAGGGAAATAGCGGAGGTTGAAAGCCAAGGACGCACTGGAACGGTGTTAGCCCAGTGGATGGTTTGCGTAGTGAGTTCTGCGCATACTCCGCCCAAAGCAGATAACGACTCCAGTTGTTCTGGTTGTTGTGGCAGTATGATCTTAGAAACCGAATCAACTTCTGATTGAGCCGTTCCACTTGACCATTGGATTCAGGGTGATAGCCGGAGGTTAGGCTGACGTTTATGTTAAGCTGCTGACAGAAAGCTGACCAGACTCTGGAGGTGAACTGAGGTCCACGGTCTGAGACTATGTCATCAGGCAGTCCATAGAACCTAAAGACTTGTTCCAGTAAAGCCTCTGCTGTTTCAAAGGCTGTGGGGAGCTTAGTGAGGGGAATGAGGCGGCATGCTTTTGAGAAGCGGTCAATGACTGTGAGTATGGTGGTATGATTTCTGGAACGGGGAAGATCAGTTACAAAGTCTATGGCGATGTGAGACCAGGGGCGTTGAGGTATAGGCAGAGGTTGGAGTAATCCAGCTGGGCATTGACGAGATGATTTGGTAATACTGCAGGTGGCACAGTGTTTGATAAACTCAGTAACATCCTTTTGTAATGATGGCCACCAGAATCGGTTGGTAACGAGATGAACCGTGGCTGCAATGCCAGGATGACCAGAACTGGGAGAATCGTGAATCATCCTTAGAATGCGTTGTCGAAGATCTGCAGGAACATAGGTTAAGTTTGGCGGACAGTCAGGTGGTGTGGGATTATTGGCTTGTGCCTCTGTAATTTCGGTCATGATGTCCCATTGCACAGGAGCGAGGATAAGAGATGTGGGAATGACCGGCTCACCGGGTACCTTTGAGGATGTTGCGAAGTCGAACTGCCTTGAGAGAGCGTCCGCTTTTCCATTCTTTGATCCGGGGCGGTAAGTGACATGAAAGTCAAATCGGGAAAAGAACAGAGACCATCTTGCTTGACGGGGATTGAGACGTTTGGCTGACCTGATGTATTCCAGATTTTTGTGGTCTGTGAGTACGATGAAAGGCAGCTTGGCACCCTCTAGCCAATGTCTCCACTCCTCGAAAGCTGCCTTCATGGCTAACAGTTCTCGGTCACCAACATCATAGTTCCTCTCGGCGGTATTGAGTTTTCTTGAGTAATAAGCACACGGATAGAGCTTAGCGGGGTTACCTTGACGTTGAGACAGAATGGCTCCAATGCCAGTGTTAGAGGCATCCACCTCAACTGAGAATTCGAGTTCTGGGTCGGGGTGATGAAGAATCGGTGCGGAAGTGAAACGCTCCTTGAGCTGCTGAAAAGCCTCTGACGCTGCGGTGGACCAGACGAGACACCGCTTGCCTCCCTTAAGCAAGGATGTCAATGGTGCGGCTACAGTACTAAAGTTGCGAATGAATCGTCTGTAGAAATTTGCAAACCCCAGAAAACGCTGCAGATCTTTAGTGGTTTTGGGGAGTAGGCCAGTTCAAGACTGAGTTGATCTTTTTCTCATCCATAGCCACACCGTCAGCACTGATAATGAAACTCACACTTCTCCATTTTGGCATACAACTGATGATCGATGAGACGTTTGAGGACTGCCCTTACATGTTGTACATGGGAATCAAATGTGTCAGAGTAGATTAATATATCGTCCATGTAGACAATTGTCCACTGACCCAACATGTCCCGAAACACATCATTGATGAAAGCCTGAAATACTGATGGACTGTTGGCAAGCCCGAACGGCATAACCAAATATTCGTAGTGCCCATTGGTGGTAGAAAAGGCTGTTTTCCACTCATCACCCTCTCTGATGCGGATGAGATTATATGCATTGCGGAGATCAAGCTTGGTAAAATACTTTGCAGAGCGAAGCATTTCAAGGGCGGCTGGAACTAGTGGCAGTGGATAGCGGAATTTAACTGTGATGTCATTGAGGTGACGGTAATCAATGCAGGGGCGTAATCCTCCATCCTTTTTCTTAACGAAGAAGAAGCCTGCTGATGCTGGTGATGTGGATGGTCTGATGAAACCCTTTGATAGCTCCTCTTCGATGTAAGCCTTCATGACCTCTGACTCCTGTTGTGTTAACGGGAAAACTCTGCCTCTGGTGGGTACTGCCCCAGGAAGGAGGTCGATAGCACAGTCATTAGGGCGATGAGGAGGAAGTTGTGAGGCTTTGGATTTACTGAAGGCTTCCCCTAAGTCATGGTATTCCGCTGGTAATCCCTGAATAACTGGTTCTTCCTTGGGAAGGGATTCGAGTGGTAGAGGTGAGTGAGGCTGGAGCAGGAGGCAGTGCTTGTGACATGTCTCAGACCACTGAATGATCTGTCTTGTGGACCATGATATGCGGGGGTTATGTTTCTCCAGCCAGGGCAAGCCGAGGATTATGGGTTTCTGGGGTGATTCTATGGCAAACAGGCGAATGCATTCCGTGTGAATAGAGCCGGTTCTCAGTGTGATGTCCTTGGTGATGAACTTGACATGCCCCGTGCCCAAGGGGCGGCCATCTAACGCTTCCACTGTCACACCGGATTCACATGAAACAAGAGGAAGAGAATGTCTTTTAGCAAAGTTCACATCTGTGAAATTGCCTGCAGCCCCAGAATCGATCAATGCCAGAGAATCAAACTGTGAGTTGTTGAACATTAAGGTTACTGGAACTTCGAGTGTGGATAAGGTAGATGGATTGGAACTCACCAAGGATGAACCCCTAGAGGTTGGTCTTGTAGGGCAGGAGATTCTCATATGGCCAGACTGACCGCAATACAGGCATAGATTCTCACGGCGTCTGCGCTCTCTTTCTTCTGACGTGAGGTGAGTCACGCCCACTTGCATGGGTTCAGCCTCTGGTGTGGTTCTCCCTGTGACAGCAGAGGGCAGTGTAGCAAAGCGATGTGGGGGACGTCTAGAGCGCATCAGGTTGTCAATCCGAATGGCGAGCTCGATATACTGTTCCAGTGTTTTCCCCTCATCGCGGCAAGCCAATTCAGACTGGAGTTCGGTCGAGAGGCCTTTGCGGAACAACAGCTTTAGCGGACCTTTATCCCAGCCCGTTTGTGCAGCGAGAGTGCGGAAGGTGAGTGAATAATCAGCCGCCGTGCTGCTTCCCTGTCGTAGTGCTAATAACTGTTCTCCAACCTCCTTTCCATCAACGGAATGTTCAAAGACTTCTCGAAACTGTTGCATGAAGTTTCTGAAGGAAGGGAAAGCCATATTACCTCCTTCCCACACCGCTGTAGCCCAGTCGAGTGCTCTTCCCGTCAGCAGCGAACACACGAAAGAGACACGACTATTATCACTGGGGTAGAGAAGGGGTTGTTGGTCCATGAATATGGTGCACTGGAGAAGAAAGCCCTTGCACTTGTTAGGAGAGCCGTCGTATTTCTCAGGAAATGATAAACGTGGGCTGGTCATGGGCTGGCTGGTGCTTTGGCTTTGAGCGACCAGCGGTGGTGTCGGAGTGTGTGGCGAAGAAATGACACACAACGCCTGGAGTGTTTTGCTCAGCTCCTCTGTGAGTGAAGTGAGACGCTGCAGTTGTTGGTGATGTGCTGCGAGCATTGAGGCTTGGGCTGAGACCTCGGTTGTGAGCTGAGAGACAGCTGCTGGATCCTGAGTTGGCGAAGTCTTCTGTAACGTAGGGTCTGAGGCATGGGGATCCATTTGCAGCTTTTATTAAAGACAGTGTTAAACAGGCAAAGGTCAGATAGCAGCGACAGGGTTAGTAGAGACAGTTCCAAACTCATAAACGTTATACCAGGCGTAGGTCGGGGCAGGCGGCAGACATGAGACGTAACAGATAGTCCAGAGATCAGATCACAAGGGCAGGCGGCAGAGAATCACAGGGTCAGATAAACAGTCCAAGGTCGTACACAGAAGATCAATATTAACTGGAATAAACGCTCAGAAATGTTAGCCGGGACAAAACAAGACTTCGCAAGGAGTGTCTGTTGGGTCTCAGCTTATATAGGCCACAGAGATGGGCAACACCTGTGCAGCAATCAGTCTCAGGTACAAGGCATTATGGGAGATGGAGTTCATGAGTCAATACTCTGGTGACGGTGCCCTTTGGTGGTGTTCGGGGAGGGCCACAGAGACCGAGTTTGTGACATTTACACTGTTAAAATAGCAGGATTTTCTGCTATTTATACTACTTATTGCAAATAGTGGCAATTATCTGCACCTCAGTATTGTAGTACATTATAAAACAGTATGCAATAATAACTTGTGTAAATTTTAATTTTAATTCAAATTATTAAATGTATGCAAAAGCCCTCCCTACATTCTAAAAAATACTGGTTTGTTTCAACCCAACTTTGGGTCAAATATGGACTAACCCAGCTGTTGGGTTAAATTTTTACATAACATTTTTAACCCAAAAGTTGGGTTAGTCCATATTTGACCCAAAGTTGTGTTGAAACAACCCAGTATTTTTTAGAGTGTACACCCCTAACCCACCCGATACTTTATTTTCAACTTTATGATTATGTCCTTCATTTTTATTAAAAACAAATGCTTTTCTGATGTGATTTGAAATTTGAAAAGGGAGAAAAAAGTTAACCAAAAAGCAGATTCGAACCCGGGTCTATCGCGTCAAAAGGAGTATGACACACTTTACCATCTGCACCACTGGAGCTGATGATAATTAGCCGTCTGTTGTAATGTTGACTAGTCCAATCACATGCTGGTGGGCGGAGTTAGTGTACATAGCCTCTGCCAACAAGGAGGGCTATTTGCACTTAGTGTAAATAGACACTCCGTTTTTTTATTGTTTGTTATATTTATTGGCTTATATAACTGAAATAATTTGGCACGGTGATTTGAAAGCGTAATGCGGTCAAGACCTGCTTCGGCCGTGCGTTTCCTGAAAAACAATAAGCTTAGAGCGACCATCAACCAGTCAGAATCAGAATCCATTCATTTAGATGCTTTATACAGGGCAAAGTTATGATACAAGTTAGACACACGTTCTCAGTTTCGCTGAACAATTTCATCCATTGTTATTAAGGATGTAGCACTGTCTGATCACTTCTGTATTTTCTTTGATATACTGATCTCTGTCACCACTGAATCTAGATCTGTCTCTGTCAGAAAGAGATGCATTAATGAGAACACTAGTGTGCTATTTATGGAGGCTATATCTTCAACACCACGCATTTCTGCAGACTCTGTTGATCTTCTCCTGGATTCATTTAACTCAAAAGTTAAGAATGTTATTGATGATATAGCTCCGATAAAGGTCAGCAAGAAGACAGGCAGACAGAAATCAGTTTGGAGAAAATCAACAGCAGTTCAGAATATGAAAAGGCAATGCAGAAAAGCTGAGCGGAGGTGGCGGAAGACGAAACTTGAAATTCACTATAGCATCTATAAAGACAGCCTTCATGCTTTCAATGTGGAACTAGCCACAGCTAGACAGACCTTCTTCTCAAACCTTATAAACAGTAACTTAAACAACACTCGTACTCTTTTTGCTACTGTTGAGAGACTGACAAACCCCCCAAGTCAGATTCCTAGTGAAATGCTCTCCGACAGCAAATGCGATGAGTTTGCTTCCTTCTTTTCAGAGAAGATCAGTAATATCAGAAAGGAGATTGGCACATCTTCCTGTAATACAGAGGTCACACAGATTCGACAGCAATCTCAAAAAGAAGTGACTATGTCTGTTTTTGAAACAATTGATAGCAAAATTTTGGAAGAAATAGTACAGCATCTTAAATCGTCAACCTGCTATCTCGACACACTTCCTACATCTTTTTTCAAAGGTGTGCTTAACAGTTTGGAAGTAGATCTCTTGGAAGTGGTGAACACCTCACTTCTTTCTGGAACTTTTCCAAACTCCCTGAAAACTGCAGTTGTTAAGCCTCTTCTGAAAAAGCACAATCTTGATAGCACCATGTTGAGCAACTATAGACCAATATCAAATCTTCCTTTCATAGGTAAGATTATTGAAAAGATAGTTTTTAATCAGCTGAACAACTACTTAAACTCAAATGAATACCTGGATAATTTTCAATCTGGTTTCCGTGTGCATCACAGTACAGAGACAGCACTCATTAAGATAATAAATGATATTCGCTTTAATTCTGATTCTGGCAAAATATCAGTGCTGGTACTGCTAGATCTTAGTGCTGCGTTTGACACGGTCGATCATAACATACTTCTAGAGAGACTGGAAAACTGGGTCGGGCTTTCTGGGTTGGCACTTAAATGGTTCAGGTCATACTTAGAAGGGAGAGGTTATTATGTGAGTATAGGAGAGCATAAGTCTAAGTGGACGTCCATGACATGCGGAGTCCCACAAGGCTCAATTCTTGCACCGCTCTTGTTTAGCCTATATATGCTCCCACTAAGTCAGATAATGAGGAAAAACCAAATGGCCTATCACAGCTATGCTGATGATACCCAGATCTACCTGGCCTTATCTCCAAATGACTACAGCCCCATTGACTCCCTCTGCCAATGCATTGATGATATTAACAGTTGGATGTGCCAAAACTTTCTTCAGCTAAACAAGGAGAAAACTGAAGTCATTGCATTTGGAAACAAAGATGAAGGTTGACGCATGCCGTGAATGCATACCTTGACTCTAGGGGTCAAACAACTAAAAATCAAGTCAGAAATCTTGGGGTGATTCTGGAGACAGACCTTAGTTTTAGTAGTCATGTCAAAGCAGTAACTAAATCAGCATACTATCATCTCAAAAACATTGTAAGAATTAGATGTTTTGTTTCCAGTCACGACTTGGAGAAACTTGTTCATGCCTTTATCACCAGCAGGGTGGATTATTGTAATGGTCTCCTCACCGGCCTTCCAAAGAAGACCATTAGACAGCTGCAGCTCATCCAGAACGCTGCTGCCAGGATTCTGACTAGAACCAGAAAATCTGAGCATATCACACCAGTCCTCAGGTCCTTACACTGGCTTCCAGTTACATTTAGGATTGATTTTAAAGTACTTTTACTCGTTTATAAGTCACTAAATGGCCTAGGACCTAAATACATTGCAGATATGCTCACTGAATATAAACCTAACAGACCACTCAGATCATTAGGATCGAGTCAGTTAGAAATACCAAGGGTTCACACAAAACAAGGGGAGTCCGCTTTTAGCTATTATGCCGCCCGCAGCTGGAACCAGCTTCCAGAAGAGATCAGATGTGCTAAAACATTAGCCACATTTAAATCCAGACTGAAAACTCATCTGTTTAGCTGTGCATTTGTTGAATGAACACTGTGCTACGTCCGAACTGACTGCACTGCATTTTATGTATAATCATATTCTATTTAACTGTTTTAAATTTCATTTTAAATCAATTTCTATAACTTTTTAAAATTCCTTGTTTTTATTATTTTTAATTCCTTGTTTTTATTGCTGTGAATGACTATTTCACTTTCTTTTATGTAAAGCACTTTGAATTACCACTGTGTATGAAATGTGCTATATAAATAAACTTGCCTTGCCTTGCCTTGCCTTGAACAGTCTTGAGCTCATCAGCTTCTGTTAGAACAGGTAAACAGACACTGTTTGACAGCAGCCATGTTTGTGTGTTAAAAACTTCAGCTTTTAAAAGTGTGTCTCAAGACCCGTGTGTTTTTTTCTTTCCACTCCACGTGTTTTTAAAAGAGAAATCCTTCTGTGTGAACTGCATTAATTCAGCTCACCACATATCGTTTGGTAATTGGTGTAAAAAGCGCTCCTGCTGCTGAGGCTAAAGGCACAATAATTAACATCATAAATAGCTGACTGATGTTTTGATTTATTGCCGTGATGAGGTTAAATTCAGATGTTAAATAGCGGAGTAATACATATCATATTAATAGAGACTAGTGCTGTCAAACGATTAATCACATCCAAAATAAATGTTTTTGTTTATATAATATATATATGTGTGTACTGTGTATATTTATTATGCAGCCTATATATAAATATACACACATGCATGTATATATTTAAGAAAAATATGTAATGTTTATATATTAAAAATATTTTTATATAATATAAATTAGATAAAAAATATACATGTAAATATATGTAAACATTTTCAAAATATATATGTATGTATGTGTGTGTATTTGTATATACATAATAAATATACACAGTACACACACATATATTATGTAAACAACACTTTTATTTGGGATGCGATTAATTGTTCAACAGCACTAATAGAGACAATCCTTAGGATGTATTTATAATGAAACTATCCTATTTTTTTAAAAAAATGATATTAATCATATATAATAAAAATCATATTTATTGTTACTACTGTAGAGCTATATTAAATTATCATGGGATCTCCTTCAATGCTTTCAGAATCTTTTTTAAATTATTAAATTTCTGTATTTTTAAAATGGCAGATATAGAATAATTCTTTAATTTGCACCTTGTCACCTTCTTATACATTTATAAGATTTTTAAGCAAAACAAACCACTTATGATATATTTTCACACAAAACCTGTTGCTCCACCAATCTTCAGTAAATCATGTATAGTGCTTTCTGCAATCGTACACAATGGGAGTAATGAAAAGCATGTTTCTTAAGCTGTGCCTTTAGCTCCGGTGATTCAGAAATTATATTACAGTATTGGTATTGAATGCTGGTGATATGCAGGGTACACTGTACATTTAATGCAGGCATGTGCACCGCTGCTGTCAGTTTCTCTTTGCCACTAGCAATGCTATGGCAACAACCCAGAATACCCTCGTATCAGCTCAAACCCGTGTGTTTTGCATGTGCAAGCAGCATTTACATCACCTTCAAAGTAGTGTTTTTTTAATGTCTGAGCTGTCATAACTATATGAGATTCTCCAGTCAGTGTTCTGAGATTCTGAAACATGTCTGTTTGGATTCCTGACAGTGTTTGGATATTGTCTCTGTCTACCATTTTTTGTCTTTGCTACTTTTATGACATTTTGGCTGTTTTTTACCCTGAGCCTGTCTGCCATACTGGATTCATTTTTGGATTTGGTTATCTTATGTGAAAGTTAACCTGACTGTCTAATGCAGTTTGAGTTCTTTACCCTGCTGCCTGAAAAAAATACTCTAGACACTGATACAAAATATGAGACCACTAATAAAAGTACTTATGTTTAGTATTTTTCTAATATACAGTTCAAAGTTTTGGTGTTAGTTAGATTTTCTTTCATTAAATCGATCAGAAGTGCAGTAAGATATTTTATATTGTTACAGTAGATTTCTATTTCAAATAAACGCTGTTCTTTCAAACTCTCTATTCATCCTTTCAAAAATGTATCATGCACAAAAATATTAAGCACAGCTGTTTTCAGTATTAATGAGAAATGTTTCTCGAGCAGCAATCAGCATATTATAATGATTTCTGAAGGATCACTGGTTGCTGATATTTTGCTGTCATGAGAATAAAATACATTTGAAGCTATATTAAAATAGAAAACATTTTATTTTAGGGTCTCTTAACTAGTTGCTTATTAGCATGCATATTACTAGAATATTAGCTATTTATTAGTAGTAATTAAGCACATATTAATGCCTTATTCTACATGTCCTTACTCTACCCAGTACCTAAACTTAACAACTACCTTACTAACTATTAATAAGCAGCTAATTAGGAATTTATTGAGGGAAAAGTCGTAGTTAATAGTGAAGTGTTCCCAATTCTAAAGTGTTACCAACATTTTAAATTGGAATATTTTCACAATATTACTGTTTTTACTGTATTTTTACCAGCATCATAAAATGCAGCCTTGTATTTCTTTCAAAAAACATTTAAAAAATCTTACCGACTCTAAACTTTTGAATGTTAGTTTATATTTTTTATTGTACAAATGTTAATGTAAGTGAAAAGTTGACATGAAAAATTAATTTCAGAATGCTTTTAAATAATTATCCCCCCCCCCCAAAAAAGATCACTAATTAAATCAGTAAAGATAATTTAATTACATTCTGAATGCAGATTTGAAATGTTGTCATTTGTATATATGAATATTGAAATTTGATTTATAGATCATAAAAAGCAAAAGCAAATGTCACTGTAATTTAATGCACATACATCTGAGTTCCAGTCTGTGCGCTATTTGTGATTTATATGTAGTTGTTTGTCTTGACTCATTAAGCACAATTTCTAAACAATATGTTTTCCATGCTGAAGAATCATATCCGTTACAAATTTGTGTGTGACAGTGTCAGCTATCAGCCTTGTGTTTGTCGTACACTCGTCATGCTGATTCTCCCTCTCGAGAATAAAGTTGCACAAACCTGTATTTAGATATCCTAAAATGTTTGTTATGAAGTCAATGAAATTCAGTGCCTGGTGTTGGCAAGAGAAGCTCTCTTGTTGATGCCAGGTGTGCAGTTTTTAAAAAAAGTTTATCTTTGTCACACACATACACACACTCTCACACACACACACACACACACACACACACACACACACACACACACTCTCTCTCTCTCTCTCTCTCTCTCTCTCTCACGCACACACACACACGCGCGCACACACACACACTCTCTCTCTCACACTTACACACACTCTCACACACACGCACACATGCACACACACACACACACACACATGCACACACACACACACACTCTCTCTCTCACACTCACACACACTCTCACACACGCACACACGCACACACACACACACACACACATGCACACACACATACACACACTCACACACACACACACACACACACACTCTCTCTCTCACACTCGCACACACTCACACACACGCACACATGCACACACACACACACATGCACACACACACACACTCTCTCTCTCACACTCACACACACTCTCACACACGCACACACACATACACACACACATACACACACTCACACACACACACACACACACACACACACACACACATACCTGCGCAGGTCTGGCTGCAGCTGCGATCCACTGGGAGATTAAAAACAGAGACTCTGGGAAGTAAGGTAGAATAATGACACCTACAGTTGAGGCATAATGAGGGGACACTGGGGAAAACGAGCGAGTTTCCAGCTTTTTCAATCCGTGGGCAGGAGCCAGTGGAGGTCTGACATATGATGATTATTTTACTGAATACAGAACTGGGGCTGAATGCTGGAAAGTTGAGGCCTTGAGCGCAGGATTAAGAGAAGTAGAATTTCATCCCCATGCAACAAACCCTTTGGCATGGAATAACTGAATTTAATTCAACCATATAATTGTAGCAGGTTGAGGAGAAGAAACCTCAGAGAATGCTAAATCAGTGCATGCACAAGCAATGCTCGTGATGAAAACAAAGCTGCGCCTTTGTTTAACAGGCCTCTTGCCTTCAGAATAGGCCAATCAGTCAGACCGAACATGTCCTCAGTGTTTATTTTAGAGTTTCTTTCCCCAGAATGTGCCATAATTTGTATCAGCTGAGGATCTCTTAAATGGAGGGACAGCAATCCTCCTGCTTTTCCTGCGTTAGTTGTCACACAATAAGATGGCAGCTCATGAAAAGAGGGTCTGCGTACTGTTTTGCATAGCTTTTCCATAGCAGAAATATCTCAGAGTAGTTCATTGCAGCCTTGTCACCAAGAAAAAAAAAGCATCACTTACTGTCATCACTTATATGCATCCTTCTTGATGCATATAGTTCAAAATGTTAGAATCAATACAATAAACAGAAGATAAGTTATATTTTTCTGTCTTGCTTGCAGGAAAATAAGGGTGTTTGCTTTTGCATAATTGTCAGACATTGCTTTGGTGTCCAGTGTTTGTAGAAGAAACCATCTCCAGGTTTCTGTGATGTTCATGGCTCGCTCGTCTGATGGAAGTCTACATTGTAGTTTTTATCAGTATAATTGCCTGCCAGCTATGAATCATATATCTGATCGCTTTGAGATGTAGTAGCACACCTTTCCTCGACAAGCTGTGTGATTTGAGGTATCACTCTCCAAAGCTGTATTAAATGGGGGGTAAATTGATCTAGATGAGTTTTTTCTCCATTGGAATAGAATTGGAGAAATTTGGCATTACGTCACTTGAAGAACACAACACTTCCTTCAGTGAAAAAGTCAGTTTCTTGTTGTCTTCTCACATTTAAATCCATTAACAGTATCTACAAATTTAGACAAGATGACTGTTTCACTGGATAAAGTAATATTATGGATAGAGGAGTTCTTTGGTTTATTTATTGCAAACATGCAGCTCTTTGCTTTTACATATTATATTAACAGATGGACTGGAGTGTTGTGGGTTATTGTGATGTTTTTATCAGACTCTCATTCTGACGGCACCCATTCACTGCAGAGCATCCATTGCTGAGACACATTTCTACAAACCTGATGAAGAAACAAACTCACCTACATCTTGGATGGCCTGAGTAAGTTTTCAAAAAATTTCATTATTGGGTGAACTATTCCTTTAAATACACAGTATGTTTATTAAGATGATGGTTCCTTATTGGTGTCTGTGGTTCTGTAAAGAACCTTTAACATCTATGGTACCTTTCCAATGCACAAAAGGTTCTTTAATAAACCCTTCCTTCAGGAAAGAAAAGTTTTGCAAAATTTGCAGAAAAACAGAAAAAATGGGCCCATGTGTCTTATTTTGGATGACAGATAGTTCATCAAGTAAACTGAAGGCACAGGGACAAATGTGGAACAATGCATTATATCAGTCTCAGTCAGAAGTGTAAAGAGTACCGGAAAACCATATTTGAGTAAAAGTACAGATACCTTACAGTGAAAATGACTCCACTACAAGTTACAAGTCACCAATTCCAAAACAACTTGAGTAAAATTCTTATCGAGTATCTGATTTTAACAGTATAAGCTGCAGTCCGTAACTTTTGGCGCTCTAGCGGTTAATAAACAGAACTCCGTGCATCTTGCCGAAGAAAATTGTAGCCGGATCTACTTCTCTCTGTTTATGTCTGACGAATCATGCGGGAAAAACGCTACTCCTCAGCGGTACCTACCCAAACCAGTCTAAATAGTCCGAATATAAACACGGTTTGGAAAATGGATTCATGGTGTACTCGCTTATTATATACATTTTGTAAATTTTGAACACAAAAAAGTTACGGACTGCAGCTTTAAGTATTTTACTTATACTAAATATAGGCTCAAAGATGCACTAGTCAAAGAACATGTAAGAAACAAGAAAGAGCTCATTTGTGAGGAGGGCAATCACGTTTATTTTCTAAAACCAAAATAAAACTGAACACCTCAAAATTGCAATAAAAAAATTATATAAATTTTTTTTAATTAAAAAGCCAACGTCTTCTTGCACTGGATGTGCTGGTTTCGGCCTCATTGCCAGCTGCTGTCATATAAAACACCTGTGATTTACAACTACTTGCTAAGGAGCTCATATTCATGTAAAGTAGCCTTGTTGACAAGTTTGGGTGAGTAAGGGCAAAACACACAAGATAGAGTACTTTCAGTGCTCTGTAGTTGGCGATATCACATCTTTTGTAGCAGAAATAAACTGCTGCAGAAAAGCTAGGTGCCATGCAAAATGTAATGTGTAACTGCAACACTCATTTCAAATGTAGTGGAGTAAAGAGTACAGATACTCATTCAGAAATGTAGTGAAGTAGAGAGTAAAAGTTGCTAATATCTTTGATACTCAGTAAAACTACAAAGTATCCGAAAATGTACTCAATACTTTACACCTCTGGTCTCAGTGCTTTCTGCTATTATTTAATCATTTTAAGGTTTATATTTAATGCTGTGCCAATGCATGAGAACACCTTCTGACATTAATTTGCATGCTGTATATTTGCTCTCTACAATGATAGCGATAAGTGAAAAGCAAGCATGCATTATCATAGCTTGAGCATAATTGCAGTGAAGAACGGTCAACAGACCTTTTCTCACAATCAGGCATCTGTTATGGAGCGAATTTTGTGCCAATATTTATCAAACAAATCTAGTGTTTTGCAAATAAGCACAATCTGCTTTGCAAAGAAAAACTCGACTTTCAAACAAACGCAAAGTGATTTGCAAATACAAAACTCTATTTGAGAGAAAATGCAGACGTATGGACAAATATATGTATTGTGTGTTGTGTGAGACTCATTTGCCTTTTTATGAGGAAACTTGGCTTGATTTTCTCACAAATGCATGATGGCTGATTTTCTCACAAATGCGTGCAGGCTGATTTTCTCACAAATGCGTGCAGGCTGATTTTCTCACAAATGCGTGCAGGCTGATTTTCTCACATGTGCAATTGAGCGATTTTCTTTTCCAAAAACAGCAGATGGCGTTGTCGGTCAATTTACGCTAGTCTCCCGAGACCTGAAACACCTCTTTACCTGTTCAGACCAATATGAGTGAGGAACAGGTGAGTTTCTGTCTTACTATCTCTATAATTAACCATTTAGATGTTTCCACAAAGCGACCCTACTACAGTGTCAGTGAAATTCACAACAAGTGCTGTAAAGTTGTTAACATGATTGATTAGTTCAACAATCAGTAGTGACATGGCTAAACATTTAACTAGCCAGTCTTTCCCTATAAAAACTGATCCATTCTCCGTACCTCTTATCCTCTGTTGGATCGCGGGATATAGAATATACATATATATTGATACAATTGTTCAACATTCAAAACAATGCAGGGGTATAACAATATATCATACCACAATATATTGTAATACTAAAATGCAAATATATAGTGGATAGCGACAATATTTTGCACCAAAAATGAAAGCGTTTTGAATTTTATTTTTACGTTAGGTTAAGTAAGATTTATTTTCTTTCTGCTATATATGTTGAAACATAGCCTACAGTGGAGAGAAACGTTGCAGGCTACCTCTGCAGTAAAAGTTAAAACAAGTATAAAACTACACATAGACAACGTACTGAAAGGAGTAGGCTAAACTAATTATACAAATAGGCTACTATAATCAAACTAGTTTAAGTTCAGGTGAGCTTTATTGTGATTCAGCTATATAAATGTACCAAAATATAATCTAAACATTAATATCCCTTACGAAAATTAACCATGGTTTTACTAAATAAATACCATGGTATTTGTAGTAAAGCTGACTATATTGAAATGGTAACCTGCAAAAAAACATGGTTACCACACTTTTACTATAGTAAAACCAACTTTAATTTTCATAAGGGATATCATAGTTTATTATTATATTTATGTTTATATAGCATAGTAATATACATGCCTTGTACAACATTTAAAACTAAAAGTGGCCTGTAAGGAGATATTTCATATTTCAACCAATATACCATCAGATTTTAGTCTGACAATAGCCTGTTTGGAAAAATCCAACTAAAACCAACTAGAAGAGTCCTCGCTGTCCAGAGTGTGTCTTCATCCGTGTAGCACGCTGTTTATTAAACCACTGTTTATTAAAATGCTGAATTTAGTATTACATCAGTGTGAACTTGATCCTTCTCCCCAATTCACAGGACAAGAGTGACACCAGAAGAGAGACATATTCATCATTTTGCTTAGCTAAAAAAATACTTAATTATTTTAAACAAATGATTTCACAGTGTTACATCATTTAAAAAAAATGTTTTAGATATTGTACTACATTTACATTTAGTCATTTGGCAGACACTTTTATTCAAAGCGACTTACAGTTGGGGAGTACATAAAGCGATTCATCTTGAAGAGGCAATCAGACAGAGGACGTGCTCGTAACACCAAGTCTCAGTCATTGTTCAAATAAGTACAAGCTAGCAAGGGAAGGAGAGAAAGATAAAGGGAAAGATTACGTTTATTTTTTTTTTAAGTTTAGGATGAAGTCAAGTAGTGTCGAAAGAGATGAGTCTTCAGTTGTTGCTTGAAGATTGACAGGGATCCAGCATTCCGGATAGGGGTGGGAAGATTATTCCACCATCCAGGAATGGTGAATGAGAATGTTCTGGAGAGTGATTTTGAGCCTCTCTGTGATGGTACCACAAGGCGTCACTCACTAGCAGATCTCTAAATAGTGTCCTAAATAGTGTGATTTTTTTTATTTTTTATTAATAATTAATGACCTCTTGGGTGATATTACTATATCTGATACTAAATTAAATTGTCTAAGCTTTCATTTTTGGTACACAATATTGTTGCTATCCATTATACATTTGCATTTTAGTATTACAATATACTGTGGTACGATATATTGTTATACCCCTGCATTGTTTTGAATGTTGAACAATTGTATCAATATATATGTATATTCTATATCCCGCGATCCAACAGAGGATAAGAGGTACGGAGAATGGATCAGTTTTTATAGGGAAAGACTGGCTAGTTAAATGTTTAGCCATGTCACTACTGATTGTTGAACTAATCAATCATGTTAACAACTTTACAGCACTTGTTGTGAATTTCACTGACACTGTAGTAGGGTCGCTTTGTGAAAGCATCTAAATGGTTAATTATAGAGATAGTAAGACAGAAACTCACCTGTTCCTCACTCATATTGGTCTGAACAGGTAAAGAGGTGTTTCAGGTCTCGGGAGACTAGCGTAAATTGACCGACAACGCCATCTGCTGTTTTTGGAAAAGAAAATTGCTCAATTGCACATGTGAGAAAATCAGCCTGCACGCATTTGTGAGAAAATCAGCCTGCACGCATTTGTGAGAAAATCAGCCAACACGCATTTGTGAGAAAATCAGCCTGCACGCATTTGTGAGGAAATCAGCCAACAGGCATTTGTGAGAAAATCAGCCTGCACGCATTTGTGAGAAAATCAGCCAACAGGCATTTGTGAGAAAATCAGCCTGCACGCATTTGTGAGAAAATCAGCCAACACGCATTTGTGAGAAAATCAGCCAACACGCATTTGTGAGAAAATCAGCCAACAGGCATTTTTGAGAAAATCAGCCTGCACGCATTTGTGAGAAAATCAGCCAACAGGCATTTGTGAGAAAATCAAGCCAAGTTTCCTCATAAAAAGGCAAATGAGCCTCACAGTTGTAACACACAATACATATATTTGTCCATACGTCTGCATTTTCTCTCAAATAGAGTTTTGCATTTGCAAATCACTTTGCGTTTGTTTGAAAGTTGAGTTTTTCTTTGCAAAGCAGATTGTGTTTATTTGCAAAACACTGGATTTGTTTGATAAATATTGGCACAAAATTCACTCCATAATCTGTCATCACCCCTGCAGTCTATTAATTATCCAAAGTACTGCACACCGACAACTCTTGTGTCGTCTAACTAATGACTCACATTGCCAGAGACACTGGGTAAACAAGTCTTCAGCACCACGTTTGTCCTCATCCCAGCAGGCAATAATCACATGAAGTCTTCTACGAACACCTTGGTGCTCTCTGTATGCTGATAAACAGGTTTTGATTTGATGTTAAATCTTTGAAGATACTTCAGCTTCCCAATAGATTATTGCTTTAACTGCAATTAATGCCCACAAGTGACTCAATCAAGAACTGTGAAGTGAAAATCTGTGTGTTTGTAATAAACAAATCCATTATAAACGCATTTTAACTTTAAACCATCACTTCTGGTCCATGCTTTGTCAAGTGAAAAAGTTCATGGCATATTTGTTTAGAGCTGTTTTAAACTGTTTTGATTGTAAACGGTGCAGATTTCTCTCTTGATTCAGATGACAACTTTTTCTCTGGTGCAAGCGTATGGACTCTTATTTCAGCTATAAGTGTCTTTTCACTTCACAAGATGTTAATTGATGGACTGGAGCCGTGTGCATTAATTGTGGATGATTGAATGATCCTTTTTCTAGTTTTAAAAATGTAATCATAATTTGTTCTCAGAGCTGCACTGTAAAAAAATACTTTAAAATGATTTTAACGGTAAAAGACTGAAAATGCTACAGTAAAAGCCTATTAATTGGTTAACGGTAAGTTCACCTACTGTATACAGTGAAAAATTGTATTGATATTACATGTAGTTTTACAGTAGTATGCAGTATTTGGAAGTATAAAAGAACATATAATTTACAGTGAATAACCGTAAATTGACATTCCCACAATTCCCTGCGTTACATTTCACAATTGATGTTTTTTTGTTTTTGTTGTTGTTGAAATAACTTTCTTCTTAGTTCAGTTGTGTAAAATAGGGTTGTATGTTACATCTAATGTTGTTAAATTAAGGTTTATTGCATTATTTCAGTTATGTTTAGTGTTTGTGTGAATGACACTGTGCATCTTCTATATATGTTAATATTTAAAAGCTGCTTGTGATAGGTTTTGGTTCATCAAGTGACTTTCTCATCACCACCTGATTTTGATGGTTATCAATGTATTACACAGAAAAAAATTATACTACATTTTTTTTAAGGTTAGTGGTTGCAATCAATTTATTTAAGCTACATTTAAATAAAAAATTAGTTGACTAACTTTCAGCAAAATTTATTTAAATGTAGCTAAAATAAATTGATTGCAACCACTTACCTTAAAAAACTTTTAGTATAATTCAATGAATCATTTGTTTCAGTGTACAAAGGTACAAAACAGATTTCAATACCTTGATAGTTTGATGCTGTATATTAACATTATACCAGTTAATAAAATTACATTCTTTAAATGTAAGTTTAAGTTAAATCCGTAAACCTAAAATGTTGCTATGGTAAAATTTTGACAACCACACTCGCCAGATAATTTACTGTAAATTTTCTGGATGTTTTTTTACAGTGTGTCAGAGCAGAGAACACAGATGCTTTTTTAGTTTGTTACGGAGGTTTACAGCATCTCAGTTCGTTTGACAGAAGCTGCATTAAATCTTATTTGAGCTAAAATCACCATTTGAGAGATTGTGTACCTCTTTCAAGGCCGATGAGAGATTAGGTTATGCTCTCTGTGAAGCCATAGCGAGCTTATTTTATCACAAAACCCAGGAGCAGGGGCGGACTGGCCATCGGGAGAACCGGGAGAATTCCCGGTGGCCTGGCAGCCAATTTGGCCCGCTGCCCTGCACTTTTAATTTTTTTTTATAATTTATTATAATTTTTTTATATTGTTGTTTTTGTTGCCTACCGAATGTACTAAAGTGATTATTTCCGAATTCGCAATTCAATAATAAAACTCTAATAAAAATCATGTCTTGACTGGTAATGCGATTCACCTCGCGCGCGCTCCGCGTATCCGCGCGTCCGCCAAAAGGACGCGAGACTCTAGAATGGAGTGGAAGTGCCCAGGTGGAGCAGAGAGGCAAAACTGTCCTGTTCAGGGCTTCAATTGCAGGTCAGTTACATCTGTAAATAGACTATTGTAGTTTTATCTTTGTTTACTTAGTTAAACATTAAACTGCTAGCAAATGTTAGTAGTAGCAGCAGTCAATTACTGCAAACTTAACAAAAGGACATAATTACTATTGTAAATAGAAGAAATTTAGCAGACAAATATTCACAGTTTTATAATGGGTTTAGGAGGAGTTATGGCAGACAACAACACAACCCTTAGGAAAATTAACCGTGGTTTTACTAAAAATAAAACCAAAAAACATGATTACTATAGTTAAACCATGGTAACCACAAATTAATACTTTTTCCGCGGTTGCAAACGATATAGTTTCACCATGGTATTTGTAATAAAACTCTGGTTATACAAATAGTAATCAATCCACCAAAAACATGGTTACTTTTACCATAGGCCTAATTATACCATGGTTAATTTTCCTTAGGACCAAACATGACCCATGATAATGCAAAAACATATTCGATTTTAAGATTGTTCTATAAAGATATATTCAAGATTAATTATTGTGCTATTATTGTGCTAATTTTGACAAGATAAAACAATAATGTAATACTTAATTTTTTCTAAAATGTATACTATGTGCAAACAAATTACAATGAAGTGGCTGTTTTGCAACAAGGTGCTGGAAGAGTGACAGGTGCAAGAACATTAGTGAAAATAGTAAACATACACATGAGAGAGAGAGAGATGTCAGGGAATATGAAGAGACTAAAAAGGAAAATGGAAGTTCAAAAGATAACCTTTAATTATTTTGCATGGCCCCAGCCTAGGAATTGAAACTTTTTTATGCAATGATGATGATGGCCATACAAAAACATATTGTTGTCCGGTTTCAAAATTTGTTGTGGGTGTATGGGATGGCCTGGATGAGAGTGAGATTTCCCGGCCTGAAATTTTGTCCCAGTCCGCCCCTGCCCAGGAGAACGGTGATTTATGTTCTCATTTATATTCTTTGTCTGTAGAAAATGTGAGAAATTGCAGTGGAGCTTAAAAAATCACACTGAAGAATGAATTTGAGAACACACCTTTTTAACTCTCCAAAAATATGATAACAAGCTACATTGTGAGTCATTATACACTATATTGCCAAAAGTATTGGCACCCCCTTCTAATGAACAGGTTTGACTACTTTAGTAATTTCTATGAGTACAAATCTTAATGTTAAAGCATATAATGATATTCTAGGAAATTGTGTGCTTCTAATATTATAGCAACAGTTTGGACTCTTTTCTATTCTAACATGACAATGTCTCTGTGTATAAGACAAGGTTCAAAAAGAAAATGATTGATTGAGTCAGTGTGGAAGAACTTGACTGGTCTGCATAAAACCAAGTCCTAATCCCAGTTTAACACCTCTGGTGTGACTGTAAATGCAGACCTTGAGACAAAAACTCATCACCAAACACCAATGACTTGTACACATGGGTTCAGTCATTTTAGACACTTACAAAACTGTTGCAACAGAGATGGAAATACAATTTTTAAATACATGAATTATGTTCCCATCGTTGTTGCCACAGATTTGGAAGTGCATTTTTCTGTTCTAAAGAAGGGGGTGCCAATACTTTTGGCTATATAGTGTATATCTGCTTGCTTTATTTGTTTCTCAGCAACACTGTGACAATGTGAAATCACAACTTGCTTCTCCACCTTCATGAGGTTCAAACACCTTTTCACGAAGCTCTGTATAAGAACTGTGAGGGTATATGCCAGAGGAATCGTGACCTCCTGTGACTCGCAGTGTTTTCTGTTCTTTGTGATGCTTCTGTTTCAGAGAACCAGCGAACAACTGAAAGATCTCAGCCACACCAGATGCATCCGTCTCCTTCCAGCGCTCCTCCGGACTCGGTCTGTGGTCAGGACAGGAATTTCTAGGAAAGGTAAATTTTGTGCACAAAGCTGCTTTTATCTCTGCAGTCCAAGGTTGGGTCAGGGAGAAGATATTTCATTAAAGGGATAGTTCACTTTGGAATTAAAATTTGGTATCTATCAGCTTACCCCAAGGGCATCCAAGATGTAGGTGTCTTTTTTTCTTCAGTAGATCCAATTTTGATGTTTTTAGGTCAAACCGTTCTAGTCTGTCAGTCATATAATGGCAGGTATAGGTCACTGTCTCTATAAGAGCGGTTTGTGTGAGAAAACTAACAGTATTTATATCGTTTTTTACCTCTTGTACACAACCATGTCCAAGTGATCTGAGTGCGCACACACATCCGGTGTGTGTGTGCGCGCTCTGGCTCACGCTGCATTCACACGGGGCGTCGGCGTCAACGCTTAACGGAGGGCGTGTATGAAGCATGGTGCTGACGCGCCGTCATAGTTACAACAACCAATCACATACTTCTCTGGTGTTGCATGAACGGATTGGGTATTTGCATGAGGCGATCTGATTGGCTGACGCCTCCGTTGGCGCTTGAAAAGTTGCGTCAGCACCACGCTTCAGACACGCCCTCCGTCAAGCGTTGACGCCCCGTGTGAATGCAGCGTGAGCCAGAGCGCACGCACACACACGTCACACACCGGATGTGTGTGCGCACTCAGATCACTTGGACATGGTTGTGTACAAGAGGTAAAAATTTATATAAATACTGTTCGTTTTCTCACACAAACCGCTCGTTTTGTGTCTTAGGCCATCAATGTGTAGTTACGATGGGGAATTGTTTAATTTGGATTTCTCTGTGCATGTTCTTTTTCCCTCTTATAGAGACAGTGACCTATACCTGCCATTATATGACTGACAGACTAGAACGGTTTGACCTAAAAACATCAAAATTGGATCTACTGAAGAAAAAAAGACATCTACATCTTGGATGCCCTTGGGGTAAGCTGATAGATACCAAATTTTAATTTCAAAGTGAACTATCCCTTTAAGTGAACCTGCACACTGCCTCCAGTGAATCTCCAAAACAGTGAATGAAGACCAGCAGGGATTGAGTTCATAGGAACATCATGTATTGGTAAAGCATTGCAGGGAGAGGAGAAAGTCCTTATATTTTATAGGTGCCTTTATTGGCATAAATAAGTTTAAATAAAAGAGTATTAGTTTTTTGAGGGTGACTACTGTTGGGAAGTTTAGGATCAGTTTGACGTTTTTTGTTTGTTTGTTTTTTTAAGAAGGCTGCCTTTATTTGATTAAAAATACAGTAACAACAGGAATATTGTGAAATATTTATAACAATAACTGTTTCTGTTAGCTGTTCAGCATCTTTACTCCAGTCTTCAGTGTCTTATGATCCTTCATAAATCATTCTAAAATGCTGATTTAATGCTCAAGAAACATGTCTGATTATTATCAAAGTTGAAATAGTTGTACCGCTTAATAGTTTTTGTTGAAACCTTGATACATTCTTTGATTGATAGAAAGCTCATAAGAGCAGCATTTATTTGGAATTCAAATTAAAATGTCTCTACTTTTCTGAAAGAAAAAAAGGAAGAAAAAATTATTAATTTCTTTCAAAAATGAAAATACCGATCCCAAACTTTTAAATGGTAGTGCGAGTACATCTCCTAAAATCACCTTGAGAACAGAGATGTTAAAAGAAAATGCAAAAAAGCTCAGAAATTAGATCTAAAAACAGCTTCATTAGATGATATGCTATTTTTTATTATTACTTTTTATTGCAATTTAACAGTACACATGTACATATACATTTCCATGTAACAGAAAGAACCTACACAAAAAAAACTTCTCAGTATTTTACATTAATATACAATATCACCTCTTTTTTTTTTAGTCTTCTATCAACACACTTCCAACTCCACCACATTTTAAAAACACTTTGAAAGGTCCTCAAACTTCATCAAAAAATATATATTTATTTCTTAATATATAAGTTATCTTTTCCATTAACATATTTGTTACCATTTCTTTCAGCCATCGTCCTATATTTGGTGCATATATACTTTTCCAGTTTAAAGAAATAAGCCGTTTTGCTTGAAGAATACATATATTTATAAAAATATACTCCGTCTTTTTTAAACTTGATCTCCTCGGGATATAAATGAAATAAAAAGATTAAAGGTGACAGTGGTATGTTAACATCAAGGATCTTTTCTATCATTCCTTTCACATCTTTCCAAAAATACCTATCTTCTTCACACTCCCATATACAGTGATATAGCGTTCCTTTAAAGTCACTGCATCTTAAACAAGTATCTGCGATATTTTCATTATATTTATGCAATACAACTGGAGTTATGTAAATCCTCATCAACCACTTATATTGTAGCAGTTTCAGACGTGTGTTCATTGTTAGTGATTGAGCTTCCTTGCATGCTTCCATCCAGTCCTCCATCTGAATATCGTCCTTAAGATCCGATCTCCAAGCTTCCAATTTACAGTTTGAAGAGTCCTTTGATTCTGACACGAGCATATTACATAATGAAGAAATTAAACCTTTACTAAAACAATTTCTTGTCACTTCTTTTTCCAAAATAGACAATGGTGGCATATCGAGGGAATTATTTTGTGATTTGAGGATAAAATTTCTAATTTGTAAATACTTAAAGAAATGTTTTTGTAGGAATATTGTATGTATTAACTATTTCCTCAAATGACATGTTAACATATAGATCTGCTATCTTTCGAATGCCCTTATCAGCCCAAATCTTGAAACCTGCGTCTAATCTGCCTGGTTTAAATTTTTCATTGCCCCAAATGGGACTAAAACAAGATAAAGGGTAGAAGGCATCTAGATATTTTTTCACATCAAACCATACGGAAATCATATTTATAACTATAGGATTGGAAACTGTTTTTTTAAGATCTTTCAATTCTGAGGAATATAAACACAAATTTAAAGGCAGGCCAGAATTAATGGCAGCCGATTCCATATCCACCCAAGACGGGCAGTCCTGAGATAAAAAATAAAACATAATTGTTCTAAATTGCACAGCCCAATAATACCAATGAAAATTAGGACACTGTAGACCTCCTCTATCATATGGCAAATATAAAAGTGTCAGACGGAGTCTGGAACATCTGTTATTCCAAATGAATTTAGTGAACATTTTTTTTTAAGTTGTTGAAATAGATGTTTAGGGGGAGGCAGAGGAATGTTCTGGAATAAATATAAAAATTTAGGCAAAATATTAATTTTCAAAATATTTATTCGACCAATTAAAGATATGGGTAAGGACATCCATCTTTCTATAGAGCTACTGACATTTTCAAGAAGTGGATCATAATTTACTTGCACAACATCTCCTAGTTTTGGTACGATTTTTATACCCAAGTATGTAAAATGGTCAACTATATTGAAGGTTGCAACACAATTAGTAGGTTGCTGTCTGTCAGTCTCATTTAGATATAGAATGGAACTTTTAGAATTGTTAATTTTGTATCCAGAAATTGTATCCAGCAAGATCTAATAAAGCAGGAATTGATGTATCAAGATGCTTTAGCAAAAGAATGACATCATCAGCGAATAACGCAATTTTATGATCTATGTGTCCAATCTTAATGCCTGTTAATTCCACATGTTTTTTTTACTGCTATTGCAAAAGGCTCGATGGAGATGGCAAAAAGAAGAGGAGAAAGGGGAGAACCTTGCCTACACCCTCTTGATACGCTAAATTATTAACACTTCTGCTGTAGAACTATTATAAAGTAATCTAACCCACCTACAGTACCTTTCACCAAAACCAAATCTGACCAATAAATCAAACAAATAAGACCATTCAACCCGATCGAAGGCCTTTTCGGCGTTCAATGATAGCAGAGCAGTATCTCGTTCACCCCTTTTTTCATAAATAATATTTAGGACTCTTCGACTCTTAGCCATAACTTTACTTAATATTTGTGTATCTTAATTTAACAAGCTAATTGGCTGCATATTTTCACACTTTGTGTTAGTTTTCCCCGGTTTTGGTAATAATGTAATTAAAGCTCCTCTCATTGATGCAGGCAAAAGATCCTGATCATACGCCTCTACTATCATTTCCATAAAAGGAGTCAGCAACTTTTCTTTAAATGTTTTATACATTTCTATAAGAAGCCCATCTGGGCCCGCAGCTCTTCCTGATTTCATAGTCAATGGCTTCTCCAATTTCTTGTAATGTTAGGTCTTCATCTAATTTGTTCTTTTCTTCAATTAAAATCTGAGGTATATTTAGACTATCTAAAAATTGCATCTGGATATCTACATTTAGTGAGCACTCTGAGCTGTAGAGTTTTTCATAATAAGTTCTAAATGCTTCATTGATCTCTACTGGGTCAACTATATTTCCAGTTGAACTCTCAATTATTGTGATAGTACGCTCCATTTGTTGTTGTCGAATTTGCCAAGCAAGTAACCGTCCTGTTTTATCTCCATATTCATAAAAATTTAGTTTCAACCTTAAAACCTTTGAAGCTGCTCTACTTGCTGACAATTCATTATATTGAGACGTGAGTAGTAATAATTTCTCTTTTGCTTCCACTATATCTAGTTTTCTGGAAAATATTATTTTTAATTATTTTTTATTTGATTTTCTAATTGTTTAATTTCTTGTCTAGACTTCGAACTGCAAAACCCAATTATATGTCCTCGAATAAAAGCTTTGAATGCTTCCCATCTAATACAAGCAGATGTTTCAGATTTATTAATTTCAAAAAACAAATCAATTTGTTTGCCCACATATTCTACAAACTCTGGTTCATGAAGCCATCCTATCTGAAAACGCCATTTAGGGGGATTTTTTATGAATTTTGTAGTTTTGTATGATAAAGATACCGCTGCATGGTCAGAGATGACTATACTGTGATAACTACAATATGTTGTATTGTTAAGCAATTGTGCAGAAATTAGGTAATAATCAATACGTGAGTATGTTTGATGCATACCAGAATAACAGGAATATGATATCGCTGCAGGATTAAGATCCCTCCAAACATCTAATAAATTAAGATCTTTCATAAATTCCTGTATCACCTTCCTGGCTTTAGTATGTGTTT
This sequence comes from Aspiorhynchus laticeps, assembly GCA_023376895.1. Taxonomy (NCBI): domain Eukaryota; kingdom Metazoa; phylum Chordata; class Actinopteri; order Cypriniformes; family Cyprinidae; genus Aspiorhynchus; species Aspiorhynchus laticeps. Next base: position 2,202,464 of record CM041796.1, read on the forward strand.
TATCAATCCCTGTTGAACGATCTTTAGTAGGATCTAACACATGATTCATATCCCCTGCAATAAGATAGTATCCAGGCAAATTAGCAATTAACAAAAACAAATCATTAAAAAATGTGGGATTGTCATCATTTGGACCATAAATGTTAATTAAATTTATCTTTTCTGAAAAAAAGGTACATTGTAAGACCATGTATCTTCCTAATGTATCCCTAGTTACTTTCTGACCCTGTATTGGGATTGATTTCTGAATTAAAGTCATTACTCCTCTCGCATTAGAAGTGTGACAAGCAGCAAAAACTTGCCCTTGCCATCTCCGACGAATCCTAATTGTCCTGAAGAATAACTATTTGTGCTTGTAATTGTTTGATCCTATCCATTACCTGCTTTATTTTTTTAATACTGCATAATCCTCTGCAATTCCAGGTTATAAATTTCACATTCCCTGTTTCCCCCATGATCTTTTACATTTCCTATTAAGAGGTATTTTGCCTTTTACAAACTCAACTATCTTTAAATACTGAGAAGCAAAAAATAAAACTATAACAACTCATGAACAACACGCCTATTATTAAAGAACATTCCACAACAGCCCCAATTTCCCCAGTAGCGTCCATACTACTGCGTTTGACCCCCCACTGATTGGTCCACACACCCGAGAGGAACTATCAGGTACTTCTGCGTCTATATTTATCATCACAACCCTATTTGTAACATTACTCTCACATATTATATTAAACTATGAACACACTTTTTTCACATTTCCGAAGAACAATAATACCTGAACATACTTTATTATTTTACAAATCGGTCTCGATTCACTATCGAGTCCCCACAACAAAAGGGATAGTTTATGGTGTATGATCGGAGTTATTTTAAACCTACATTCAGGTTTTTAATAGTCCGGCTGAATTGAGCCCACCTTTATTCTGTGTCACTCTTCAATGAAGCTTTCGATCGCCGCCGGTGTGTCAAACACCCTTGATTTCTCCTGGTGAGTAAGAAGTAGACGAGCGGGGTATATGACCCTGTGCTTATCGATTCCTCTCTCTCGCAGCTTCGGTCTCACTCCATCATAAACTCTTTGTTTCCGGTGAACTTCAGCCGAGACATCTGGATGAAAGCGAAGAGTGTTTTCCTTGTATGAGATCACCCCCTTGGACCTGGTCACTCTAAGCACCTGTTCTTTTTGTTTGAAGTTTAGGAACTTCATTATTAGTGTTCTTGGTGATGCACTGGCATCCCGTCTTGTGTTCCGAACATCCTTATTTCGTTGTGGGCCCACTCTATGTGCACGCCCATTGACTTCCATAGTAGGAAAACACATACTATGGAAGTCAATGGTGCCCCAGAACTGCTCTGTTTCCCACATTCTTCAGAATATCTTCCTTTGTGTTCAGCAGAACAAACACATTCATACAGGTTTGGAACTACTTGAGTAAATGATGACCGAATTTTAATTTTTGGGTGAACTATCCCTTTAAGTTACACTTGTGACTGCACTGATAAAGCAAGATCATTTCTTTTATTTGTCCTCTTTCATGAACAAGTACTTGTTTCATTGTAAATGCATTTAAATTCTTCATATTCTTCAATCTCTTTCAACCTTTAACCGAGGCTCGTGATTGGCTGTTCGCCAGTGATGTCACACATTCATGCACGTGTGCTCCACAAACTCAGGATCAAAAACTTTGGCAAGACATTTGCCAGTTCATTGTAAATTTCATACACAATGAGCTTTTCTTTAAGGATGTTTTGTTTGGAATTTTCACTTTTGAGAAGCAATATGGAAATATTTACTAACTCTGCAATTTAATTATTATGCTTGCAAAATATTTTATCCACGAATGCAAGGTTATGAAAGTTACCCCCCACTTTTCTTACTTTCAAGAAGATATTAAAATTTATATTAAATCTACCTCCTATAACAAAAAGGCAATTAAAACTTTAAATGTATGATCACTTTTTGGTGTTTTTGTAAAAATGTTTTGAGGGGAGAGTATGTGATCTGTTTATTTATTTTATGTCTTATTTTCTCTTATTAATTAATAAAAATAAAAAAAATCTTCACTCTTTCTGTTTTGATTTGTAATTGCTATGTATTGTTTGGCCATCCTTGAACCCCTGGCTCTTTTCCTTGACATATGTTCTATTACATTTGTATTTCTGAACAAATGTTTAATAAAAAAAATAAAAAACTCAGGATCAAAGCCTGAGTTGACAAAGAATCATCATCACGGTACTAACAAACTCTGAGTTTGTTCATCTATCATCACGGTACTAACAAACTCTGAGTTTGTTCATCTATCATCACGGTACTAACAAACTCTGAGTTTGTTCATCTATCATCACGGTACTAACAAACTCTGAGTTTGTTCATCTATCATCATGGTACTAGCAAACTCTGAGTTTGTTCATCTATCATAATGGTACTAACAAACTCTGAGTTTGTTCATCTATCATCATGGTACTAACAAACTCTGAGTTTGTTCATCTATCATCACGGTACCAACAAACTCTGAGTTTGTTCATCTATCATCACGGTACCAACAAACTCTGAGTTTGTTCATCTATCATCACGGTACTAACAAACTCTGAGTTTGTTCATCTATCATCACGGTACTAACAAACTCTGAGTTTGTTCATCTATCATCATGGTACAGACCCCATCACTGAATCAATGAAGAGCTGACTTGAACTGAAAAACTGTTTATTGACACACTGTTTTGGCTCAGTCTGTATTGTATAAAGCGTTATATAAATAAAGGTGACTTGATTTGACTTTTAGTACCTATTGAAAGGGTAGCACAGATTTTGCACTTTTTGTTTTTTCTGAAAGTGTACATTAGTCAATGGTCACCAAAACTGTTTTACAAAATATCATCTTTTGACTTCCACTTATGAAAGGAAGGGAAGGAAGGTTTGAAATAACATGAGGGTGAGTAAATGATGAGCATTTTTATTTCAGGGTGAGCTGTCTGTTTAAGACGAGGGTTAATGAAAATACATGTGTTTACATGCATCACGTGACTGCAATGACAGAGCCGCTTACCAGATTGTGGATCCATATAGGAAATGTTTGCAATTCAAGATGCATGCTTTCTGATGCCCTGATGTAGGTTTAGAACAAATCTTGAAATCAATACATTTGTCAGATGTCAGTCGGGTCTGAAAGACATCAGATTGGTTGATATTTCTCTCCTTTGGTCTGTGAGCTCTATAAGCTTCACGATCCATTATTCTTCACAATGTGATTTTGTTAAGCACGATAGGTTGCCATGAGCAGACTTTAATTAATGTATACCTGCTGACGCAGTCTGTTATAATGCAAGAGATTGAGTATCTCCAGGAGTGAGAAATGCAGCCATGTAGATGAATCATTAGGAGAGGTTAATGATGTGATTTGGTAACCTTTTATTCCAACATTAGTGGGTTTGGTATGTAGTCAATCTTAGCTATCCTTTTGCTTGCTGCGAGTTGTCCTCTTGATAATTACTTGCTCTGTTTCCGCAATGTGCTTATTAACATTTTCTGATGAATGCCTTTCTGACCGAGATGAACGCTCATCTGTTTGTGTAATCAGAGGAATGTGACTCGCACATCGCTGTCTTTTGTTAACAGATGTGAAAGGTCCTCAGTGTGCACCGTGCATGTGAGAGTGGAGGTTATGTGAAAATAAAGCTGTTATATAACGGACGGTTCTCTTTTTGCACTGTATGCTGTGGGGAATGAAACTTCTCAGCTATGTGATTGACTATGAAAGTGTAAAAACGTATGAGTTTTTCATTGACACGGTCACCTTTGGCTTACGCAGGAAAAACCTTTTGTTAGGTAAGCTAAGAAATGTGCAGTTTGTGTTGAAGTTAAAATGATTAATTAGTGCAACTTACAAAATAAGCCCTTGAAATATTTATTATTTGTTAAAAGCCAGTTGAGAGGTTAACCTTCAGAAAAGATTCATCAGGAACCTCACAGGATCAAACTACATGTTTTGTTGTAGTTTATTTTCCATTTAATTTCTCTTTTCAGTTTTTATGACTCTGTTTCTAAATTATTTAGTCTGATTTGTCATTTTCTAGAAAATCATAAAACATAAACACAAAATTGAATTGCTAAATACATAATATTTAATATCCGCTTCCGGCGCTGCTGTGTTCAGTCGACGTTAAAGGATGGCTCCGCTCAATTTGTGTTTTTATATACTCTTTTACGTACTTTTACTTTCTCTTTTTACACGCTTAACGTCTGCACTATTTATTTATGACAAAAGAACACTTTTGGACATTGGACACCGCTGCACTAACCTGCTTCTGGACACTTTATCCACAGATCCAGCGTGGCCATTGGAGATTCTTCGGAACGCCGAGGTTAACAAAGGCCACCCGAATAATCCCAGGGGGCGAAAGAAACACCGCGGGCGACGAGCTGGAATTCGTGACAGACTGAGAAAAAGGGCTCACAGTCCTCCTCTACCGAGTATTCTGCTCGCTAATGTCCAATCCTTGGAAAATAAGATGGACGATCTTAGAGCCAGGATAAGTTTCCAACGGGACATTAGGGACTGTAACATCCTTTGTTTGTCTGAAACATGGCTCTCTCCCTCGGTCCCGGACACTGCTGTAACACCGTCTGATAACTTTTCTGTTTTACAGATGGACAGAACAGCCGAGGCCGGAAAAATCAAGGGTGGTGGAGTGTGTTTCATGATTAACAAGAAATGGTGCGACCCCAGGAATATCTCCATTCTGTCGCGTTCCTGCTCGCCTCATCTGGAACATCTCTCCATTATTTGCCGCCCATTCTATTTACCCCGCGAGTTCTCCGCGGTCATCGCTACTGCCGTTTACATTCCACCTCAGGCAGACACCGGCTTGGCTTTGTCCAAACTCCACGAAGAGCTCAGCGGCTACATCAACAAATACCCTGACGCTGCCTCTATCATCGCAGGGGACTTTAACAAAGCCAACCTCAGGAAGGTCATGCCGATATGAGAGAGAATTGAGTCACATTTTCAACTCAATGACTCCCGACGCATGTGGCAGGAACTGAAGACCATCTGTTCCTCTGGAAATAACCCCTCCGCCGAGGTGAGTGCAGACCCATCGCTGGCCGAAGAGCTAAACACCTTCTACGGCCGCTTCGAACGCAACGGCGGCGCGACTCTGCCGATCAGCGCGTCAGAAAGCAGCAGACAGAGCAGCGATGTTGATCATGTTATCACCGTGTCGGAGGACGAGGTTCGGAGAGAATTAAGGAGAGTAAACATCAGGAAAGCCGCCGGACCTGATGGGATTACCGGCCGCACTCTGAGATCGTGCGCCGATCAGCTTGCTGGTTTGTTTACTTCCATCTTTAATGAGTCCCTTGCTACCTCTGTGATTCCCACCTCATTTAAGAAATCTGTCATCATCCCTGTGCCTAAGAACAGTAAACCCTCTTGCCTGAATGACTATCGTCCAGTTGCCCTCACATCAACAGTCATGAAGGTTTTTGAGAGACTTTTAAAGAAACACATATGCTCCTCCATCCCTGCTACCTTGGACCCTCTTCAGTTTGCCTATCGCCCAAATAGGTCTACTGACGATGCCATCTCTCAGGTACTGCACTCCTCCCTCACTCATATTGACAGCAAAAATGGCAACTATGTCAGACTTCTATTCATTGACTATAGCTCAGCTTTCAATACTATAGTCCCCTCCAAGCTAGCTGTCAAACTCTCAGACCTCGGCCTAAACACTACACTCTGTGACTGGATCCAAGACTTCCTCACCGGCAGACCACAAGTGGTGAAAATGGGCCAGTTCACCTCCAACTCCATCACCCTGAACGTAGGAGCCCCGCAGGGCTGCGTTCTGAGTCCCCTGCTCTACTCTCTCTACACACACGACTGTGTGTCCTCTCACAGCCCCACTTCTATTGTTAAATTTGCTGACGATACTGTGGTTCTGGGCCTCATTTCCAACAATGATGAGACCGCATACTTGGGTGAAGTAGAGAGACTAACATCATGGTGCCAGGACAACTGTCTCTCTCTGAACGTGAGCAAAACTAAAGAGCTGATTGTAGACTTCAGGAAGAGACAGCAGCGGCCCTACACTCCTCTCATGATCAGCGGGACCCCTGTGGAGAGAGTAAGCAGCTTCAAGTACCTCGGTGTAAACATCTCCGAGGACCTGACTTGGACTGCACACATCCAAACACAGGTCAAGAAAGCCAGGCAAAGACTGTACCATCTGCGACAGCTGAGGAAATTCAGGGTCTCACCAGCAATCCTGAAAACTTTCTATTCAGGGGCCATAGAAAGTGTATTGACTCAGTGCATCTCAGTGTGGTACAGTAACGCCACAAAACAGGACTGCAAAGCTCTGCAGAGAGTCATGCGCTTAGCTGAGCGCATCTCAGGGTCTGCCCTCCCCTCTCTGCAGGACATCTACCTCAAACGCTGCAAAAGCAGAGCTGCAAAAATAATCAAGGACTCAAATCACCCCGGTAACCGTCTTTTCATCTCACTGCCATCTGGCAAGCGCTTCAGAAGCGTGATGGCAAAAACTGAGAGACTGAGGAGGAGCTTCTATCCACAGGCCATCAGGCTCCTGAAGTCAGTCTCCTAACATCTACAGGACTCAATTAATTAACTGTAACACCCATCTTTCTCCATCTTCCGCATTGCTGCTATGTGTACATACCTGGTACAACCTGTTTGCACATTCCTTGCACATCCCATTCCTCTTGCACATCCCTGGTTATATTAATATTTATTAAATCCACAGTAGACTGTATTGCACATTTTAGTTCATTGCACATTTCACTCATTTTATTTTATTGTTTTTACTTATTTTTTTTTTTTATCTTATTCCTACCTATATTTAAATATATGCTCCTGTGTTATGTATCATCTTTTATTTTTATTTTCTTGCACTGTCCATTGAGCGGACCTGTCCTGACCTACATTTCACTACTGATTATACCCTGTATGATTGTGTATGTGACAAATAAACAAGAACCTTGAACCTTGAACCTTTAAAACAAACAAAAAACAGAATGGGTAACAGGGTAGTAAATTTAGCCTTAATTAAGCAAATTAATGAAAAACAAACAAACAAAATTAAAAAATAAATAAATAATCAAAATGGATTGTAGTTAAAGTACATTTCTGATAATAATGTACGTTCATAATGTAATGTATATGTACATTTGTTTGATCACTTTAGTAACAGGGTTGAATTTTTGAGCTTTGCATGTAATATGCGTAAAAAACTGAAGAAAAAAAAGCACTGTAAAAAATCAAAAGTAGAGAAAACTTAAAAGTGTAAGGCAAACAGCTTCAGTAAGATTTTTGAGTTTTCTTAACCTGTTGTTTTCAGTTTATACAAGTTGAGAAAACTAAAAAATCTGCTGAAGCTGGTTGCCTTAAACTTTTACGTTTTCTGTACTTTTGATTTTTTACAGTGTGGAATGTGATTATTTATTTGTCTGATGTTAAATCTTGTGGTATGATGGGAAGAAACAGCAGACAAACACCTCCTAACAGTCAAGCATAGTTCAGATACACGAGGGCTGGCACACAGTTCAGTTTTTATTACAGGTCAAATGCAGTATGATCCACATCTCGAGATGTAATTCAGGGAACTGAGAGTTGAGTGAGATCTAAACATCAATGACGCACATGTACCTTTCATGAGTCTCAGTATTCATCATAATTCATTTTTCATCATTAGATCATGGACACTTATTGAAATCTCTGTCCATTGTGAGGCTGTCTCCCTCCTAGAAAAGAATAGCAGGAAAACATATTTTGAAGTGAAGTGTGTTTTTTTGGATGTTTTAAGTTACTTGCCATTGAGTTATATTTTAAAATGCTGTGCAGTGTTTTTGTGGCTCAGTGGTTAAATGGGATGGAAATATGAAAGCTGCTGATTTGATCTTAGAAAGGCACACGTCTTGAACTCTTCACCACTGTGCACTTGAGCAAAGCTCTTACAGTAACACCAGGTTGCTTCAGGAGATTTGTCCTTGCAACAGTGCATTGTGCATCTTTTTCAGCAATGACCAATGTTATAAATTAACAGAAAAAAGTATTATTTCTGTAGTTTATTATCGATACCCTGATGTAACATGAAAATGGTATTAAAATGCTTTTACTATTCTTTCATTCACTACTTTTCTAATGGCTTTTCTGCATTTGTATGTTATGATTTTACCTTCATCCCAGACCTTCGATTTAAAAATGTGCAAATCCATTCTAAGATGTATTATTTTTTATATACATTTACATTTGGCAGACGCTTTCATCCAAATGAACTTACACTGCATTCAAGGTACACGTTTATGTCAGTTCATGCATTCCCTGAGATCTGAACCCAGGACTTTGTTGTTGCTAGCTTTTTTTTTTCTCCCTCTGATTAAGTTTTTTAGGATATATATAAAAATGCTATGAAAAATACTCAAATTGGCGAAAATGACCAAATTAGTAACACTTTAGTATAGGGACCAATTCTCACTATTAACTAGTTGTTTAGTAGCATGCTTATTATTAACATATAGTGGCTTTTTATTAGTACTTATAAAGCACATATTCTGCATGACCTTATTCTACATACGTTTACCTTACTAACTATTAATAAGCAGCAAATTAGGAGTGTATAGAGGCAAAAGCCATAGTTAATGGTTTGTTAATTTTCAAATTTTGACTTTTTATTTTATTTTTTTAAACTGGTAGCACTTTATAATAGGGAACACTTATTCACTATTAACTACGAATTTCTCCCTCAGTAAATTCCTAATTTGCTGCTTATTAATAGTCAGTGCGGTAGTTGTTAAGTTTAGGTATTGGGTAGGATTAGGGATGTAGAATAAGGTCATGTAGAATAAGCATTAATATGTGCTTAATTACTACTAATAAATGGCTAATATTCTAGTAATAAGCATGCTAATCCGCAACTAGTTAAGAGACCCTAAAATGAAGTGTTACCCCAAAACTTTTTTTTTACACAAGAATTGCACGCAAAATGCCTCGCATCTCTTGCAAAATAAAGCACTGTATTCAAAATATCACAAACACATCTCAAAAGCAAACATTTGCAAACACCTTTGCCATAATATTAATTCCTGTTAGATTTGTGTGTGTTACATAGAGAATTGTGTGTTGTGTTTAGCAAATAGTGTTTTATGAAATTGAAAACTGAGTCAAAGGCTGATAATTGTCTGGTTTTGTAGATTTGGTGTGTGCTTCTGCAGTTTGAGTGTCAGCTTTCAGAAACTGTGTGACAAGTGAAGATTTAATGTGTACGCAGCTGAAAAAAACTGTAAAATAAAGTGTGACCACAGAATTCTGTTGTGTATATCTATTGTTGAACATGGTTAGTAAGCAAGTAAACTGAAAACCGATGTAAGAAACAACGGTGTGCATGCCTTTACACACTCATGCTATTATTACTCGCAGACGGCTGAAGGATGAGATGAGTCAAGGTCTTTCATTGATCTCTTTAAGATGAGAGATATCCAGAGCTGCTGGCCTGATAATTATCTGCTAATTATCTTTTTTTTGGCATACATATGAATGCGTATTTTATGGGTGAGATATAATCAGAACAGCACACTCTGTATCTGTGATTACCAATTTAAGAAAGGTTCAGGTCGTGTTGATCATTTGGTTTAACCTGACTGTAGTGTGCAGATCCCTTCATTTCTGACATGTGTTTGAAGCATGTGTGCCTTTATCTGATGGACACCTGCGGATTCTGAGTGATGAGAATTTAAAAGGCTGTCATTGCTCTTTCCGATGTGTTTCATGCACTGAAAAGCATTGTTGGTTACATAAAGCATGAATACCTCCAGCTTTCTGTAGGGTCTATATATTGACTTAGATTTTTTTCTTTCTGAGCTTAAATGGATAGTTCATCTAAAAGTGACCATTTTGTCATCATTTACTCACTCTTGAGTTGATCCAGACCTGTATGAGTTTCTGTCTTCTGCTGAACACAAAAGATGTTTTGAATAATATTAGTAACCAAACATTTGCTGGTAGCCATTGACTTCCATAGAATTATTTTGCATAATATGGGAACTAATGGCTATCGGCAAATGTTTGATTATTATCATTCTTCAGATTGTCGTCTTTTATGTTCAACAGAAGACAGAAACTCATAGAAGTGTAGAACTACACCTTTAAAGTAAGCAACTTCACTTTTGAGTCCACTTATATCTACCCTTAATTTTAAAGTAGTCTGTTTAATGTAGTTATTAATTAAAGTTCAAGAGCAGCAAGAACAGAAGACATTTAACAGCGCTGTAATTAAATTAATCAAAAAAAGTTAAGCTTTATGTTAATTCAGTAGGATCAAACCACTTAAAACAATTCCTGATGTTGATGATTGTGGATCAGTTGGTTATACTCTCATATGAAGGTGAAATCATATCAAATAACTATTAGACCGTGTATTTGTGAGACTTTGGATGTGAAAATATTAATAGACTCAATGCACACAGAAACACTAAAGTTGATCAAATTTGCACGTGAAACAACACACCTATTGTTTTACCTGAAGCATAAAATGCTGATGATTGACATTTTGTTACAGATTTTCTGAGGGATCCTATTCTAAAAACTAATATTCATTGTTAATCTTGCCCTGAGGCCACAACCGAGTGCATCACTTTGAGACATTTTATATGAATAATAATAATAACAACATTGTGTTCAATTGATGTAGGCACTGTTTTGTTTTTTTTTTTTTTTTTTTTGGGGGGGGGGGGGGGGATGGTGACATTATACTAAATTGGTGCTTCCACGACAAATAACAGCTTTCAAAAGCTGACCTTTTCATTTTTGTCGCATGAAGCACAAAGATAATGCACGTTTTCTGCCAGTCTGTAATGCCTTCGTGTGATATAGGTTACTCTTAACTTTCCAGTCACCAGGACATTTAAAGACTCATCTTGAGAAACTCTTTTTTTCCAGTAAGGTGGAATGAGAAATGGATTAAACCGCAAAACCAAGAGGTGAAAATTAGACGCTAGATGGATGGAGAAACACAGACGGAGACAGAAATGATGTGAGAATGTTAAGATGGGTAGAAACAGGAGTACAGAAGAAGAGAGAGAGCTCACTATTTGCCTGAGACAGACTTTAATTGATTCTTTAATAGTGTTTGTGTGTGTTGCATGTGAAGAAATGTTGATAATAAAGACATCCATGAGTAAAAGCACAAGTCAATCTTTACTCAATTTATCCTCCGTCAATAACCTCGGCGAACAGTGCCAGTCATTTCAAACTCTATTACTTTCTTTTTTCTGTGGAAGGCCACAAAATAATTTCTGAAGGCTGTTTTTCAATAAAAGTCGATGCCAAACCAACTTTGAGCTCCATTGACTTTAATTGTATTGAAAAAAATCACTCTTAAATACAGTCAGGTCCATATTGGACACTGACACAATTTTCATATTTTCGGCTCTGTATGCCACCAGAATAGAATTAAAATGAAACTATCAAGATAAATTGAAATGCAAACTTTAAGCTTTAATTCAAGGGGTTGAACAAAAATATAACATAAAATGCTCAGGAATTACAACCATTTTTATACACAGTCCCCCCATTTTCAGGGGCTCAAATGTAATTGGACAAATGTGACCCTGGAGCACAAAAGCAGTTGTAAGGCTCAATTTTTCCAAATTGAGATTTATACATTATCTGAAAGCTAAATAAACAAGCCTCCTGTTGATGTATGGTTTGTTAGGATAGGACAATATTTGATCGAGATACAACTATTTGAAACTATTCATTTCAACCGTCCAAAGAATGCTTTTCCAGAAGTGCTCTGGCTTTTTTAGATGTTTTTGGCAAAGTCTAATCTGGCCTTGTTTGCAGCTTGTGGTGAAGTTGTGGTAGCTCAGTGGTATGTTCCTGTGGCTCAGTGGTAGAGCATTGCGTTAGCAGCGCAAAAGGTCGTGGGTTCGATTCCCAGGGAACACACATACTGATAAAACATGTATAGCCTGAATGCACTGTAAGTCGCTTTGGATAAAAGCGTCTGCTAAATGCATAAATGTAAATGTAAGCCTCTGTATTTACTCTGGTGAAGTCTTCTCCTTTGACCACATGATGTGCTTCACAGCAACAGCTTCCAAATGCAAATGACACACTTAGAATCAACTCCAGACCTTTTAGGTGCTTAATTGATGTAGAAATAACGAAGGAATAGCCCACGTCTGTCCATGAAACAGCTTTTGAGTCAATCGTTCAATTACTTATTGTCCCTTCTAACTCCGTTACACATATTAAAGAGCTGTAATTACTTAATCTTTCCTCCACTTTTGATGAGAATACCCTTAAATTAAAGCTCAGAGTCTGCACTTTAATCCCATGTTTATTATATAACTGCAACTTGAATATGTTTTGGTCAGCAGCTAAAATAATACAAATTGTGCCTGTGTCCAAATATATATAGACCTGTCAAGAACTGTATATTGTATTATTTTTCACAGAAGGAAAAAAGGTCATGCATGCTTGGAATGACGACAGCATTTTCATTTTTGGGTGAACTATCCCTTTAAATATCTAAATCCTTCGTGCTATGAATATGGGCGATACCTCAATCATATTGCTCTTTGAGAAGAAACGTGCTGTTGCTTTCTTGATCTAGTTTAACTCACACTGTTGTACCAGAGAAGTGACGGGAACGTGAAAGCAGAGGCGATGTGCCAAAACATTCATCCGTGTGAGCTCTTGTGTCTCATGCACTACTTATCAGACAACATCTGAGTGCTCTCATAAACATACTTTACATTATCATGTTCTGCCAAACATGGATGAATATGCAACATATATGAGTGGAACATGCTTTCTTAATTCTTACACTGATTATTGATCTTATTAACATAATATCCATTATGAACAAAAGAGAATATTTTCCATCCATTTCATTATAAAGCAATTTGACACGTGGCATCCAGCTGTATGTAATTTTATGAGGTGTTTTTTTATCACTTCTATTTATTTATTTATTTTTTGCTGCTGTATTCTGAGATTTTTGTTTTTCTTGTAAAGTAAGATATTTGTCATGATTTGCTCACCCTGTCATTCCACCTCATTATTTTCATTCTTGTAAGAAATGCAAAGATTTTGAGGCAGAATGAGCTTCAGTTTTCCATATGCACAGAAAACTGATGGTGATTTATAGCTACTTCATACAAATAAGCTCTGGCTTGAGCACTTTCGGCTATTACACGTCTTCTACAGTCATACAATATATCGTAGCTTTGTGTTCAGGAGCAGCTGTAATTTGAGACATTTTTCAAAAAATAATGTTCTCCGTTGTTCTCAAAATCTCATTTTTGGTGTGTTTTTCAAACTTTGCACATTGCAATCGATCACATGACTTGTGAAAACCATTGATATCTGACATCAGAATTATCAAAGCAATAACATTTATGGACTACTTTTAAAAAAGCTTTTATAAAGCTCATTTTTTAAGTTTGGTGGTATCATTCTTTACTAACACCTAAAAAAAAATGATGCTGAAACAATTTTGACTCTTTTTTTTTTAAAGTTTTGATTATTTATTTTTTGAAATTTTGAAATTGACTTAATTTTGAAATTGCTAGTAAATTTCACAAACAATCACAAATAAATTAAATGTGAAATTTTGAGGTAGAAAAAGTAGTATTTTCTGTAAAACATACTCCAGTAAGACTTGTGTGTACACTTTACTGTGTACTTTTGCTATATGGAAAAGAGCATCTTGGCTATTCTCCTAACAACTCTTTAATTAAGTGTTTCACAGAAAATACTGTTAATAGTAAAGACAACAACATGAGGGTGAGTAAATGATGACAGATTTCTCATTTTTGGGTGAAATTTTCCTTCCTTTGTTTTTAGCTTTTTAAAATAATCTGCCAGGACATAATAAATGTCAAACTATATTTTCTCCTCAACCAAAATGTCACGCAAGAAGATGGCAGAGAGCTGCGTCGGAAGACAAACAACCTCAGACGAATCACAAATAACTCGAGAGGCTTTCTGAGCATGTGATTCAATGATAGAGCATCCTTTCATCATTAGCCAATCAGTCTGCGTTTGATTTGAGCAATCATCTTAATGGGCATATTTGTGTTGTTTCTGTAGGAGACTCTTTTGCTATCAAGTCTATTGTGATTGAAGCTGCTGTACTCTATAATCTGGAGGTGTCGGGGCACTGAACAGGTACAACAAAGGTGATGAGGTGAGGGTCTAACAGATGAATCACTGCTGGGAGTGAATGTCACAGCTATTGTCCTGGAGCACACGTGTGTTCACTTCTGTCCTTTCACTTATCCTTTTCTTTAACCTTCTATCTCTCTCGTTTGTCCCTCTCGCTCTCTCTGCCTCTTCCTCTCTCTGTCTGTTTCTTGATTTCTGTCTAAGCGATTGCTGCCACATCTTCAACATTCTGCTCCTATATTTTAAAGTGTTATTGCACCATGACCAATTTATGACATATTGGATATATGCAACCCTGGAGCACAAAACCAGTCAGATTCATACATCATCTGAAATCTGAATAAATAAGCTTTCCATGTATGTATGGCTTGTTAGGACAATATTTTGCTGAGATGCAACTATTTGTAAATCTGGAATCTGAGGGTGCAAAAAAATTAAAATATTGAGAAAATCACCTTTAAAGTTGTTCAAATGAAGTTCTTAGCAATGCATATTACTAATCAAAAATTAAGTTTTGATATATTTACGGTATGAAATTTACAAAATATCTTCATGGAACATGATCTTAATATCCTAATGATTTTTGGCATAAAAGAAAAATGTATAATTTTGACCCATACAATATATTGTTGGCTATTGCTACAAATATACCTGTGTTACTTATGACTGCTTTTGTGCTCCAGGGTCACATATTGCATAGTGTTTCTTTGCAGTATTTTAATTATTTTGCTTATTTGTACAGTGGATTACAAACGTCTGAGACCACTTTTTTTTTTTTAAGTTGGTTCTAAAAACAGTCATCATATTCCTTTTTGTCATGTATTTTTTTAGAATCCTATGTTTATTTAAAGTTTTAAATTGAATTGTAATCCTATATTGTAGGTCTCAAACTTTTAAACTTGCTTTATCCTTTTATTGTATGTTTCATATGCATGTCAATGGTTTTCTGTGTAAATTGAATTTATTGATTTCTATTGGTTGCTAAGAAAAATGAATGCTTTTGTTGATGCACGACCCTCTTCCATTAGGATCGGTAGGCTATTGTAGAAGATTCACAATCACATTAGATTCAGAAACAAACTCACATTTACACTTAAGAATAAAGGTTCTTTACTGGCATCTATAATCACATGACGAACCTTGAACATCAATGGAAACTTTTCATTGCACAAAAGGCTCTTAATAGTGAAAAAGGGTTATTTAGATTTTTAAAGTGTGCTTCAAATTAAGAAAAAATGGTTCTTTGAGGAACTGTTCGCTGAAAGGTTATTTGAGGAACAATGGTTCTTGTATGGCATCACCGCGAAAACATCTTTTTTGGAACCTTAATTTTTAAGAGTATTAATGTTTTTTCCCATGCATTTAAACAATATTTCATGAGTGGTATGTGGGTTAGGAAATGCCCGGCTTGGAGCTTTTGGGTTTGGCAAGGATGGAAGATTTAGTCTCTCTGGCTACTGTCACTCTTTCTGCTGTTCTCCTGGGAGATGATATTTCTAAAGCAAAGCCTCTATACTGTTCTTCTAGCTACATACTAAGTGAATCATGGTAGAGTAGCATCTGGCAAGGTCACTGAAGACCATCCAGAAGCCTTGAAACCAGTTTGTTTGTTTTCTGTGAGGCAGATGGGGAGTGTAAAATAATGCTGATCGTCAAACTTTGAATTAAGTTTTATAACTTTTTTGTGAAGTTGTTTGCAAAATACTGTAGGGCAGTGGTTCACAGGGTTATTATAAACTTAAACTGAAATCATAAAATAAACACGGTTACTTATAATGTTAACTGAAATACAGTTTTATATACTCATGAACTAAAACAGTGTTTTTTCTCTCCATTTCTGTCACCTGACACCTGGTTCCTTTCACTGTCGCCTTCTAACGTGTTTATTTGAGGTCTGAAGGACACGTAACTTTCAGTAATTTATGGATATGACAGCATTGACTGACACCATTTTATGAGAACTAGATTAAGCTGGATGATGGCATTGTTGTTCTCTGTAGAGCTGCTTTAGTGCTGAATCACATCTTGTAACATTGACACTGCTGGTATTCAACTGAATTGAATCAACATTGGACTGACTGACTGTTATTGTCTCTTACAGCTGATATATATATATATACCTCTCTCTCTTTCTCTCTCTCTCTCTCTCTCTCTCTCTCTCTCTTTCTCTCTCTCTCTCTTTCTCTCTCTCTCTCTCTCTCTCTCCCTCTCTCTCTCTCTCTCTCTCTCTCTCTCTCTCTCTCTCTCTCCTCCCTCCCTCTCTCTCTCTCTCTCTCTCTCTCTCTCTCTCTCTCTCTCTCTCTCTCTCTGGTATAATTCAATATATTATAAAAAACTGTAATAGTATCTCAATGACACAAAAACTCCTCTAAGGCATCAGGAAATAACTATGTGCAAAATAATGTGTAAAAGAAAGAAATAATCATGCATTGTTAAGATAAAAAAATAAATGGCAAAGGGCAAATATATGGATATATCAGCTATTCAAATTTTTCATTTAGCCTTTATTTAACCGGGCAAGTTAGTTAAGAACAAGTTCTTATTTTCAATAACAGAATTAATATCTCCTGAGAAACATACAAACATATATTACAATAAATAAAACACATAAGGGAAAAAATAAGTCTCAGTTAAAACATTTTAAAACGGGTAAAACGAATTACAGGTCGAGGTCGGAGCACTTAGTAATTTTTTACATGCACATACTGGAATATTTCATATTTGTCTCTAGTTTCAATAGCCTTTTTAGCACAGTTCAATCATTTGTGGCAGCAAATTCAAAAACAGAACGACTATAAGTAGTTTTTTCTTCTAGGGATAATCATCAATTAGATGATCTAGTTGCATATGTTTTAAGATAAAGTTTCAGCAGCTTTTGAAGATATTCAGATAATAAGCCCAACAGAACTTTGTAAATAAACATATACCAGTGAATTTCCCGTCTTGTATGCAATGATGTCCAATTCAAAAGGGAGTATAATTCATGATACAACACATCTAATAGCTCCAGAACACGTGCATTTCTATATATCACATCACCATAATCAAATAAGAGCAAAAGATATTTCTTGGGTGACATGGTGAACACAGATCTATTTCGATACAAAACAGATAGTTTAAGATAATTTAATCTTGTTTAATTTACCTTTACTTTACATATCTGTTTTGATGTCAAAGGCGGTGCATTCAGTCAAACTCTACAGTTTTGTAGAGAAAATTCATCACTTTGTAAAAGTTAACCAATTTAATGAACAGTTTCTGTAAAATCATCTCAGGCTCATCCTTGGAAACCAATTTTTTTTAAAAAAGATAAGATTGGTTAATTACGGACCTGGGGCCGTATGAAATAAATTTTTTATCTTAAGTCCTAAGTTAAGATTCGCCAAGTTAAAGAACATTCAAAGATTGTAACTAAAATTGCCATGTGACTAAGAGATAAGATATGTCTGTAATTCTGAAATATGTCTCCAGGTTATTTTCTGAGAAAGAGATTAGATTAGAGCCAGGGGTCGGCAACCTTTTCCTGCAGAGCTTCTGATATAAAAATGATGGGTTTTCTCAACAATGTATAATAACTGTCTTTAATTTTAAATTTAAAAAAATATTTTTCTATACGTGTCCACAGACTCCTTTCAGTACCTTCATGGCCCCTCAGGACCCTCTGGTTGAAAGCCCTGCCATTAGACGTTTTAGAGGGGAAAAGAGCATTGATGCATTAAACTACATGGTTATTGGCAAAAAGAGAAGATGGAGCTGGATTGAAGGTCTTTGAATGCACTGAGAATCGCATAAATGTCCAGTGAACAGTCCTTTGACACAAATGCTAAGTATGTGCAGTATACTGGATTATAGTATTTTAGAAACTATTTAATTTGCATGCAACAATGAATCAAGGAAGCAAAATTTCAGAGAAACCCCATGATTTTTGATCGCTCTGCAAGATCTATTGAACGTCCTTCCTTTTAAACCATCATTGCATGTGATGGACTAACACTCTGAAGTGACGTTTCAAAGTGATGTTAATATTTTGCTGCTTTGAAGCAAAGAAGCCTTATTTGACCTTCTGAGCACTCAGGTTTTGTTGGTTCGGTGGTTGATTTACAGTGTTGGGCAGTAACTAGTTACTGTAACTTAGTTACTGTAATATTACTTTTTGCAGTAACTATAAGATTTCAGTAATAATATTACAGTTACTATCCATAAAACAGCTTAGTTACTTTTGATGCCTCGACCCGCTGATTTAAAATCAACAATCAAATAATTCCTAGATTTATTTTCATAATTTCCACGACTCGCACATGCATGTGATGTCCCCAGTGCAGCAGGCAAGCTTGGAATATGGAAAAGCTTACATTCAGCAGATAGAAATATTGCATTATATTGATTTTGTCAGGAAAAAAGATGATCTGAACACTGTTGTGTAAGTTGTGGCTTTACTTTACTCTGGCATTACATCCCTCTGATCAACACGTGCTGCATTATATTACTATAATTAAACATCTTTTTGGAAACTTAAACAGTTTCCTACAAACTTATGTGATTTCATAAAATACATGAAATATAATCATATATGGAAATGCAGAAATTACAATTAACTTCAAGCTACACATGACAATTAATAGGTTAATACAACACTAATACTTGAATGTCACTGTTAATCACTATTGAGTGTTTGTAATAACTTCTGACTGTGATCTAATGTGGATTTTGGTCAAATGATGAGGAAGAAATATGTTATTAGTAACATTTAATGTGGAAGATACACAGTTACAACTTCTGTGTGGCGTGAAGAAACAATGTAACTAGTAGTGTAACTAATTAAGACAGTAATAAGTAACAATATTACTTTTGAAAGGAGTAACTAGTAATGAGTAATATATTACATTATTTGAGTAACTAACCCAACACTGTTTATTTGTGAATTTGACTGCTGGCGTAAATGTTCAGACATCGAGCTACTAAATATGAAACAATGTAAACATGCTTTTTAAAGATAAAACAGACACAAAAGTCAAAGAGAGCAGGCAACACCAGTTTGTCTCTAGATATTTGAGTTTCTAAAAAAAAGTGGTTTATCACAATGACTTAGACTTATATTGGTATATATTTGAGATCATTTGTTTCAATTTCACGGCTTTGGAATGTATTTTAAAACTGATTTTTTAATGTTCACTTAAAATCAGTTTTTAAAATCAATTTATCAATTTTATCGCATTCACATGCATTTAAAAACTAAAAGGAAGGAAAAATGAGCCGCTAACTGAAATTATTTGGAATGCTACCTCATCTGGTGAGGTTTAAATTCATGATGAAATGGAAATATGCACTTAGAAATTAAAATTTTGTCAGCATACCATGGAAGTCAATGGCTACCGGCAACGGCTTGATTAACAACATTCTTCAAAATATATTCTTTTGTGCTCAGCAGAAGAAAGAAACTCGTTGAAGTTTGGAAGAACTCGAGAGAGATTAAATGATGACAGAATGTTTTATTGTTGGGTGAACTGTCCCTTTAACCGCTGCACACCGTGATTTAATTATTTTTTCCTTTGTCCTTTACACATGTATCTAGTCTTGTCTGATTGTACGTTATGACCCCAGTTAGATCCTGGACCGTGTGACATTTCAAAGGCATTATTTGTCTGTCGGTGAACATGTAACCCTTAGCAATCAGGTGTGGTTTTTTGTCCTCTATTGAAACCAAGCTGCTCATTTCAAAACTTGCAATTTTGTAACAGATGACATTAACATGTGACGGCCTACATTTAAATCTCCACACCTACAGTGTTCAGAAGATCGGCCCACTCAGTCCCACTGAGAGAAGCACGCTGAATATTACACATAAGAAGTGGAAAAATATTTATTTATTTTGTTAGGTAATGCAGGATATTTTTTACGAATTGACTAAATCCTGACTCCTTTGGCCCAAACAGATTCTGTAAATCTTTCTTTAAACTAATCTTCCTCTCATTATCTCTGCTCTAACTTCAGCTTGTGGACTTTGGATAAAAGCTGTGGTAAATATTGATGTTTTATGAACCGCTCCCAGTAGCATGCTAATCATGCTAGAAAAATCCTAACGACATGCTAGTCACTTGCTAATCATGCTAGCGGCACGCTAGTAACATTCTAGTCATGCTAGCAACATGCTAGTCACTTGATAATCATGTTAGCAACATGCTAGTAACACGTTAATCATGCTAGAAACATGCTAGCGACATGCTAATCACTTGCTAATCATGCTAGCGACATGCTAGTAACATGTTAATCATGCTAGTGACATGCTAGTAACATGTTAATCACGCTAGAAACATGATAGCCACTTGCTAGTCATGCAAGCAACATGTTAGTCACTTGCTAACGACATGCTAGTAACTTGCTAATCATGCTAACAACGTGCTAGTCACTTGCTAATCATGCTAGTCATTTGCTAATCATGCTAGCGGCACGCTAGTAACATTCTAGTCATGCTAGCAACATGCTAGTCACTTGATAATCATGTTAGCAACATGCTAGTAACACGTTAATCATGCTAGAAACATGCTAGTCACTTGCTAATCATGCTAGAAACATGCTAGCGACATGCTAATCACTTGCTAATCATGCTAGCGACATGCTAGTAACATGTTAATCATGCTAGTGACATGCTAGTAACATGTTAATCACGCTAGAAACATGATAGCCACTTGCTAGTCATGCAAGCAACATGTTAGTCACTTGCTAACGACATGCTAGTAACTTGCTAATCATGCTAACAACGTGCTAGTAACATGTTAATCATGCTAGAAACATGATAGCCACTTGCTAGTCATGCAAGCAACATGCTAGTCACTTGCTAATCATGCTAGAAACATGCTAGCGACATGCTAATCACTTGCTAATCATGCTAGCGAAATGCTAGTAACATGTTAATCATGCTAGCGACATGCTAGTAACATGCTAGTCACTTGCTAATCATGTTAGCAACATGCTTGTAACTCATTAATCATGCTAGAAACATGCTCGCAATATGTTAGTAACTTGGTAGTCATGCTAGAAACATGCTAGTCACTTTGCTAATCATGCTAGAAGCTAGAAACATGCTAGCGACATGCTAGTCACTTGATAATCATGTTAGCGACATGCTAGTAGCATGCTAATAATGCTAGCAACGTGCTAGTCACTTGCTAATCATGCTAACAACATGCTTGTTACTTGCTAAACATGCCAGCAAATGCTGGTAACAGGCTAATCATGCTAGAAACATGTTATCAACATCTATCTAATCTATCTAAATTGTCAAATTTCAGGCTTTTACAACTGCTTTAAATTTCAGGCCAGGCTTTCTCAAGCCAACCTAAAGTTTGTCTTAACAAACTTTTTGTATCTAGTTCCGTCTTGTTACTGAAGAAGGGGCAGCGCCAGCAATATCAGACCAGCCAGCAAACCCATGTGTAAGCACAGCAGATCGCTGTTAGTCCATATCAAACACACACAGTGCATTTACAGAGCAGCAGGGGGAAAAAATGACTATTTAATTCTTAGAATGTAATTCTCATAGTTTGGGTGAGCAATGATTATATCCCAACTTTAACAAAAATATGGGTTACAGTTTATTTCAGTAGTCCTTAGACATTCTACTAAAAGTAACTTGCAGTTGCAAAGTAACTTATATTCAGTAGAGTGTGTGTTGTAGGAGCATCAAAATAAACTGTGAGCAGATATTAAGCAGACATAGGGCACAACGGTGCTAAAGTCGCCCCGGGGTAAAAGGCCCCTTTGATATTATTGTCATCTAAACCACTAGATGGCACAAAAACGTAGCGTAGCACTTTCCAAAACATTGGCTTTTCAAGATGCACATGTATTTGTCTGATCTTTGACGCGATCGCGTGCCGCAGCGGCAAAGTTGATTCTGTGCTTACTTGATCTAATATTTTATGTTTTTTTAAATGTTGTAGATTTAAGTAGCAAATAAGAATCGCCAAAAAAAATGGATATATTTTGAGACAAAGGTCTTCTAAACAATTTTCAGTTTTAAGATAATTAAAGCATCAGTTTTTAAGTAACGAAAGAATATGTAAAAATATGGTATTTGGGGTAAAAAGTCCATATTAGAGATAATCACCATGTTTAGAATGAAACCATCATATTTAAAAACATGATATTAATCATATCATATAATAAAATATAATTTATTGTTACTACTGTAAATTTATATTCATTTATTATGGGGTCTCCTTCAATGCTTTCAGAATCTTTACTTTTTTCGTTTCTGTATTTTAAAATATATTTTTTATATTAACATGTTTTAATGACAGTATATTTATTGAACAAAAATTAATTCTTTCATTTTTCAAAATAAGCAGAAAATAGTACAAACTTTGCTGAAAAGTGATTGTTTTGAACTAGTATTAACTTAGACATATTTTTTTTTAAAAACTTTAATTTAGCTAAAGTATTTGTATCAATACCATGTGCCCTTGCCACCTCATACATTAATAAGATTATTAAACAAAATAAACGACTTGAATGATTTATTTTCACATAAAATCTGTTACTCCATTAATGTTCAATTATAGGCGCAGTGAATAGCACATTTTTTCTTAAGGTGTGCTTTTAGCCCCGTTAGCTCCCTAATGACTGGATGGCATGTACTCGCAAAGTTACTTATAGTTAGTAGAATGTTTAATGAAATAAAGCTAATGTTATGAAGACCTTATTTGTGAATATTCAAAACGTCCAGTTCTTGGTTATACTGTACAAATGTTAAGAGAAACTTTAATTTCATCATTCTGCAAACATTATAGCAATATAACTTTTGAATGGTCTTCGAATGGACCATTTTTTAAAAGAACATTCTATTAACGTTATTAGAATGATATTTGTTCATAACTTTGAGAGAACCTTGCCAGCCAAAGTTCTGTTAGCTGGGAAAAAGCTAAATTATGATTTTTTTGATAATTATAAGTTGAAATAAATGTGTGTGTGTGTGGGGGGGGACTTCAATCTATATCCAATAGATTAGCTGTATAGTATGTAAGATAAACATCTGAGGGTTAACTATCTTGTTTATGAAAGCATGAATACATAATGAACCTCTTTGCTGTCGTTACAAAGTTTGAAGAGGAAAAGTGAAGATCTGAAAGTTCACATTATCTAATGGCCTTCACCTCATTTTTGCGCGAGCATGACATCTGTGAGAACAGCAGGGTTTAACAGACACCTCTGGTGAACAGTGTCCACTTTAATGAGATGCCACGTCCATATACAGCTACAGGCTTAGATCCAGTAACTGTTCAGTGCTGGGAGACGTATGCTGTATTAGCATAGAAACAGTTTCCTTCGGCTTCCAATTCAAAACATGCTTTCCTGAAAAAAAATTGATATTGAAGTTAGTAATATGAAAACGAAAATAAATGGCCTAAGGCAGGTAATAGATGCAAACAGACGTAGTAGTGTTATATTTTATGTATTTTTATTATTATTTGTGTGTGTATGTGTGTTGTCAATTATTTCTATATCTAATTCAGTACTACATTTTACTTTCAGACCACTAACTTTCTAAACTTAAGACGAGACACTGCAGGTGAATATGGTAAAAAAAAAACTTATAGTTATCGCCTTACTTACCCAGCTGATTGATCACATTTATTTTTTTGTATTACAAGTTTTCTAAAATGTTAGGTTTAGATATGCAAATGAGTCATAATTTAATTAAATATGCATTAATTTGCATACATTTATAGTACAAAAATCTAAACACTGGATGATGTCAGTTTAACTTTTTTTTTTTTTTTGACATATTAGAGTCAAATATTTTGGGCATCTCATTTTTGTCACGCCATAATTCAGGAAATACTTATACTTGTATATAATCAAGCAAATTATATATGAATAAAAATGTAAAGTTTAGTGTGTGTAAGTGCTACTGAAGAGAGATTTATGGCTCAGTGTAGGAGAGAAAAAAAAACTCATTTTGAGAAAACGGCCTTTAAAATATGTATTTTAATTGAAATCTATTGACACAGATAGATAAAGTGCTATAAAAGAAACACTTAACAGTGTGTTTAGGATGTTTTCTTTCCACTAGTCTGAAAAAACACTTTATGAAAAAGCATAAAGCCCAAAATGTCAAACTTGACAGGTGCATGAAAAACTGTTTTTTCAAAAAGAAAAAAAAAAGTCTATGAATAGCTAGTCTTCTGGTTGTCCGTGGTAATTAAAATCAGTCATTTCAGATCCGTCATCACCATTCTTTCTCACAGCTTCAGTTCCTGAAACAGTTTGACTAATAATAGTTCATTTCGAATAATTGCAGTGATGAATACCCGAGCTGTAGACTGAAGGGAGAGTCAGGTAGAAGTGCTTGATTTATCAGTGTGTGCTTTTTGAAAAAAGACCTTGATAATTCAAAAGGGCTCTGACATAACGGGACCCTGCGGTATATAACAGAAATAGTAAATAAATTGCACTTTAAGGATTTTTTTTCTTCTCATCCTCACCTTCCTTTAATGTAGTCACATGTGCTATTGTGAATGCTGGCTAAGAAGCAAGCCATGTTTAATTAGTGTTTCTCATGATTTGCAGTAAATGGATTCCAAATGTTTATGAGACAAAATTCTCTTTATTTTCAAAGTAAAGCAACAAGAAACAATGTAGGCTTACAAACAGCAGCTGAACGCTTTTCTTGACAAATTGTCCAGCGGATTAACAACAGAACAGAAATGAAAGGAAACATACTTTACTCTTACACAAAACCAGAACTGTGTTGTAGTGTGACGTTGCCAGGTTGTGGGTTTCTAAGCACTAATTTAGCATTTTCAGACACTGTATTGAATTCATCAGCTGATGGATTTGAGTTGAACAGCAGCATTTATGGCAAATTCTCTAAATATGGACTTTTGAAGAGTAAACAGATTGCTTTTACTGAACCATAATGCAGTAAAAGCTCTGTCCTGACCTTGCTGCTCTACACCAATGAAAACACTTTCAGATCACAAGAAGGCACTAAAAATGAAAGATATAAACACTAAACAAATCATATCACACGTTTATAGTGTTGCACGGCGGGAATTCAGCTCAGTTATATCTCACAAAGAAAACTGATTGCATAGCCACTAGACATTTTTTGTAAGCTTTACAGCACAACATCAGGCAAATGAGCCACGAGGCTAATAAATTATATAATAATAATTAACATCAACAACATTTGATATTTTTACATTTGAGTTTTTGCTTTGAGCAAATGATTCTTCCTCTGTCCTGATCGCATGGGGTCCGTTCGGTACAGAATGCTGCCTTATTTCTTTATGAATACTGTACAATGTATATCACCTACTGTTTTTTTAATAAAAGGAAGTGGAACATTATTCCACAATAAACGTTTCCCACAGTAGCATATGCTACATTCACACATGACTCTATAACATGTTAGTTGTATAACATGTATATTCAGATTAAAATCGCAATTGCTCTGCATCCCTTTTGCAACATTTAATTAGTAGTTTACCTAAAACTGAAAATTTGCTGAAAATGTATTCACCCTCAGGTCACCCAAGATTTGGAGAAATGTACACTGCTGCTCAAAAGTTTGGGATCGGTATGATTTTTAATGTTTTTTAATGGAGTCTCTTCTGTTCATCAAAGCTGTATTTATTAGATCAAAAAATACAGAAAAAAAATAATATTGTGAAATCTTATTGCAATTTCTAATATTGGTTTCCTATTTTAATATACCTTAAAATGTAATTTATTTCTGTGATCAAAGCTGTATTTTCAGCATCATTACTCCAGTCTTCAGTGTCACATAATCTTCAGAAATCATAATAATATGCTGATTTATTATGAGTGTTGAAACTGTTGTGCTGCTTAATATTGTTTTTTTGGAACGTGATACTTTTTTCTTTGATGAATACAAAGTTAAAAAGAGCAGCATTTTTTCAAAATAGAAATCTTTTCTAACAATATAAGTCTTTACTATTAATTTTTATTCATTTAACACATTCTTCCTATATAAAAGTATTAATTTCTTTAAAAAAAAAAAATGTGCTGACCCCAAGCTTTTGAATAGCATTGTATATTGTAACACAAAATTTCCTTTTTAAATAAATACTGTTCTTTTTAACGTTTTATTAATCAGAGAATCCTAAAAAAAATATCACAGGTCCCCAAAAAAATATGAAGCAGCACAACGGTTTCCAACATTGATTATAAATCAGCATATTATTATGATTTCTGAAGATCATGTGACACTGAAGACTGGAGTAATGATGCTGAAAATACAGCTTTACATCACAGGAATAAATTACATTTTAAAGTATATTAAAATAGAAAACTGTTATTTAAAACTGCAATAATATTTCACAAAATAACATTTTTTTTCTGTATTTTTGATCAAATAGATACAGCCTTGATGAGCAGAAGAAACTTCTTTAAAAAACATTACAAATCTTACTGATCCCAAACTTTTGAGCAGCAGTGTATCACTGCATCAGTGTCTCTGCAGTGAATGGGTGCCGTCAGAATGAGAGTCCAAACAGCTGATAAAAACATCACAATAATCCACACCACTCCAGTCCATCAGTTAACATCTTCAGAAGTGAAAAACTAAAAGTTAAAAGACATTTCAGCTTTAAACTGTTGCTACAGGCCAAAATACAAATCCACTATGAGCATAAAAACGCTTCCTCAGCTAAAAGTCCATCTCCTGTCGTCCTCTCACATCAAAATCCACCAATATATTTGTTTACTGTTTTCATATGTAAACAGTGCTTGATCTGTGCAGATTTCTCTCCTGATTCACACCAGACCACCTTTTCACTTGAGAAAGCGTTATTATGGATAGAAAACTCATATTTTAGCCTCTTCAGGAAGCAATGGTTTGGAGTTTAAACACGTCTTGATGATGCATTTATTGCTTCATGAATCAACTAATGGACTGGAGTGGTGTGTATTATTGTGATGTTTTTATCAGCTGTTTGGACTCTCATTCTGACGGCACCCATTCACTGCAGAGCATCCATTGCTGAGACACTGATGCAATGCTTTCTCCAAATCTGACAAAGAAAGACAATCATATACATCTTAGATGGACCGAGGCCATCTAATTCAGGAAGTGAAATTGATTTCAAATTGCAATTCATTTCTTTATGGAGAAAAACCCTGGCATCTAGTTTTCAGCTTGAAAATAAAGAAGGTCATTTTTTGTGCTTTGTTAGGTCACCCTGCCATGATGGATACAGAAGTTTCACATGCTGTAGATGACATGGCTTTGATCAACTAAATACAACTAAATATATTAAAGATCAAATAAGACATAAAAGTGGATTTTTATCAGATTTTTAAGGAATGTTTGAGTTTTGTAACAAAACAAAGGTGTTATTTTCAGTCAGAGAGACACACATCACAGTCTCATCACATTTCAAAGAACACAACTCGTCAATGTCAAACACTGATTAATTCATCTATTTACACTGAAAAAAAATTGGAGTAGGATTTACTTGAAAAAAGTTAGGAAAGTTTTTTCACTTAGAAAATGTGAGTAATTTCAATAGAATTCCCAAGTAAAAACTAAACACAAGGAACTGTAGCTTTAATTAGAAAATCTCAAGTAAAGTTTACTTGAATCAGTAAATTATATTGACTGTTTGTTTATATATTTTACTACACAATAATCCTAGTTATCTCATTTAAAATTACCAAAGAAAGTAAGTAAATTTAACATTGCAGTTAGAGTTTGATGAGTAATTTCTACGTAATTATTTTAAGTTAAATCGGCAAGTTTCAAGTACATTTCACTTAGTCACGGTTTATAAACTTTACTCAAACAACATAGCACTAAATATAACATGCTATTAAAGCATGTGCTTCACTTACACACATATAAATAAACAAGTAGACAGCTTGTTATCCTTTCTAAGATAATATGTGCACTCAATAGAATTATTACCCAAATGAACTCAGAGACATCAATACTTGGTACACCATACACGATGATGGTAACAATCAGTTATTGTTTGAGTATGAATGGGTCATTTTGAGTAGAAAATCAACTCCATATGTCACAAAATAGTTACTAAACCTAACCTCAAAAGCATCCATAAAACAGTGTAAATATAACTCGAAAACAGTGAAAAGTGTAACCTTTTTAATTATTCATGCCCCAGTGCATGATGGGAAAAACGGTATCATAACTTTGATATTCACTTAAAGAATCCTTGTAAACAAAACAAATAATTTCAGGTAAAATATACTTATAAGTTCAAATTTGAAATAAATTGAGTACTAATATAGATTTTACTCCTTTTTTTTAAATTCTTGCCTGAACTAAATAATTTCATGTAGAAATTACATTTGTTTTTATGTAGTATTTACTTCAGCACAAAATCATTTTTATCAGTGTACATAAAGAGAAAGACACCAAACAGAAGAATCTGACAACTCTTAAATCTCAACGGAGCATAATTAGCAATAGACATACAGTTTTCCACATTGAGCTTTTAAATATAAGGTCTAGTGAAGGAACAGCAGTAAAGATGGACACCACTCAGTGTAAGCTCGTTCGTGAATCTCTGATAGTCACTTACTCTATTTACTAAATACTCTATTCTTGATTCCAAGACGTACTTTGCTTTGGTGTCATTTGAAGGCGTATGATAGTTTTTGTTGTGATAACCAACCACAATGTACATAATGTAAAATCAACACCTGGTTATGAACTAGCTAGTACTTAAATGTAAAAGCAATTTGCTTAAAAGTAGTTTAGACTAAAATTGGTAACATGCACAATTTATTTTACGTGATTTTTTTCATAGTTCTAGGCCCCATTTTGTACCATATTTGTAGTAAGTGAAATTAAATACTACTAAATCATAATATTTTGTAATTTGATTTACTCTATAAAGCCAAAAGACTCACTTCTTAAAGCACATATAACTGCAGTGTTTGTTGTTATAGCTATATTTTATAATTACTGTATGTAAAACTGATGCAAATTCTTATTGAGCTTATCACAGAGACTTTGTTTTATTAACTGTGTTCTGTCAGAGAGCAAAGACCTTAATTCTTCTTGATATATTGTGTTTGTCTTGGTATATACTGACTAACTTTGTGAAATCTCTGTGTTAATTAGCTCAAACTATAAGGAATTATACTGGTGTCAAGACAAGCTGAGTATTTAAACAAATCATGATGTGTAATTCTTATTCAAGTTGTGTTTTTCTATAGATGCAAGGCAGCAGAGAGGTCAAAACTCACAGAGAAAATGTAATGAAGCTACATGAAACAAACCTGATCAAATCTGGATAATGTTTAATGTTTTCTTTTTCTTGCCATGACTGAGTCCTTAAATAATCTTTGTGTGTGTGTGCGCGTGTGTGTGAATGAGTGTGTGTGTGTGTGGTGTGTGAGTGAGAGAGAGTGTGTGTGTGTGCGTGCGTGCGTGCGTGCGTGCGTGAGTGTGTGTGTGTGTGTGTGTGTGTGTGTGTGTGTGTGTGTGTGTGTGTGTGTGAGTGAGTGAGTGTGAGAGTGTGTGTGATAGTAAGCTAGCTGTGGTGTATTTCTTTAAAAAAAGATTTTTATAATGGTAAGGAGTGTATTAATGCTGCACACTTTGATTCTGATTGTTTCTGATAGTTCAACACACACACACACACACAAAAGTCTGCTCGATTTGTAATGAATTATGTGCTTCATTAGCATTGCAAGTGTTTTTAATACGCAAGCTTACTCTAAATACACTTGACAAATGTAATTTCTTTCTGAGTTTGCTGAGAAAATATTTTTTAGAAAAAGAGCTTTCTTTTTTTGTCAGAACAAAATATTTGTATAAAAACGATCTTTGCTTTCTGTCATTAATGTTCTGACACCTGAAAGCAATGAATCGATTCAAAGCTGGACACTTTCTATCAAATTCACAAAAAAATACATTCCTGCATTGCTGCAGTACAGCTACCAGTTTAACTGTCATGAAATCAATAAAAGCAATTTTAAAGATCTTAAGGCCCAAGGTGAACCCAGCTGGTTGGAAATATATACAGTATATATATATATATATAATAAAAAAAAATATGATGATGACAGTCAATAGTTCAGACACAGCTGTCACTGTAGTGTTGCTTGCAATTTTGCAAGAATTTGCAAAGCATCAAAAAATGCTTCAATTTTACATGAAAGGAACAGTTAGATGTAATTTAGATATTCTTTCTTTAAAGTGTTAATGAGCTCTTTTTTTCACTTTGGGCACAGTAAGTTTATTTTTAAATTCTCTTATGCTCACAACTGCATTTATTTGATTAAAATACACTAAAATAGCACTACTGTAAAATAGTATTACAATTTAAAATAACCGTTTTCTATCTGAATATATTATAAAATGTCATTTATTCCTGTGCTGGATTTTTAGCGGCTTCTTTAGTGTCACATGATCCTTCAGAAATCATTCTAATATGCTGCTGCAGGAAACATTTAGTATTATTATTATTATTATTATCAATGTTGAAAACCATTTGTGCAACCGTGACTTTCTTTTTTTTCAGGATTCTTTGATAAACAGAAAGTTGAAAATAACAGCATTTATTTGGAACGCTGTCACTTTTGATCAATTTAATGCATCCTAAATAAAAGTATTAATTTATTTAGAAAATAGAATCTTATTGACCATGTTAATTGAACCTTTAGAAATATACCTAATCTGTAAAAAAAAAAAAAAGATTCTACATATGAGGGGATAAACAGGCATAATTAATTAAAAATAATGTTTTGTTGAGGTTATGCAGTTCCTCTATTATCCGACTGAGTTCACTGAAAAAAAATTATACAAATTTTTTTAAGGTAAGTGGTTGCAAACAATTTATTTTAGCTACATTTAAATAAACAAATTTAGCTGAAAGTTAGCCAACTAAATGTGTTTATTTAAATGTAGCTAAAATAAATTGATTGCAACCACTTACCTTAAAAAATTGAGTAATTTTAACCTCAACAAAACATCATTTTTTGTCAGTGTTTCTTTAAGTTGCAGAATAAATTCCTCTTCTTGTCGTTTCAGTTCAAAATCCAATTAAATTTTCTGCAGGGCTCGGCCAATTCATTTCAAACTCATGAAGCGAAGGTAATCCTATTCTTAAACGTCTGCTCCTCCTGCATGTGTATAAGATTGTCTCTCGTATTAGTGCTGGCTTGCTGAAGTGTGCTGGACGAAGCTTGTCTTCAGTGCTGTGATAAACTAAGACCGTTCTCAAAGCCCAAGAACACAGTTAGATGTAATGCTATTCATTTACATTTTTTAGAGAGATAATAGAATGAAATGGTCACATTCGTTCTCTTTACAGTCCATTAAAGTACATTCATCTGGCTATTACAGCATTAAGTATAGAATAAGACATCAATGCACGCTAAAGCAAAAGCCAGGTCTTATATAAACCACTTGGCACAAACCAATTAGGACACCAAAATATAAACATTTGAGTCATAATCACACTGCTGTTCTGTTCACTCTACAGTAGCTATAATATGATAGCATCTGTCCCCTTTGGTATTTACCATAAACTCTATTGTTTTCACATTTAAAAACAGTGGACAAATACAATATACACAATACAAATGCACATCTCAGGCAAACATTTGTGCAGCTGCGCGATACCGTCTTGAGAAAAGATAAACACGATGATTTGGTGAGCGCAGCTTGCTGCCTGATCTGAGAAAAACTGTTTGGCTTAAACGTCATTTCACAAACTCAGATTCAAATATCAACAAGATTAAAATGTTTCAAATGGAGTCCTTCTGCAATTAACCCACAGATTGTCCTGTTGAATGTTTAGGCTACAGGTGGATTTTACATGTGTGACATTTATGCATAAATTATCAGAAGAAAAGGTACAAAAGCTGTCGCTGGGGCAGCTTTCAAAAGGGAGTAATTTGTACCAATTTGGTACTAATAT
Organism: Aspiorhynchus laticeps; assembly: GCA_023376895.1. NCBI lineage: Eukaryota > Metazoa > Chordata > Actinopteri > Cypriniformes > Cyprinidae > Aspiorhynchus > Aspiorhynchus laticeps. Next base: position 2,234,576 of record CM041796.1, read on the forward strand.
GTACCTTCAAGGTATTTATATACACCCTTTAGACATAAATACACTGAAATAAATACACTTTAGCTACATTTAAATAAATAAAAGAAATGTTGAAAGTTAGTCAACTAAATTTGTTTATTAAAATGTAGGTAAAATAAATTGATTGAAACCACTTACCTTAAAAAAAAATTTGTATAATTTTTTTCAGCGTAAGGTAAAAAAAAAAATTTAATAAAAAATTAAACGTAAAAAAGTTTTTATGTTTTGTACTTTTTTTTTTTTTTTAACAGAGAGCGTAATTAAATAAATTGAAGTTGAAAAGTTGAAGTTTAATGCGGATGATACCAGTGGCACAGTTTGGCTATATACAGTAGAATCTCTGTAAACACATGATTTCATATACAATATTTCTTCATACACGACTTCTGCCTCTTTTGACGTAGCTCGTTTGCACTTTGTGGAAAAAAACAAAATAGGGAATTTTGAGCCCAAAATGTAATTCGTGTAGAAAAACTAGTTGATTCAGACTTTTGAGAAGGAAATGATGTTCCAGTGTTTTCGCTGAAATTCTCTGAATAAATATTCTTTTATACACGACTTCAGCTTCTTTCAATGCCGCTTGTTTGCACTTTGTGAAAAAAAGGGAATTTTGAGCTCAAATTCTAATTCTTGTAGAAAAGTAGTTGATTCAGACTTTGAGAAGGAAATTATGTTCCAGTGTTTTCACAGAAAGTGCTTAGGACTGACTTGATCTAGTTCAGAGGTCTTCAACCCTGCTCCTGGGGACCCACGCTCCTGGAAAGTTTATTTCCAAGCAGCTTCAGCACACCTGCCTGCAGTTTTCAAGCAGTCTTGAGGAGCTTGATTGGCCGCTTCAGGTGTGTTTGATTAGGGTTGTAGCTAAACTCTTCAGGATAGTGGGTCCCCAGGAACAGAGCTGAAGACCTCTGATCTAGTTAAGGATCTGTGGAGTCTTAAAGCCTGAGTCATTTGTTGGCGTGAATAATCCATCTATTGGTCCCAGGCTTGGTTTTTACCCACCCTTACAGGACTTATTTTCTCTACCTCCTCCATCTGTAACACTTTTTGGTTCGTGACCCCTTTTATCCCAGATCCCGCGCTGGATCCCGTATCATTCGAGCAGACTGAGTTATTACAATGCCGACCGGTTCTCCTGTGCTCCAACTCCAGACACGTTCTGGACTCCTTCACATCACCGTCGGTGTAAACCCGGTTCCTTCCGGTGAAAGCCAAGGGGTTGGAGTTGACCACAGGATCTCTTGCATCTCCTCTGGATTTCCGTCTCGGTCCGCTCCTCGCCTTCATCCCATCACAGCAGCACGAATGCGTTCTGCACACCGCTTGAAATCCCCTCTTAAAGTTCTCATTATAGTAGCCGTAGATAATAGGGTTGACGCTCGAGTTAGAAAACGCCAGCCAGTGAGCGAACGGAAAGACATAGCCGCTCAGCAGATCCAGCTCGTCTTCATTCAGACCTCCGTAATCGGTGAGGAGCATCAGAGTCCACAGAGGCAGCCAGGAGAGCGTGAATAAAAGCGCCACCACGCTCAACATCTTAATCACTTTGATCTTCTTTTGGGAAATGAGCGGCCTTCCTTCTTGCTGGGCTCCGTGAGACTGTCCGCTTTCATGCTGATCGTTCCCAGAGATCACAGGGGTGGTGTAGAGTTTGATCCCGATGCGTCCGTACATGAGCGTGATCACGGTGAGAGGAATGAGATAAATGTGTGTGAACAGAACGGTGGTGTAGACTTTCCTCATCTGTGGGCTGGCCCAGTTCTCGAAGCAGGAGAACAGCGGGTATGTGTGGTTGTAGTCTTCATTGTGGACCATGTAGTGATGCTCCACTCTCTTCACAGTTAATGTCACCGCCGACGGACACATAATCACCACCGCAAGCACCCAGATCATCGCTATGGTCACTTTGGCCACCAGCAGGGTCAGTTTGGGTTGGAAGGGGTACACAATGCATCGGAACCTGGAG
>CM041796.1:2241559-2250706 GCA_023376895.1 Aspiorhynchus laticeps
CTTAAATCTGACAACGCATGTGTAATATGGTTTGTTATAAATAACATGTAAACAAACAGGGTTCGGCTAATGTATGTTTCTTTTAATGGATGCGCATTCTGCTTCCCAGTACATTACAATAACAGCGATGAAAAGAAAAAAAAAAGGTGGACAAACCATTCACTCTTGTTCAATGCGAGTGCGTATGCTGGATTAGATGTCATTTATTCCGTCATCACCCGGGTGCTGATAGCGCGCGCGCACAGGTGAGCCTGAACAGCACACGTTGATATCGTGTTTAAACTAAACTCATGTAAGCTGCCAGTTTAAACATTTAAGAGCCAGAGGACGCGAGCTCGCGCGCGCAATGAGAAGATTTGTGCGTAAAACCCGCGCCTCAGACGCGCGCAAATATTAACTCTCTCTGAAGTATTGTGTTTGAATGGACAAATTCACACAAAAAGTATGCCAAAAGCCCGTCTTGGTAAGTATCCTATACCAGACATAGCTGGCTGAACTACAGTACAGTGCATTTTCTTAAAGTGACAGCACTTCTTAATATTAATCAAACAGCAACAACAAAGACATCACTCACTGCTCTTGATTGAATCGCTTTTGTAACTTTAATAAAGATTAGTCTTTAATTTTTACAGTCAAATATGCAATGCTGTTTTACATTTGATTACTTTATTCAATTTCTGTACCTAAAAACTAATGCTATAGACCTACCTAAAAAACTGAAAATCACTGTTTAATTTATTTGAATCTTTACTCTATTGTATTTTTTGTGTGCTGTTGCTTGTATTAGACAGATATTCTTATTTTCTATTTTTATTTGACAGTATATTTTTCCCTAAACAACCGAACATACCGAAACTTGACTCTAAAACCGTGATACAAACCGAACCGTGAAAAAGTTAACCGTGCCACCCCTAATATATATATATAATTTTTTTTTTTTTTTTTTTTTTTTTTGTAACAATGTAAAAGTCTTTACTGACTCTTTTTATTATTAAACCACTGTGTTGACAGATTCAGTGTGAGCCTATTCCAGCAACATATTGTGCAGATTTTGGACAGCTAGGAAGGATGGTTAAGGACTTCTTGACATTAAGACATCCGGACTGGACAGAGATAAACAGAGGCCAGTGACCAATGAGCTCTTGTGCCCTGAGGTCTCTCTGTGAAGCGTCAGTAGCTCACAGCGACTGCGTGCTTGTAAAGAAAGCGATCAATACTGCCAGTTCTGTTCTTACTGGAGGACATTCACGAGAGAAGAAGGATGCAATCATAGTCCAGAATAAACAATCGTGCCTCTCTTCCACCATACAATAGGCATGCGCAATGTTTTCAACCAGAAATTATGATTCATTGATAAGTACCTTGTACCTTGAAGTCGCTTTGGATAAAATCACCTGGCAAATGCATAAATGTACATGCAGCTATAGAACTTCAGAGTAGTGAGAGAGACCTTTTTTTCTTGGAGCACATGAAGCTGTACTTGTGCAATTGTGTACTATACAAGATTTTTGTGTGTTTGCTACTTCAAGTGTTATTTTTATATCCATTGTAGGAAGGGACCATCTCTAAAGCAATCAGAGATGCTGCATGCAAGCTTATCGCACTGGACACTTTGGTGAGTCATGTACAGAGATGCAGCTCTCAGTTCTTTATAAGAGCGCGCAGGCGAAGCTTTAACAGAGCGTTGATGAAGGAAATGTGAAGGACAATGTGCAGTCATTATAGCAAAAACCAATGCAAAGTAATCTGGATTTTGTATTATCCTGAACCATTTTTCTGGTATAATGATTGTCTGGCTATGCATTATCCTGATTATTAAATGGCTACTTAACTAATTGCACATGAAGTATCCATTTGAGTTTAATTCTAGTGCTGCCATAGACAATGGTCTGCTGAATGGACCAATCAGAAGTATTCAAAATTGCACATAATAAATTTGGATATTATAAACAATGTAACAGCATAAGGGAGAATTAATCTTTGCTTCCAGAGCACAACAGGCAAACAAACAAACAGCTCTTTCAGAGAAAAACAGGTGCACGGAGACGTCAATACTAAATATGTTTGGCAATAGATCCATTAGAAAAAAACATGTGGGTACAGTTTTACAAGAACATTCTGTGTAAACTAAATGGGTTGTTATAAAAATAGACAGACTAACTTTGCTCCACACTAAGCACGTTTATGTTATTTCAGTCCTAAGTGCACTAGCAGAGATATAAAGTCCTGTGTCTGCTGTAATGTTTCCAGTGCAAACACCAGCATGCAACAGAAAAGCCATCTGCTTTGTTCAAAACACTGTGTTTATATGCTTTTAAAGCCTTTTAAAGACAGTGCAAGACCAAAGAAACCACTGGTGAGGGCATGGCATGTTAAAGACCAGCACACAGTAGCTGACCATCAGTGCATTTTGTGTTTTGAATGAAGTCAGCTTGTTGAAAAGCGTCTCCAGCTAAAGGCCATTTATCTGGTTTTATGTGCAAAATGGTATTCTGGTAATTACATTTGCCCTGTTTATTTACAGTTGACGAGAGGCATGAGAATCCTTCCAGACTGCTAACAGCAAACACTGCGCAAGTTTAAAAGAACAAGGCTTGATATTTCCGTGGCTGCTGCATTTCAGTGAATAATCAGGTGATTTTGTTCACTGCAATTCAACTGCATTTAAGTTTTGTGTGGTTCAAGAATACACTGAAAACATACTACTCACTGTTACTGGTTTGCATCAGCTCTTTATGGTTAACCTATTAGCAAGGAGATTTTGTATTTAAAATAAAACTAAATATTTAAATTTTTTATTAAATCTAATATGCACTATAATATATTTCATATTTTAATTTCAATGCATTCAATCTACTTAAATTTGTAAAATTGTATTAATCTTAATCCATTAATCCACTGTGTAAATTTTCATCAGCCAGCAGTATTATTTATATTCTATTATAGGATTCATTAACATTTTTTATTTATTTTATTGTACTACTTTCAGTTTTTGTATTAATTTTAGCTGAAGTTTGAATCATTTTATTAAGCACTTTTGTCATTTTTATTAATTTAGCTTTAAATTATTTTAATTTCAGTTTTAGTTTCAGTTAACAACAACAAAAACTAAAAACACGGTAACACTTTACAATACGGTATAATTTGTTAACATTGGCTAATGTATTAACTAACATGAACAAACAATGAACAATACATTTATTACAGTATTTATTAATCTTTGTTAATGTTAGTTAATGAAAATACAGTCGTTCATTGTTAGTTCATATTATTTCACAGTGCATTAACTAATGTGATTTTAATAATGCATTAGTAAATACTGAAATTAACATTAACTAATATTAATAAATGCTGTAGAAGTATTGTTCAATCTTAGTTCATGTTAACTAATGAACCTTATTGTAAAGTGTTATCAAAAACACTATTAGGTCCAGTTTGGACCCCATTGACTTTCATTGAAACACTGTTCAAAGTATCTCCTGCAGAAGAAAGACATGTTTGGTGTACATTTTTAATTTTTCATTGAACTATCAAGGCCAGGCACACTGTTCTCGGCTCTGCTCCAGAAAACAGCCTAGTTAACACAGACAACTTTTGCATGCATGATAGAAGAAAGCATGCTTTTGTCCTCATTGTGTGATAAAGTTGCTCAGCAAGGATGCTCTGAGCCAGAAGTTGAAAGAGCGTTTGCTGTTCTGACCCAAATCCAGTATTTGATTAGAGCCTTTTTGTTCAATAGAGCCAAAGTCCAATAGCAAGAGCAAACATAAGAACTGACATATGTGCTGCCGCCAGTGAATGTCAGAATAGGTCAATGCTGCATGAGTATTAGCACTAGATTTAGAAGTGTGTGATTGATGTAGAAGCCTCTGTAATGCAGTGGATAAGAGAAAACCTTCCTCGGGTTCAGCGCTGTAATAAGAGCGATGCTCAAAAGATGTGCTTTTTGACATGAGTGCTGAGGAAGGTTTATAGCCAAGGCAAAAGATTAGGACTGTTTTTTCTCTCATTCATTTTTTCTGTTTGTTACCTGTAATGAGGTTGTCCACCAGGGTTGTCGGGATGCAGAAAACGCCCACCAGAAGGTCGCTCACAGCCAGGTTGAGGATGAAGAGGTTGGTGACCGTTCTCATCCGCCGGTTCTCCAACACAATCAGACAAACCAAGCCGTTTCCCACCATGCACAGCAGAAAGATGAAGAGGTAGGCCGTGGTCAGGGCGGCAGCCACAGGTAGAGAGTGCTGGTAGTAAGGATAGTAGTTGATACTGGTGTGGTTGGTGATGTTACTGTTGTTTACGTAATCATTCTGGAGGCTGCTGTTCAAATAGAGCGCGGAAAGCTCCTGCAACATCTCCATTTCTGCTGTCCTGGATCCCTCTTGCAATGCACCTGAGCACAAATCACACACAAACCACAGCAGAGTCGATTCAAATCAATACTGTCAAAATGGAGACAAGACGACTTTTGAAATGCATTCGTGCAAAGAATGTGGGCAGCAGAGTGCATCAGGCTAATGGGAATGTGCAGTCAATTTCTGCAGGATGCATCTGATGTGTGCCTAAGAGACTGTTCATTGCTCAGGCTTTCTGTGGTTTTATGCATAGTGAGTTTAAAACAATTCATGCTATTGTGAAAATGTACACACTGTACGGACAAAAATTGCTTATACGTGCAATAGACTACATTTGCATTTCCAGAAGAAACCAGCAGAGCTTGCAAGGCAGAAAAAAATGTGTTTTACGCAGAACGTTTTTTTTTAGCCAATAAGATAATTTTTCATTAAAAACTGTATTTAGTCATCTTTAAAATATAAACATTCAATTAATAATGTTATTATATCCATCCATCTATTCTCCAAACGGCTTGTCTTCTATAACAGGAATATAAATATACTATATATTTTTTATAAAAGTTTATTCTTCTTGGCATTAGTGCTGACATACGATTAATCACATCCAAAATAAAAGTTTTTGTTTACATAATATATGTGTGTGTCCTGTGTATATGCATATAAATATATACATGTAAATGCATGTAAATATTTTCAAATTTTATACTGTATATGTGTATTTATATATATAAATATATATACTGTATGTGTGCATTTATATATATAAATATATATACTGTATTTGTATTTATATATATAAATATATATAATGTATGTGTGTATTTTATATATATATAATATATATATATATACATACTGTATGTGTGTATATATATATATATATATATATATATAAAAAATATATACACTGTACTCACACATATATTAAATAAACAAAAACGTTTACTTTGGATGTGATTAATTGTTTGACAGCACTATTTTTGATGCATAAATCTTGCACATTTTGCAGTGGTTTATGTTTACAAAAAAAAGCCAATAGTGAGAAAAAAAGACAGTTTACAGTATGTTTAGGGTTTAATAGCTTACTCTGTGTGGAAGGCTGGTTTAGGTTTTGGTTTCAACAACATGTCTTGTTTAATTCAGAAACAAGAAAGACAAGATGAAGTGAAATTCATACGCTTATGTAGATGGGTTTACATTGCAGAAAGTTTAGCTTGTTTATTTATATCCAACAAGTTAAAATATTTTAATTAAAATTAGTGCTGTCAAACAATTAATCGCGATTAATCGAATCCAAAATAAAAGTTTTTGTTTACATAATAATGTGTGTGTCCTGTGTATATTTACTATGTATATATAAATACACACACATGCATGTATATATTTAAGAAAAAAATGTATATTTGTAAATTAAATATTTATACATAATATAAATTATATAAACATAATATATATACATATACATGTAAATATTTTCAAAATATATACTGTATGAGTGTGTATTTATATATGCATAATAAATATACACAGGACACACACATTATTATGTAAACAAAAACTTGTATTTTAGATGTGATTAATCGTGATTAATGTAATTACAGAATGATAGTTGACAGCGCTAATTAAAATATATTATTAATAATCTTTAATACTATAAATACACATTTAATAATATAATTATATCCATCCATTTTCAAGCAAGAAAGGCAAGTTTAGTTTTTTTTTTTTTTACATATATCCAATAAGATAAAATATTAAAATTGCAATATTATTAATAATCTATAAATATACATTTAATAATATACTTATGTCCATTCATTAATTCACCAAACCACTTGTCCTCTGCAGGGCTGTGGAAATATATATATATATATATATTTATTTATTTTTTTATATAAAAGTTTATTATTCATAGCTTGGCAAATTGATGTCAGTGTTTAAATCTTACAGAAAAGTTGGAATAGTTTATGCCTAAAAATGCCAATGAAAAAAAAAATGCAGTCCAAGTAGAAGTTTAGGTTTTAAAAGGTTGGTTTAGAGTTAGGTTTTGGTTCTACAACACATCTTTTGATTCAGAAGCAAAAAATTTGACAAATTGAAATTCAGTATGCAAATGATGGTGATGATGTCAGTGCTTTCAGTGGCGCAAAACACATAATGCTGAAATTATATAAAAAAAAAATACAGAGGTTGGGATTGAGTCTGAACATTCGCTGGTTTGAAATAATTCAATTAGTTGAAGAGTTAAAGTTATAGAATAGTGGATTAGAACACACTTCAAGCTAGAATACCTGAGAAATATCAATACAATGCTGTCTTTAACACAAACGCCTACATAATTAAAGTGAAATAGTTTGTGTTTGAATTATGTTTTTCTTTGTGCTTGTGCAGCTCTGCCTTCCTTTTTTCCCCAGGGACAGATATAGACAGTAATATACTGTATGTAACACAAATTACGGCATTGTGAGGGAACGTTGACTAGAGATGAAATTGAAATCCATGACCTTGCAGCACTAATTATTCTTCTGTTTCCATTGCTTTTAAACTGATGTTTTAATGGGAGAGCTACATCTATGCTTGGGGCATAGATCAAAAGAATTAAACATTACAATACACCATAATCATCTAACCACAGACTGACCAACATGAATACAGAGCACAAAGACTATATGAGCACACTGTGAAGTTTTGTATGTACTGTAATTAAACTCTAGAGCTCAGCTGTGAATAAAACGGATTTGATACCACCCACAAGGTCTCAATTTCTCCAGCCATTAAGGTCCAGAAAGCTGCATGTTGGAGCTGGAGTTGTGTCCTGTGGTGCGAAGCTGTTGAGTTTGCTGCGAGTCATAAAACAATCGAGGGAGACATGCTGGGAAGTGAGAAAGTAAATACCCTCAGTGTTCTGTATCAGTCTCTGTCTCAGACAGAACTGAAGGCTTGTCTGTGTGATTAAAGACACACTGTCCACAAGGTCACTGTAAATGACTGGATAGACATACTCAAATTTTTTTTTTCAGTTTAAAGCTCCAGAATTCTGTCCAACCTTGAAAAAAAAATTAAAAAAATCCTCACAGCATGCACTGAATATGCTCTATTAATTAGAGATATTTAAGGCGAGACACTGCAGGTGAATAGGGTAAAAAAAATAACTAATAGTCATCGCCTTACTCACCCAGCTGGTTGATTACACTGATAATTGCAAACATTTTTTGTATTACAAGTTTTCTAAAATGTTAGGTTTAGATATGCAAATCATTCATTATTTAATGAAATATGTGCTAATTTGCATACATTTCTAGTACAAAACATCTAAACACTGGATGATGTCAGTTTCCAAATTCTTGTTTAATTTTTTTGATATTAGAGTCAAAAGTTTTTACAGAGGGAATTTTGGGTATCATGTTTTTGTCACTCCATAATTCAGAAAATGTAGAACGGACAGAAAACACTATATGTTCACAATTTCTTGGGATTAAAATGTTGTATATAATCAAGCAAATGATATATGAACAAATCCCTCTAAAAAACCTTCAGGATATAGACTATAGGAATAAAAATGTAAAGTTTAGTGTGTGTAAGTGCTACTGAAGAGAGATTTATGGCTCAGTGTAGGAGAGAAAAACTCATTTTGAGAATACAGCCTTTAAAAATATGTATTGTAATTGAAATCTATTGACACAAATAGATAAAGTGCTATAAAAGAAACACTTAACAGTGTCTTTTGGTTTTTTCTTTCCACTAGTCTGAAAAAACACTTTATGAAAAACCAAAAAGCCCAAAATCTCAAACTTGACACTGTTTTTGCCTGCAGTGTCTCCCCTTAATGGCATAATTGAATTGATCTGTCATATTTAACAGATTCAGATTCAATTAAGATTCTGTTGACTCTCTCCATCTGGCTTTGTCCGAACAGCTTTGATCGTTTTTTTCAATGTGAGCAATGTAAGAGTCACTCAGTCTAAAAGCCTCACTGACAGCTGGGAAATAAATGAATACATAAATAAATAAAGTGAAATGCATAGATATTAGCCACTGTTGATTTTAAATGCATAAGCATGACAGTGTTTGCACATCTCATTCGTTCAATGAACAATTAATTCAGTTTCAAACCACATGAATTAATCATACAAATTCATTTTAACCTCCCTTTAAGTGTAATCAGAAATGCAAATACAGAGGAAACAACAGAATTATGTCATTCAACATGAGATTATAAGAGGTTGGCAGTCATTATTTCCATTAGTAGCAGAAAATAACAGAAGATGAACCTGTTTCCAGGCATTCTCAAGTATCGTGTGATTTGTTTACCATGCTTTTATTATTTTAATCAACTTATCATTTGGTGCAACATATAAAATAATCAATCAGTTGGTAAAATTATTAAAGAGGTTTAATGGTCAGTAATGGACCTTCAAAGTGAGACTATGGAGCAATTGTACTGGAGGATGTAAAGGCAACAAATATAAGAAACAAATTTATCAAGGCATATTTAACTTGAAACTTGCTTTTGACTAAAATACAAATTCATAACCCATAATAACATTTCCTCCAGTGAAAATCCATCCTCTGTTGTCCTCTCAAATCCACTGATATATTTGTTCAGAACTGTTTTTGCTTGTAACGGTGCTTGATCTGTGCAGATCTCTCTCTTGATTCAGACAACTTTTTCACTGTATAAAGCAATCCACTGTGAGCAGTGTAATAACTATCTCTATGATCTGCTACCAAAGATCTGTGCAATACTTATTAACTGATCACTACTAATGCCATTAGTATGCAAAACAACGCAAAA
>CM041796.1:2250806-2293488 GCA_023376895.1 Aspiorhynchus laticeps
TGCTCTGTTAAAGAGACAGTACACCCAAAACACGTGTAGCTGCTCTGTTAAAGAGACAGTACACCCAAAACACGTGTAGCTGCTCTGTTAAAGAGACAGTACACCCAAAACACGTGTAGCTGCTCTGTTAAAGAGACAGTACACCCAAAACACGTGTAGCTGCTCTGTTAAAGAGACAGTACACCCAAAACACGTGTAGCTGCTCTGTTAAAGGGACAGTACACCCAAAACACGTGTAGCTGCTCTGTTAAAGGGACGGTACACCCAAAACACGTGTAGCTGCTCTGTTAAAGGGACAGTACACCCAAAACACGTGTAGCTGCTCTGTTAAAGGGACAGTACACCCAAAACACGTGTAGCTGCTCTGATAAAGAGACAGTGCACCCAAAACAGGTGTAGCTGCTCTGTTAAAGGGACAGTACACCCAAAACACGTGTAGCTGCTCTGTTAAAGAGACAGTACACCCAAAACACGTGTAGCTGCTCTGTTAAAGGGACAGTACACCCAAAACACGTGTAGCTGCTCTGTTAAAGGGACAGTACACCCAAAACACGTGTAGCTGCTCTGTTAAAGGGACAGTGCACCCAAAAATGAAAATTCTGTCATCATTTACTCATCCTCAAGTAGATCCAAACCTGTATGAATGTGTTTGTTCTGAACACAAAGGAAGATATTCTGAAGAATGAGGGAAACAGAGTATTTTTTCTCCTACTATTGAAGTCAATGGTGTCCCAAAACAGCCTGATTACAAACTTTTTTCAACAATATCTTCCTTTGTGTTCAGAACAAACACATTCATACAGGTTTGGATCTACTTGAGGATGAGTAAATGATGACAGAATTTCATTTTTGGGTGTACTGTCTCTTTAAGGTCATGGATGCGATGCTGTCAGTAAGTCAGGGGTCAAAGGGCAGATGTTAGTGTCACACCGACCCACCTTCTCTTCGAGTGCAATAAAGCATCCAGAGCCGTCTGACTGCAGGAGAGAAACACACAGTTAGGTCTGGATTCACACGTACTCACATGATTTCACAGCAGCTGATATGAATTGTCATCCACTCACTTGCCAGGATTGAGGATGACGGTGCAGTTGGGCCAGCAGTCGTGATTGACCAGACACAGGTTAGGAAAGAGACCCACGCCCACGGCCTGCAGACCCCTCTGATCGCTCAGCGTGAAGCCATTACAGTTCATCTGAGGAGCAGAGAAACATCTTTCTGATCTGAGCTCAGCAGAGCAAGCAGGGATAGGGGTGTGACATACTGACAATAAATGATATCTACATATTATCTGGGGTTTTATCGATAACGACAATTAGGCAATGTTTTGTCAAGTGTGTTATTGTGCTGATATCTGACTACCGTGTAAACAAAATTATATTCTTCATATTCTGTGTGGTGCTCAGTTCACAGCAGTGATAGGAATTAATCTATTCCATTGATTTTTAAGTGTGCATCATCTTTTGTGTCAAATTCTTACATTTAATCAGTCAATTAGAATGATAAGACATTTGGGCTGTTATCAAGCAAATTAAATCAGTATCAGCTAAATTAATATTTGCAATGCAGAGGAAACACAGAAGCTGCGTCTGAAGTGGCTTATTTATTGTTTATTTATTTATTTATTGTATTTACACACTATTTAATGCAGGACATGAATGCATTTACCATGCAATTACAAATGCATAAATAATGTTTTGATATTTTAAACATAAACGTTGAATACTGATATTTAAAAATAAAAAGATACTTTAAATGTAAAATTAAAACCGCCAGTAGGTGGCAGCAAGTCACTGTTAACCGAATCATTTCAACGATTGATTCATTCAGGAACAAAACACTGCTATGTTTTTGTGTTTGGAATTATTTTTGTTGGTGAAATAGAGGAAAAACAGGCATTATGGTGTCTCTGAAACATAAGTATTACTATTAACTTGTTTGTTGAACTGATGTATAAAATCAATATCACATTTGTATTCATGCTGAATTTTAGAGAAAACATCTCTCTTTGTGTGCTACTGATTAACTATATGAAAATGATATAAATATATACACTTTCTGCCCCATATCTTGAATTTGGTGATCATTGTAACTGTATTTTAATAGACTGAATCATGCAGTGAAAGAACGTACTGTAAATGCGCACTACTAGACTTCATCGTGTAATGAATGCATGCACACTCTGTGTGTTTGTTTTGGTTTTTGTGATATACTCGATAATGTCAAATCACACATTGTTAAAACAACAATTACGATATTATCGCAGATGATATTTGTGAGCCTGGAGCCAGTCATAAGTAACACAGGTATATTTGTAGCAATAGACAACAATACATTGTATGGGTCAAAATTATCCATTTTTCTTTTATGCCAAAAATCATTAGGATATTAAGATCATGTTCCATGAAGATATTTTGTGGGCCATTCCACCGAATGGGTGCCATTTGCTTCCAAAACTCTTCAAAAAAAAAAAATTAATTTTCTACCTTTTTTAAAGACTGAATCTAGTAATACACATATTTAACTATTCAAAATCTATATTGGTCCATCTCAGGTAACTTTATTTAATTTTTTACACAATTTTTAAGTGGAAGATGGATGTATTTTTCTCAGTCCTGTTACCAAAACTCTAATGTCTTTTAAAAAGCATGTTTAAAAATATATCAACAAATTCCTTCATTTTCCCCTCAGGCAGGTGTTTATTTTAAAGAAATTGTTGGTTTCATGATCAAAAAATATTATTTTTTTATCATAAAAATCACTATTTATCTACACAAGGTGTATTTTTCTGAAGTACACAAACTCTTTTTTTCATTTTAATGGCGACTCAAACCCTCAAGCTTATCAATTTTCTGTGATGCAATTTATTAAATAATGGGATAAATTATGGATCAAACTTAATTAAAAAAATAGTGGTTTAACCTTATTTTTTAAAGAAAAAACTATTCAGTAACAGGAATGAAATGGGTAACAGGAGTGAGTATCCATTATACTGGTATACAGGTTTGACAACACAAGTGAGGTATTAATGCCTGCACTGATATAGTGATAGTGTTGAACATTGACTTGTGAGCTGACCTCACTGCTAAAAAAGGCCAAATCATGTTTCTATTTACATCTAGTGGTCTGCAGAGGTTTTTGTTAGGGTTATGTTTAGGAGTAGAGGATGGGTTTTAAGATAAGATATAAATAATGAAAAAAATTATAAATATTAAATAAAAATTGATATTAAAAATAATAAACTTAAATAATATATTTTTAGATTTTCTTTGAATATTGTTTTCTTATAGCGCAGCCCACAAATGCCATTCCATAAATGAGTCTAATACATAATTGCCACAGGACAGAAATTTCAAGTACATTTTCTGTCATACTTGCAGGAATGCAATATAAAACAATAATGCAGGAACAACCATAGGTTTTCTCTGGGCAAAAGCATTGTCTCAGTGTGGATAGAAGGCCAAAACTTTGAGAAAAAGATGCATTTTCAAATGTATTTATCTAGATTAATATGGATGTAGCCTAATATTTACATGAATAAATCAGATGACACTACTCATTCCTGTTACTATTACTCAGTTACTATATATAAGTATAGGATATATGAGTATATGAGTAACAGGACTGAAAGTAACAGGATTGAGATTTTAGGATAAAATTAGCAAATACATATAATCTAGCCACATGGAGTACATGCTAATATTATGAGAATACTCAGGAAATTATAGTGATTCACCACAGATTTGTATTTTTAAAATAAACCAGTAACATCTAAGAAATAATTTAGGTAACAGGACAGTATATTTATAATGACGCACCCAGCCAGCGTTACAATATCATCAAATATACAGAAAAGAAAATAAGACCACATGTTTCCGATCATTTCATTGCCTTCAGAAGATCCAGATGTTGCAATATTATGTTGAAAATGTGTCTTGTGGAATTGTCTCAGTGTTTTAGAGGGAGAATGTGTTAGGGTAACAGGACTGAGTGAAAACCTGGGGACACGACTAAAATGTGTATTTTATCCCAAATATTATAAATTTATTTAGAAATAAATGTATTTAAAGCACAGATGGGATATGGAGGTACACAAAAATGCAAAATAAAAAATATTTCTGAAGGATTTTAAACATTATATTTAATGTTAAAATGTAGCGTTAGACACTGGGGACATGCACAAATGCTATATTTTCAGTGTTTTAGGTAGCTTTTAATAATTTGTTTAATTATATATTTTAAATTTGCAGTTAGATTAATGTGCAGGTCACTTTGCTTAATAATAAAATGTATTTTATAGTTAATTTTTATGCATGTTTGTACCTATAATGTCCTGGGGACACAAATGGCACCCATTCGGTGGAATGGCCCTTGTACATTTCCTATCATAAATATATCAAAACTTAATTTTTGATTAGTAATATGCATTAAGAACTTAATTTGAACAACTTTAAAGGTGATTTTCTCAATATTTAGATTTTTTTGCACCCTCAGATTCCAGATTTTCAAATATTGTCCGATCATAACAAACCATACATCAATGGAAAGATTATTTATTCAGCTTTGACTCTTATGACTGATTTTTTGTGCTCCAGGGTCACATATATCGCAGACCCCTAAAGCGTGCGTACAGATGAATCAGTGCCTACCACACCAAACAGATGCACCACGTAGTCCTCTCCGACGGGTTTGCTCTTCTTAGGCCAGTAATTGTAGAAGTTTTGCACATCAACTTTGAGCTCTTTCAGGTCTTCGGGGGATATTTTGGACAGATGATCCTCCAGGAGGTCGAGGGTGGTCAGCTGAGCGTCAGAGACCAGGCCCGTGTCCTTCTGAATACGCCACAGGATCCGAGCGACCAGACTGCAACGGCACGACATTGAACATGCCATCTGAGCCTTTCTTTGGATAAGATGTGGTTGAAGCCACAAGTACCAACACTATTTATCACTACAAACTCTAATATAGTGTGCCGATCGTGTATCGACGATACCCTGCTGAAAAAAACAACTGAACCATCACAAATTCTAATGGTTTCCAGTACAAATACCATTACAAACATTACTTTTAACCATTAAAAAATGTTTTTTTTTGTAGTGTGTTTTGGGACATATTTCATTAGGATTTATTGATTTTAACAAGCCACCAATAGAGGTGACCAATTATCAGTAGAGACCCACAGTTCCCATTAAAACCAGTACAAGTCACATTATAACCAGTAAAACCATTACAAATGTTGTGATGGTGTCTATTGTTTTTTTTTCAGCAGGGTAGTCAGAGATATCACCTGTGGCTGATGCCTTTCACGATAGCAAGACAATTATTATTATTAGTAATACTATATAATTAATATTAGGGCTTATTTGTTCCATCATATTTCTTTTTCCGTGTTTTTACAGTGTTGTGCGTTATAACCAATCACAGACGATTCCGCTGAGTTTATGAACGCAACGGCCAATCAGAGGCGTTCAGATGAGTCATCACTGAAGCACCATAGTTTTGTTGTTCAGTGTGCTGAATTCATCTCTCTCACGAATTCTCTCATCATATTCAATAAAGTGCAGATGTAAGTATAAGAGATTCATACATCATACAGTGTAGATATCTTCACTGATTATAACGGGAGTGTTTTTAAACTGCATAAACTCATGCTAGACTGAAGTCAGTGATGATGTGGTAATGTAAATGTTCTTTGCTCGTTTTATAGCTGCTTTGTGAATAACTGAGGAAATGTAAGCATTATAATTGGTAACTTGCAATGTTTCTATTAAATTGTTGTCATGTTAAATATAAATTCAGTCATATTAAAAGGCTGATTTTAGCCTTACGCTGGAGTTGGTTCACTTTCCCACAATGAAACTAAGTAATTATATAATTAAGAAATTAGCATAATACCGTGTATCGGCGACCTCACAGGCTGATGATGTGACAATTGAGCATATCTAGTCTAATACAAGCACTAAAGCGCTACATTGTTTCAGCGTCATCACAGCACTTAAAGGGATAGTTCACTTTGAAATTAAAATGTGGTATCTATCAGCTTACCCCAAGGGCATCCAAGATGTAGGTGTCTTTTTTTCTTCAGTAGATCCAATTTTGATGTTTTTAGGTCAAACCGTTCTAGTCTGTCAGTCATATAATGGCAGGTATAGGTCACTGTCTCTATAAGAGGGGAAAAGAACATGCACAGAGAAGTCCAAATTAAACAATTCCCCATCGTAACTACACATTGATGGCCTAAGACACGAAACGAG
The DNA here is from genome assembly GCA_023376895.1 of Aspiorhynchus laticeps. NCBI lineage: Eukaryota > Metazoa > Chordata > Actinopteri > Cypriniformes > Cyprinidae > Aspiorhynchus > Aspiorhynchus laticeps. The sequence goes on from CM041796.1 coordinate 2,257,061, forward strand.
CGGTTTGTGTGAGAAAACGAACAGTATTTATATCGTTTTTTACCTCTTGTACACAACCATGTCCAAGTGATCTGAGTGCGCACACACATCCGGTGTGTGACGTGTGTGTGCACGCGCTCTGGCTTAGTCTGCAAAAGCGCCGGAAAGCGCCGGAAGTGATCTCTCGCGCATATACGTCACTCATTGTTTACACAGAGATTTCTGAGGTGTTACCTTTCACTGTGAAGATCTAAACATATTTAGACGTACAGGACATCGCAATGGAAGACGATTTTGATATATCAACAGACAACGTTGAATCGTTTTTTTGCACAGACTAAGCCAGAGCGCGCGCACACACACGTCACACACCGGATGTGTGTGTGCACTCAGATCACTTGGACATGGTTGTGTACAAGAGGTAAAAAACGATATAAATACTGTTCGTTTTCTCACACAAACCGCTCGTCTTAGGCCATCAATGTGTAGTTACGATGGGGAATTGTTTAATTTGGATTTCTCTGTGCATGTTCTTTTTCCCTCTTATAGAGACAGTGACCTATACCTGCCATTATATGACTGACAGACTAGAACGGTTTGACCTAAAAACATCAAAATTGGATCTACTGAAGAAAAAAAGACACCTACATCTTGGATGCCCTTGGGGTAAGCTGATAGATACCACATTTTAATTTCAAAGTGAACTATCCCTTTAACAACATGCTACATTTGTAACATTTTAAAGGTCAGTCTGAGGTCACGTGACTCACCGCACGTTCTCATTGGGAGCTTTTCCTATCTTTCTAATGGCAGAACACTCCTGCTTGTGCTCGTCCCACGCGGCGCGCTGACACGTGCGGTCACAGTAGTGCGCAAACTTGCACTGAGCGCAGCGGTGAGGGTTCACCTGCCGGCGGAAACAGCTGTGACACACCTGCAGAGAGAGACTGACACACACACACACACACACACACACACACACACACACACATGTTGGTTTTTGTGGTTTATGGGGACTCTCCATAGGCGTAATGGTTTTTATACTGTACAATCTGTGTGTGCTATTGCCCTACACCTACCCTACACCTAAACTTAGCCCTCACAGGAGACTGTGTGCATTTTTAGATTTACATTGGATTTTGGTCACCCGACGTCGCAACCAAAATTTAACCAAATATCAACGTCTTATGACGGTGTGTGCCTGTTTTGTGCCTGCTGGGGGTACAAAGGATTGTGCGTGATTGAAGGTGGCGGAGGATACATCCCATGCATCCTTCAAACTCTGCTGAATGAAGCACGCGAAACGAAGGCTGTCTTCCAAGGATCCTTCTGATTGAGACGGCCTTCAGCGACGTGGCAGCTGAGAAATGCAGCCTTCTGTTTGAGAAACACGCACTATGTGCCCTATGTTCATACCAGGGCTGTTCACTGAGACCATCAGTTGCATTAGATGCAGTTCTTGTGAAAATACAAGCAGGTGTGGATGGGATGCACTCTTGTCTGAGTGTACAGCACACTGCTGTTCAAAAGTTTGGGATCAGTAAGATTTTTAATGTTTCTTATGCTCATCAGCCCTGTATCTATTTGATCAAAAATACAGAAAACAAATGTAATGTTGTGAAATATTATTAAAACATCAGTTTTCTATTTTAATACTTGAAAATATAATTTGTGACCCTGGAGCACAAAACCAGCCATAAGGGTCAATTTTATGAAATTGATTATATAAATGATCTTTTAATTGATGTATGGTTTGTTATGATAGGACAATATTTGTAAATCTGGAATCTGAGGGTGCAAAAAAATCTAAATATTGAGAAAATCACCTTTAAAGTTGTTCAAATGAAGACTTTAGTTTCATTTTAGCAGTCTTTAGATATATTTACGGTAGGAAATTTACTAAATATCTTCATGGAACATGATCTTTAATTAATATCCTAATGATTTTTGGCATAAAAGAGAAATGTATAATTTTGACCCATACAATGTATTGTTGTCTATTGCTACAAATACAAATATTGCTACTCAAATCTTTTCCAAAAGGATCAAATAAAAGACCATCTGGATGCTTGACTCGTGTTTGATAAATCTATCTCTCTTAAAATGGGTGACATTTAATGTGCTTAACAGTTTTTATTGATTAGTAACATGATTAAGGAACAAACTGTATGTAATAAATCAGCTGTAATTAACCGAGGCGATTCATATCCATTACACAAGTTAAGATATTTGAGCTTTGCTTTAATTATAAAGGTGTCCTCTGAGTCTTCTGGTGTCAGCTTGCACTCTTAGAAATATTGCTTCATGTGATTTACATAACGGTCTATTTTAGGATGACATTACTGAGCGCTGATGTCATCGAATGCACCTCTTTATAAAGTCAGCGTACAGTATCAGACGTTTGCAGAAGCTGAAGTTTGTGGTCTGTATATCGTCTTCATGGAAGCGTGTTTGTGTTCACAGAAGCTGTTTTCTGCTGTGGCTCTTGACTGTGATCATGTCACATGAGAGAGGAATCTCTCACAGCGTTTAATATCCACATGATAGTTATGAATCTAAACATAACACGATCTGAAATTCTCCTGGGAAAAAAACAAAAACAGACTAAGAGGCCTTGCATTTCAAAAGCAATGTTAAGAAATGAAAAGCTAAGCCAATGAGGAGAAACGTGGCAATGCATCTGCAGGAACTATATTAATATCTTTACACTATATGATTATTATAGTGCATCCAAATATAGCCTTCGGTTATTCTGGTGACTCTGTGCGCAACGAATCTCTCCAAAACAACACAAGACAGACTTTAAACATTTTCATGAGCAACACCTGAAGAGGAATAATGTAGGAAACCCTTCAATCTACAGAATATTTACTGTGTAAAAGCATTTTTAAGTGGTTTCAGACGCTCAGTAATCTGAGCTCTCACATAGCTGGAGCTTAACCTGCAGAATATGAACATACTGAACTCTGTTCTCCATTTAACAGACACTTTCCATCATTTAAACACCAACTACACATATAGATTGGCGAAGGTGCATCTATAGAAAACTGTCTGGATCGTCGACATAAATGATTAAAGACCAAATGATTATTTTGTGCATGCAGATACATTTATGTGGAGTTGTCACACTCTCAGGAAAAAAAGGTACAAAAGCTGTCACAGGATCTTTTCAAAAGGTACACTTTTGTACCTAAAGGTTCACAGTGATACCTTAAACACACATATTATCAGCTAAAAATGTACAACGGTGCACCTTTTGAAGAGGTGCAGCACCAGCTTTTGTATCTTTTCTCTGAGAACGCACTAATATACTGCCACCAAAACTCTCCAAAGAGAAAAACAACCAAAAAACATGGTGTTTTACTCTTATTACAGGACAATTACACTAGCAGTCAAAAGCTTTTGAACTGTAAGATAAAGAAGTCTCTTCTGCTCACCGAGCCTGCATTTATTTGATCTGAAGTACAGCAAAAGCACTAATATTGTGAAATATTTTTACTATTTAAAATAACTGCTTTCTATTTGAATTTATTTTAAAATGTAATTTATTTCTGTGATCAAAGCTGTATTTTCAGTGTCTCAGTGTCACATGATCTTCAGAAATCATTCAGATTTGCTGCTCAAGAAACTTTTTTTTTTTTTAATTATCAATATTTTTTTCAGGATGAATAGAAAGACCCAAAGATCAGCATTCATCTGAAATAAAAAGAGTCAGTATAATTGTTTTTTTTTTTTTTTTAGGGAGGGGGGGGGGGTGAATTATAGAAATTAATACTTTTATTTAGCAAGGATGCTTAAAATTGATCAAAAGAGATGATAAAGACATTTATAATGTCACAAAAGATTTTTATTTCAGCTAAATGCTGTTCTTCTGAACTTTCTATTCATCAAAGAAACCTGAAAAAAATATTCTCGGCTGTTTTCAACATAATAATAATAAAAAATGTGTTTTGATAAGCAAATCAGCATATTAGAATGATTTCTGAAGATCATGTGACACTGAAGACTGCAGTAATGATGCTGAAAATACAGCTATGATCACAGAAATAAATTACATTTTAACACATATTCAAATAGAAAACAGCTATTTTAAATAGTAAAAATATTTCACAATTTTTATAGTTTTTTGTAACACTTTAGATCAAATAAATGCAGGCTTGGTGAGCAGAAGAGACTTCTTTAAAAAAAAACAGAAACTTTTTACGTAGTTTATGCTTGTAAAATGGCAAGTTATCCAACAGGATCTCTCTCTAATTAAATGACATTTAAGATGATATCCTTCACATATTCACCATCTATGCATCCCGAGACAAGACTTCATTGAGATGCACAACATTCATCTTAGTTACTAAAGCCATTCCTGAGCAGGTAAGTCACCGATCTCACCTGTCGAACACGACCGCAGCGAAGCTGGCTTCAGCAAACACAACGTCTCCGGCTGACATCTCTTTAGTGACTCGAAGGCCACGGCCTTTCTCCCCGGCTGCAAACACTTCCACGGGATCCATCTTTTCCAGGGTCATGCTCTCCGCTCGGGCTCAGACGGGGACTGCTGTCTCCAGAGCTCACCTTCTCATCCACAGCACGGATAAAAATAGAGCTGTACACAGACCTGCGAGGCGAGAGAACATGCTGGAGCTCCAGGAGTATTTCTGTCCGTCAGCTGTGTGTGTTCATCATGAGCTGACAGACCTGGACTGATGTGACCGTGAAAGAGCTGAAAGAGTGCTTTACCTTCATGCATCATCACTCACACACTGTAAAACACGCAACTGTGTATTCTCCAGTTTACGAAACCTGTTGAGTCTCAAATACTAAAAAATCCTATTTTCTTGAAACTACATAAAAGCCCTTGTCAGACCAGCAGGATTATTGACAGTGAAGTATTTTTACTTTACTCTAGTAAACTTAAAAACTAGGCTATCTGTGCTTAATCAAAGTGTTTTTCTCCGGAAAACTTTTTTTTAGTTTTATTATTATTATTTTTAATTTATTTAATCAGAAGAAGACTGTCTGAGATTAAAAATCTCTTTCACAGATTTACAAAAAACATACTAAAAATACTCACCTCCTTCACTAAATTAAAGCATAATGTCGTATTTTTACTGCACTACATTTCATAAATAAAAGTAGTTTTTTTACCTTTAATACTTAAGAACATTAAAAATGTAGTACTTTCTTGTACAAGTAAAATTTTGAGTACAAGTGCTAGATTTCTAACATAATTATATATTAAATATACTGCTGTCAAATGATTAATCATGACAAAATAAAAGTTTTGTTTACATAATATATGTGTATATTTATGTATATATAAAAACACACACACATGCATGTATATATTTAAGAAAAATGTTATGTTTACATATTAAATATATTTATATATGATATAATTTATATGAATATAAATATATACATGCAAATATTTTCAAAATATATGCTGTATGTGTGTCTTTGTATATACAGTACATAATAAATATACACAGTACACACATATATATATATTATGTAAACAAAAACTTATTTTGGATGCGATTAATCTTTTGTTCAAATTAAATGATATTTAATATGAAACGTAGTACAGTAAAAAGTGCAATATTATGCTTTGGAATGTTTTCTAAAGACAAACACTGATAAAGTACTTTTAAAGCAGAGTAAAAATACTTCACTATACTGTCTCTGAACAAAAAATATTTTATATTTGTTGAAATATTAATGCTTTTTGAGTTCCCAGCATGCATCATGCAGTTGTTTTGCTGTTGTTGTTGTTTTGTCATTATTGTTAGTTATTTGTTGTGCTGTGGCTCATCTTTTAAATTGAGGTTTGTGTGTCTAGTTTGTTCAACCATTTATGTCCATTTTCTGGATCTTAATTTTGTAAGATAGTTTATAAACAAAGGCAATATTGTCTACATATTAGACTACATCTAAGTGCCGTCTGAAAGTTTCTTCTAAAATGATCATTTTCATCAGGCTCCTATATTTATGTTCAGTTATTTCACTTTAATTTCATAGAAAAGGACCTATATATTGCCTTTACAGTAAAAATACTGAACCTAAACATAGGAGCCTGATAAAAAAATGCTCATTTTAGATGAAAATGTCATATTGTAGGCTTTTGCATCTTCACATTAATTCACTCTTTGTCATAAATAAACATAAAATTGATAATGTGGTGACTTTTTGTTTTACACACATGTTGTTTTGATAAATAAATATATAAATTGCCTCAATGACGGTAATTGTTGTTTCAGTTGATGTGACAAGATATTTTCTATCAGTAAAATAAGACAATCATTGCATTAACACACAAATATACGTTGATTAAAAAAACTATCTTTACGGAGAAGAACTAAACAACTATTGTTAAGAGATTACATTTATTTTATTTATTTATTTATGTGATTAAAGGTTCATTTCCATCACGTCTCAAACCTTCATGGGTGGAAATATTAAAGAGTTTTATATATTGCACCTGCTCTTTAACTTTTTATTAGATTTGTAATAAATTAGCCGTAGCTAAATTTCTTCACATATCACACGTCTCATATTTTACATTGACATTAAAAACAGTTTATTGGGACACACTTTATATTACGTGGCTTTAACTACTTGATACAGTATAGTCAGTATGGTGCATTGTGATTACATTTAAAGTACTTGCTTTAATTAACAGTTACACTACAAATGGTTAGGGGTTAATTACATACCCAAACCATTACCCCAAACCTAACACTTATATATAGTAGCCTTATAACCCAACACTGTAAAAAACAATTCTGTAAAATTTACGGTAAAAAACAGGCAGCTGTGGTTCTACCGTAAAAAATACGGTTCTGTAACGGGGCGAACGAGACGTGCGGATCCAATTGCAAGCTTTATTTAGAAACAAGGTCAAAAATACAGGCAGGGTCGAACAACTGGCAAACAGGTATATAGAGGGCTAGACGAGGGGTAATCCGAGACGTGAGCAATAATCCAGGCAAGGCGTGAACAATATCCAAAGGGCAAGGCAGAGAGATAGTCCAGGTACACAGAAATAACCCAGGCAGAGCATAAACAGAGTCCGAACGGTGAGACAGGGGTAAATCCAGGGAACACAGACTAGAAAAATAAGAAACGGGTTCCAAAACGCAGCTAACACTAGAGGAGTGATAAACACAGGACAATACTGGAACTAAACAGAAACACGGAAAGCTATACGCAGATCAATACTCGGCCCGGAGGAAGAGGACGTCCATGGTTTATGTAGGGTGTGTGATAGTTCTCAGGTGTGAGCGTGTGATTGAGACAGCTGTGTGTATTTAGTGCAATGTATCATGGGAACTGTAGTGCAAGGTAATGTGGAACAATCTGTGTAGTGTGAGAGTCAATATGATGGAAGAGTGACCTCTGGTGGAGAGCGAATGGAAGTCCATGGACCGGATTCATGACAGGTAGCAACATTTTGGGTTTTACGGTTTTAACTTAAATTTACAGTTAAATACCGTAATTTCATTAAGTGATATGTTAATATACCATCATATTGAAGTACTGAAATCTGTTTTGTATCTTTGTAATACACTGATAACCACCAAAAGCAATAATAACATATATAGAAGAAGCACAGCGTCATTCACACAAACACTAATCACCATCATGATGAGACTCATTAAACTGAAATATGCAATAAACATTAATTTAACAACATTAGCTGTAACACACAACCCTAATAAACATAACTGATAAGAAAAAACTAAGAAGAAACAGTTATTTCAAAGAAAAAACATCAAATTTGAAATGCAACGCAGGGAATTCTGAGAACGTCAGTTTACGGTTATTTGCTGTAAATTTTACATTGTTTTTCACCGTAAAATTGTCTGAAATGTCTATTACAGTTTTTCACCGGGGAACTTACCGTTAACCATTTAACAGGTTTTTACTGTAGCATTTTCACAGTTTTTTACCGTTAAAATCACGGTCTTTTTTTACAGTGTACCTTTACTCTAAAACCTAACCGCACCTCAAACTCATTAGCAGCACGTTTCTCAGAACAACATGTAGATAGAAAACCCACAGTTTAATATTAAAGTTAATGCCAGCTCATTTAAACAGGGTTGAATAGCTCTAGAACACTGATATAACTTTTCCTGATCAGAAAAGAGTAATAATGATGCTCTTTCTCAGTATTTTGGTCTTGTTTTGTCTGAAGATTCTTCAATCAAGGTATATATCTACTGAAGAAGCAAAATGACTTAACATAAGAACTCTTGATTTCTGAGAAATTGAGTCAAAGTTGAGTTGATTAATGATTTAAAAAAGACTTCACGTCTTCATTTTGCATCTCAAGTACATGTATCTTGATTTAATGATATTTGTATTGTGTAAATGAGAAAGGTATTCATTTTTTTTTTGCATTGCATGCAATATTTAATACCAAAATATTTGATTTTATTTAACACTTTCTCCTATGATTTAAGGCCTTTTAAGGCTTTAATTTGTGAAATGATGAATTCAGACTGTTTAAGACACACAGAAACACTATTATGACCCAAAAAAATTTGCTGTGATGGAAAAACAACATGTAGATACACAGTAAATCCATAGTTTAAGTCAGCTAATATAAAATGCAACCCATATTTTTTGACCAAAACCATTGTTTTGTCCAGATATATCAATGCAAATGTGCCACTTACAGACTGTCCCCAAAACTCTTAATGTTTAAAGAGCAAAATGAACAAAAACAGGGTGTTTTACTCTTATTACAGGCCTTTTGAGTGGCACCAAACTTATCAATAAATGTGGGAATATGCCAGAACGACATGTAGTTAGAAAACCCATAGTTTAATGTTAGTTAATGCAATCTAAGGTTGAATAGCTTTGCTCTCAATAACACTGAAATAACTTTTACTGTACCTTCTGATCACATTGCAATAAATAAATAGAAAAAAAATTATGCTTTTCCTCAGTATTTTTATTCAGATTCTTAAATCAAGACACATTTACTGAAGAAGCTAAATGACTTAACATAGTAAGTCTTGTTTTCTGAGAAATTGATCAAAATTAAGCAAGTCCATGATTAAAAAAAGACTTCATGTCTTCATTTTGAATCTCAAATAAACTTGATTTAAGGATATTTGTACTCAAAAACAAGACAAAAATACTGAGAAAGATATTAATTTTGTGCAGTGCATGCAACATTTAATGCCAAAATGTCATGGTTTTAAGACTTTATCCTCTGATTTGTTTAATTTGTGAAAGGGTGAAAAAATTAAAAATGCTCGTATATATACATTCTATAGCTGAAGATGTTCCCAAGAATGATTTTTAAGACATTATGGCCATTATGAAAGCAGCTCTCTGATGCCAAATGCTCCTTATTTATCAGATTTACATCCACAACTTCCAAACTTGATCGATTTTCAGAAAAAGTGATGTGTGTTTCATCCAGACGTGTGGAGAGAGAATATGAATATGAATATGAGAATATGATATGCTCAGAAGCTTCCAGAGACACGATCAACACAAACATGACGGAGAGAAACAACAGCGCTATAAAGATCTGTATATAAAGATATAAACCCACAGATGAAAGCTTAAAATACAGCAATAAATATTACATTATTTATCTGAATACTCAACCCAATACACACAAAACTTAAAAAAACTTAAAATTGAATGATATAAAAAAAATATGGCTAGCAATTCAAGACAAAGTTAACAATGCAGAATAAAATGCACCACATTATGGATAAATAAGTAAACATTTATATATAGAAGTCTTATTTATGAAACAGAAAGATGTCTTTAGTAAACAAACATGAGTTTGAGAACATACTGAAGAAACATACGGCAAACAATCATAAACAGACAGCGTTCGTTTGGTCCAGAAATACTGTGTAATATAAAGTGATTAGAGTAAAATCCTTATGATGTTCACAGGATCATCACTTTAATGAACACAGCGTGGTCAAAATGTCACATTTTTGATATTGAAATATTTGAAACAGTTTCAATACAGCAATACCAGTTATGCTTATTGATATATGTGTCCCTGGAGCCAGTCATAAGTAACACAGGTATATTTGTAGCAATAGACAACAATACATTGTATGGATCAAAATTATTGATTTTTCTTTTATGCCAAAAATCATTAGGATATTAAGATCATGTTCCGTGAAGATATTTTGTAAATTTCCTACCGTAAATATATCAAAATGTAATTTTTGATTAGTAATATGCATTGCTAAGAATTCGTTTGAACAACTTTAAAGATGATTTTCTCAATATTTTAGATTTTTTTGACACCCTCAGATTCCAGATTTTCAAATATTGTTGTATCATAACAAACCATACATCAATGGAAAGCTCATTTATTCAGCTTTCAGATGATGCATATATCTATAAATCAAAAGAATTGATCCTTATGACTGGTTTTGTGCTCCAGGGTCACTTTTTTCAGGTTGTTTCAGTATCGTGACGACATCAGAGAGACGTTACAGATCAAAATTTAAACAAAAACGGCTTTTCCGGCTTATTTGAACCAGACCCAGAACGAGCAGGTTGGTTTTAAGGCACGGGAGCCTATAAATCATAAGAAGGGTTCCCAGAGGTGCTCCAGAGGTTGTATTTGTCGTTCCAGCGGCCCTGCAGGAAAGGTTTCGATTAAACTGGCACAGGTGAGCACGAAACCCTGAGGCATGCATGGAACCACTGAAAAGTTCCTTGGAAGCGTGTTCTCCCAAAGCCTTTTCCTCCCTCATTTCCATGCCTTTTCCACGGCCCTGCAGGCCAAAAACCTTTTTACAGGATTTTTTACAAAATGGCCCGAGAAAGTTTAGACAAATAAAATAACCCTGAAGAGAAATGCTTAAAATCCTTTGAAATTGAAAAAAGCTGCTTGTGAAGTTTGGTAAAGATTGCAATCAAAACCAAAAGCCTTTTCAACAGTCAAATTACATTTCCACCCGAAAAAAGATCTTTTCCAAAAATTCTTTTTAATTTTTTTTGCCCAATTTCCAAAAATTGGTTTTCCCGTTTTAGTTTTTTAAAGATTTTTGGCAAATTCTGATGTTTTTTAAAAAGTTAAAATTACTTTTTTTATTTTGGCAAAAAAATGCAAATGAATTTGTTTTTTTTATTGTTTAGGTCCAAAAGAAAAGCAATTGCACAACAAAAACTTTAAATAGTTAAAATTGTATTTAATTCACCCACAGAAAAAAGATTGTTGTAACTTATTCAATCAAATTCTACCTTTTTTTTTGGCAACTGGGCAAAAGTTTTCAAAAGATTTTTTTTTAAACCTGGGGTTTTTTCTAAAAGGAACGAAACTTTTTAATTTGTGGCGAAAAACCCTTTGAACAAAATTAAATTACATTTCAATTTCCATAAAAAGTTAATTTTAAATTGTAATAAATTTAAAAACGGCTTTTAGAAATTTGGACAATTTCATTATAACGGAAATTTTTAAAAAAACACCTTAACTACCCAAACAAGGCATTAATTATGTTAAGATTTATTACATTTACATTTACAGTTTTTATAAATTAGACAATGGGCAAAAATTAACAAAAAAGATTTTAATGTTTAAAACCTGTTATTTCTTAAACCCGTTACACCAAGACTCATAAGATCGAAAATAAGGTTTTGTTCCGGAAATTAAATTACAGGTTTAACCACAATTAACATAAAAATAGGAAAAATTGTTAATATTTCCAAAACGGTTTTTTTATTTGTGAACATAAAACACTTGAAGCCAAAGAAACCTTCCTTTAAAAAAAAACAAAACACCCTTAGAATCCCAAAACTTTTGGAACGGCAATATATTACTTTATGTTAAGTTTTTAACCTTTAAAGTCATTTAGCAAGGTTTTTTTAAATTATAAATAAAATAAAAAAAAAAGAATGAATGAAAAGGAATAACAAGCTAGTTTAAGGCTTTTTTGGCCCTTTCAAAAGCAAATAATAAATAAAGAAAACGAAAATAAAAAACTTAAAAATGTTTTTTTTTCATTTTAAAAAATAAGCAGGTAAAAATAATTAAGTTAAAAGGGGCAAGAAGAAAATATCTTGGAATATTAAGGCGATTTTGTTCCCTGGAGAACAAAACCAAACATAAGGGCCAATTTTCAAAATTAATTTTGCATAACGAAAGCTGGAAATTTAAAAGCCCAGAAAGGTTTGTTAGAATAAAGGACAATATTTGTTCGGCTGGGGGAAAAACCTAAATATTAGAAATCTCTTTGGTTGTTAAAGGGGCTTAACAAGTAACTAACAATTAATTGTTTTAAATTTAATAAAAATAAAAAGGAAAACAATAAATAGGAAAAAAGAAAAAGAAAAGCTATTGTTAACCTTTTTATTTGCTTTGCTTTTGTTAAAATTGCATAATAATTTTAAAGCGGACGAATTCCAAAAACCTTAGGAGAAGCAGTTTTTTTTCCCAAAGGAAAATAAGCCCGGGTTTGTAAAGAAAGGAGGGAAGGCTAAAAGGGAAGTTTATTTTTCACCAAAAACCGTAAAGGCCGGGATAAGGGACCCAGCCCAAAACCAGAGAGGGGTCAATTTTCAAAAGGAGATTTATCATCCAATCCTGAAAGCCCAAAAAAAATCCCCAGAGAATGGTTTGAGAAGGAACAAATTTAAAAATCCCTGGAATTGGGGGTGAAAAAAAATTTAAAAATTAAAAATCCCCCTTTAAATTTTCAAATTTGAAGTTTTACCAAAGCAATTACTAATTCAATAATTTTTTTTTTTATATATTTTTCCCGGGAAGGAAAAATTTTCTTTAAAATCTTCCATGGAACAGGAACAAACTAATAATTTTCCATAAAAAAAAATTAAATTTTAACTCAACAAATTTCACACAAAAACCACAACCTTTTCTCCAACACATAAATTCAACATACTTTTAACTGTACAATTACCGCATGGAACCAAATTCAGGCCGGGTGGTTTTCTTTCCTCCGAACACAAAAAATATTGGGTTTTCCCGCTGGCCATAAGAAACCCGGAGGGGGAACCGGGCTGGGGGCCCCAGAAGCCAAAGTTTCACCCCACCGGCAACCCGGCCCGCGGGTCAAGCCAGCCCCACCTCCGAAAAGGCGGGTCAATTCAAGCCGGCGGTTTTTTCCCATTAAGTCAACGGCGAACCTTCCCCGGGCCTGCTTCAGAGCCACGCTTAACATACATTAAAAGGGAAGAACAGGGGTAAGAGGAAGGGGGTAAAAAATATTAAGGGCCCCAAAAACAACTAATTAACAAATAAATCAATTAACTTCCTTAAATTATTTAAAATATCTAAAAAAAAAAATTAAAACATAAAATTAAATTCAAAATTTTAATAACACCCAAAATTAATTCAAACTAAATTACAAAATAACTATTTAAACAAAATAAACCCCCCCCCCCCCCCCCAAAAAAAAACTCAATCCAACCTTTTCCATTTCAATACTCTAAAAAAATCCCTTTACCACAACTACACTTCAATTAATAACCTTCCATTTCCACTCACCCAAAATCAACTCACATTACAAAAAAACAACAACCCAACTTCTTCCTAAAACACCCATTGGTTTTGGGGGCTTTCAATTTTTTAATGAACAAACTTGTGTTCTTTGCCCTACAACCTAAACCCTACACCTAAAAACTTAGCCCTTTAACAGGGACTTTCCTTTTTAGATTTTCAAAAAAAAACCATTTGGTATGGTTTTTTAATTTTGAATTACACATCAGTTGTTTTATAAACATTTTGTTTTGAACCCAATTTATTAACTTGGTTCCTTAAACCACTTTAAAACAACAAAACCAAAAACAAAAAAAAAAACAACATTAATCCAAAATTACTTTATTAAAGATGGAACCAAATTTTAATCTTTTTTGTTTGGTTTTATTAATAATTCAGTTAAAAAAAAAAAAAAAAAAAAAAATTATTCACGAAAGGGCCAAATGGTTAATTCCTGGATTTTGGGGGCCCCGGGGGGGCCCCTAGAATTGTCACCACCTTTCACCCCACTAGCAACAGCCCTGGATACAGTTATACTCATCCTCAGACCATCTAAGACATTTCATCTTCAGTTGAACAGTAAAGAAGATTTTGATCCTTGGTGATTCATGTAATGCAAGTCAATGGGTACCGTCACTTTGAGAGCCAAAAAAAGCATATCAGACAGCACAAAATGAATCCCCGTGGCTCCTGATGATATATTAGGCTTTCCTGTAGCTCAAATGGTAGAGCATGGCGCTAGCAACGTCAAGATCATGGGTTCGATTCCCAGGGAAAGCAAGAGCTGATCAAATGTAAAACTGTAACTTGAAAGCAATGTAAGTCGCTTTGGATAAAAGCATCTGCTAAATGCATAAATGTATATTGAGATCTTATGAAGCGAAACGATTGAAACTGAACATTATTTACAACATTATTACCTTTAAATCCAGAGCTTCAGCTCTAGCAAACAGTCCTGAGTGATGTCTGGTTCACTAACGAATCATTCTTCTGAACCGACTCTTTTGAATCGGACTGAAGCATCTGAATCAGTTCGCGGCTCGAGCAGCACAGATCTACAAGTTACTGAATCAAACTCACTTTCAGACGCCTGGTAGTCACTCAGACTGGAAATGAGTCAGAACAAAGTGTTTCTGATCCTGTGATGAATGAACTGAACTGAGGAATCAGTTCGACTCGGACCGAAGAGCCGCTGATATGAGCATGCGTGGACTGAAAACTTGAATGAAGCGGCCAAATTAAAGTTTTCATGGTTTCTCATTGTTTATGTAAAAAGGTGAGCTGATAAAGATAACACATCCATGTTATACATCATTGCGTGGTTACATTAACAAACTGGTGAATTGGTTATTTGAATCAGTTACTTGAAACGAACTGTCCAAAAGAATCAGTAAAGAATCAGATTTGTCTCTATTACATGTAATAATGCTGTAAATAACGTTCAGTTTCGCTTCATAAGATCTCGATATATCGTCAGGAGCCACAGGGATTCATTTTTGTGCTTTTTTTGTATTATAAAAGTGACGGCACCCATTCACTTGCATTACGTGAATCACCAAAGAGCACGGTTTCAGCTAAAAATCTTCTTTAGTGTTCTACTGAAGAAAAAACTCATCTACATCTGGGATGACCTGAGGATGAGTAAATAAAAGGGGCAGAGGGTTTTTTACTTTACTCAAGTTAATTTAAAAAAGATCTGTACTTTAATGAATGGAATGGAAGGAATGTTGTTTAAGTAAGAGTTTTCTACAGAAAAACACTCTGATAAAGTACAAAGTATAAACAAAATGAGAAGGTTTTTTTGTAGCACTGGGTCACAGCAACGCAGATGAAGTCTGTGAGAACGCGAAAGTCTCACCTGCGTTATTGAAGAGCAGCAGATGGTCGATGTCCGGATCGCTGTGTGTGATCGCGGCGATGACGCTCTCCACGCCCGCCTGGCAGCTCAGATCAGCGGCGGCGCAGCGGAGCGTCAGCGCGGGGTGAGCGCGGCTCAGATCCGCCTTCAGCTGCTGCAGCAGATCATCAGATCGCGCCGCGAGGATCAGCGTGGAGCCCGACGCCAGACGCGGCGCGATGGACAGAGCCAGAGCCCGGCCGAAGCCTTTCGACGCTCCGGTGATGATGACCAGCGCTTTACCGAAACCCGACGCGGCGCTCATCATCTCTAGACACGCGACGCGTGCCGCTCTCTGCTGCTGGAAGCGACGCGATCGATCCGCCACGCCCTCGGAAGGCAGGCCAGGACAAGACACGCCCACTTCAGATGAAAAGCCTTATGTTCAAGTTCAAGTTCAAGTTTCAAGTTGTATTTGTCCCATACACGACTATACAGAGATTGTATAACCAGCAGTGAAATGTGAGTGTATCCACAATGTTGTGTGTATGTATATATTTAGATAACAAGCTGAACAAGACAAGAAGATACAAACTGACTACAAACACCACGGGAGACAGGAAGTGACATAAAAGTCCAAGACAAGGCACAGAGAACATGTAACAAACAAGAAAGAGCTGATTTGTGAGGAGAGTAATCACGTTTATTATCTAAAACTGAACACCTCAAAATTGCTAAATAATAATAATGCAATAATTTAAAACAATAATAAAATAAATAAAAATTAAAAATCAAAGTCTTCTTGCACTGGATGTGCTGTCTCATTGCCAGCTGCTGTCATATAAAACACCTGTGATTCACAACTACTTGCTAAGGAGCTCATATTCATGCAAAGTAGCCTTGTTGACAAGTTTGGGTGAGTTAAGGGCAAAACACACAAGATATAGTACTTTCAGTGCTCTGTAGTTGGGTATATCACATCTTTTGTAGCAGAAATAAACTGCTGCAGAAAAGGTATAGGTGCCATGCGAGATGTAATGTGTAACTGCAACACTCATATCAAATGTAGTGGAGTAAAGAGTAAAAGTGGCTAATTTCTTTGATACTCAGTAAAAATACAAAGTATCCGATAACACACTCAAGTACAGTAATTAGTTACATTTACTCCAATACTTTACACCTCTGCATTTTAACAAAACATTTGTGTAATTAAAAGGAATGAGTAGTTAATAGTCTCTAACTGGCCTCTATATACAAGCTGTCCGTAACACAAACAAAGCAAGCCCTGCAAATTAATATTAAATATTTTAAAAACCACATATTATACATAGACTTCGTATTTAATGGTATTTTATTTTTTTATTGCATTATACTTTCAATAAAACATTTGCAATGGGCTTTTAAACGCTGTTTTTAGGAATGTTTTTGTTGCGTTTACACACCAGCAGAGCGCTTCGAATCAGTGAATCGGTTCAATTGAATCGAAGCTTCGAAAAGATTCGTTTCTCCCATCACTGCTACAATTTCATGCTTTTTAAAAACATTTGTTTGGTTATTTTTGTGGGTATAAATTAACTGAAAAAATAATGCTTATTTGGCAAAGCGTGTTACAACATTTTAGCCAATTTTTTTTAAAAAAAACATTTATTCTCTCATAACTTAAATTAAAAATTCTTTGTAAAATTCTGTTGAGCAATAAGTATAATGCCTATTTATAAAAACAGCATGTATACTGTATCATACGCACATTACTAGGACCTAAATGATCAATATGACCAAAATGTTGCTTAATAAAATCAACGCTTCCATCTAGCGGACACTACAAAATAAAAGCTCACAGGTTTTACACCACAAATTTAAAAAGTACTTAATAACGTTAAAGTTATTTAAACTAATTAATATATAGTAAAGTTATTTTACTAATTAATTATTAAGCATCAAATGCCGTTGATTTTAAACAAATAAAGGGACTAATTCTGGCATATTTACATGGTGTATTTTTACACAACAATGTTTATGAATATGCATGGTGCCTATTTAATAAACCAATAAATAAAATAAAAAATACAGCCGGGCTTTTATTATGAAGTCGGGTCGCGCTCCGCCGGTTTCGCACGGTTCCGCGGAGAAGAAGCATGGCAGCGGAGATGAGGCTCCCGGCGGTGCACAAACACATTCCACCGGCGATATCTCGGTGTAACCGGGATGACAAACACCTGGTGGTTCCCGGAGATATTATCACATCTGACACGGGCTTCATGAGGTACCCCAAAAAAACCCCGGCCCGGGTCCTTATTGGAAAGGCCGAAAACAAAGCGCTTTAATTTGATCCATCCGGGGTTCCACTGGAGTGTGGAATATGGATTTGATTTAAGAACTTTAAATAATTAAATATTCAGCTATTAAAATTTTTAATTTCCAACTTGGAAAGAGTTTTAAATAAAGGAGTTAAAGTTATTTTGGCATTTGATTTTTAAAGTAAATTAGGTGTGGGAAATAATTTTATGGAAATTTGAATATTGAAAAAATTGTTTATACCCAGGAAAAAATTATTTAATTTTATAAAGTTCTACAAATCATTAACTCTGTCATCCCAGTCAAATTTTTAACAAGTAAGAGTTTTAAAAGGTATTTTAATTAAACTAGCTTTTTAACATTAAAATTAATAAAAAATAAAAGTTTTTGAAATAATTTGATTTTAAATTGTTAAGTATAATACAAAATACCTTTTTAATTACATTTCACTTTCCACCAAGAAAGAGTTTTTAAATATTTAATTTTAACTTTTAATCGGCTGTTTTTTCAAATTAAAAATCAGAAAGATTAAAAATCACTATTTTTATGGTTTTCTTAAAAAATTACCCTGAAGACTTTGGATAAATGATCTTGAAAATCAACTTTTGAAATAAACAGAAATAAATTACGTTTTAACAATATTTCCAAGGGAAACAGTTTTTATTATAAAATTGTTTTAAAAATATTTTTAAATTTAGGGTTTGTTTTTGCTTGGAAAATTCAAGAATTTAAATTTAAAATTGCAGGTTTTGGAAATTGAGCGGAAAAGATTTTAAAAAATGGTCGGTGTAATTGGTTGGTTATTTGTGTTGTATTTTGTTTATTGGGTTTGGTTATTTTTGGGTTTTTTAAATTGGGGTGTGTTTGGTGTAATTGTGTGTGTGATTTTGTGATTGTGTGTGATTTTGTGTGTGTTGTTTGTGATTTTGTGTGTGATTGTGATTCTGATTGTGTGTGTGATTGTGATTGTGTGTGTGTGGTTGTGTGTGTGTGTGTGTGTGTGTGTGTCTGTGATTTTGTGATTTGTGTGTGTGTGTGTGTGATTGTGTGTGTTTGTGTGTTTGTGTGTGTGTGTGATTGTGTGTGTCTGTGATTTTGTGATTTTTTTTGGTGTGTGTGTGTTGTGTGTGTGTGTGTGATTGTTTGTGATTGTGTGATTGTGTGTGTGTGTTGTGTGTGTGTGTGTGATTGTTTGTGTGTATTGTGTGTTGTGTTTTGTTGATTTTTTTTTTTGTGTGTGTGTGTTGTGTGTGTGTGTGTTGTTTGTGATTGTGTGTGTGTGGGATTGTTTGTGTGTGTGTGGTTTGTTTGTGTGTGTGTGTGATTGGTGTGTGTGTGTGTTTTGTGTGTGTGATTGTGTGTGTGTGTGTGTTGTGTGTGGTTTGTGTGTGTTGTGTGTGTGTGTTGTTTGTTGTGTGTGTGTGATTGGTGTGTGTTGTGTTGTTGTGTGTGTGATTGCTGTGTGTGTGTTGTTTGTGTGTGTGTTGTGTTGTGTGTGTTGTGTGTGTTGATTGTGTGTGTGTGTGTGTGGATTGGTTTGGTGGGTGTTGTGGTGGAGAATGGGGGGTAAAGTTTGTGTTGGAAGGTGAATTGTGTTTGTTTGGTGTGAAAATTTGTTTTGAATTTTTGTTTTAAATAAATGGAAATAATTATTTGGAATGAAGACAGCTTCCCAGCTTTATGGCGGAGAAGTGGAAGCGGGTAAAAGCTTCATTTTTGTTTTCAAACCCCTGAAGCCCAGGTGCACCTTGCTGCAATACAAAAAACAACACTGCAAAAGGTTTGTCAAAAAAACTTTTAAATTTTTGAAATTTCATTGTTTTAAAAAAAAATGAAAAATAAAATTTGCAATTTAATTTTAAAAACAGTTCCGGAGCTTTATAGCGGACAGAAATGGAAAAGACCTTTTGATTGGTTTTCCATTTTTGTTTTTAAACTTATCCAGATGAAGCCCTAATTGAAGGCACTTAAATATTGCAAAAAAAAACATTAATGTTTTTTCAAAACTGAAATTTTATTCCTTTAATTAAGAGCATTATAAATTTTCTCTTGGGCCCCAAAGAGAAGACACTTTTTTAAGAAAATGCAAAAATTTAATGAATTTAATTTTAAAAAACAAATTCGAATTTAGGTTTTTTCGCTTTTTTAAATGAAACCTCTTTTTTTTTTCTCCTTTTTTCTTTTCCTGGTTGTGCTTTTCTTTTTTTCCCTTTTTTTTTGCTTTTTCCTTTTTTCTTTCCTTTTTTCTTCTTTTTTTTTGCTTTTTCTTTTTTTTCCTCTTTCCTCGGGGCTCTTTTTTCCCCCTCTTTTCTTTTTTTTTTTCTTTTTTTTGTCTTCTTGTTTTTCCTTTTTCCCCTCTCACTCTCTCTCTCTTCTCTCTCTCTCTCTCTCTCTCTCTTTCTCTCTCTTCTCTCTCCTCTCTCTCTCTCTCTCTCCTCTCTCTCTCTTCTCTCTTCTCTCTCTTCTCTCTCTCTCTCTCTCTCTCTCCTCTCTCTCTCTCTCTCTCTCTCTCTCTCAGGTATAACGGTGAGGTCGGGGACGTGATCGTCGGCAGAATCACAGAGGTTTGTTGAGATCAGTGTTTTGTGAGAGATCTGTGATCAGAGCTGTAATCAAAATCAGTTTTAATATTTTTCCAAATTAATTTTTTTTCCGTTTAATTTTTCTGAACTGTTTTTTAATGGTTACATTGAATTGTATTCAATTTAAAAGCATGTCTGACTAATTAAAATCATGAAACTTACATAATTTCACATTTATTTCTTAAAAGTTTAACAAAAATTACATGTTTAGGGCCGCATTTTATCAAAAACTCATCACCAAACACCAATGACTTGTACATACACTATATAGACAAAAGTATTGGCACCCCTTCTTTAGAACAGAAAAATGCACTTCCAAATCTGTGGCAACAACGATGGGAACATAATTCATGTATTTAAAAATTGTATTTCATCTCTGTTGCAACAGTTTTGTAAGTGTCTAAAATGACTGAACCCATATGTACAAGTCATTGGTGTTTGGTGATGAGTTTTTGGCTCAAGGTCTGCATTTACAGTCACACCAGAGGTGTTAAACTGGGATTAGGACTTGGTTTTATGCAGACCAGTTTCTTCCACACTGACTAATCAATCATTTTCTTTTTGAACCTTGTCTTATACACAGAGACATTGTCATGTTAGAATAGAAAAGAGTCCAAACTGTTGCTATAATATTAGAAGCACACAATTTCCTAGAATATCATTATATGCTTTAACATTAAGATTTGTACTCATAGAAATTACTAAAGTAGTCAAACCTGTTCATTAGAAGGGGGCCAATACTTTTGGCAATATAGTGTATATGTAATGGATTAGTTACTAACTAAATTGTTGTGATGTAATTTGGAGTCAGTAATGGATTAGGATAATGCACCGGCTCTGTCTCTGATGAAGGTGTCTCTGATGATCCAGGTGCAGCAGAAGCGATGGAAAGTGGAGACGAATTCACGTCTGGATTCAGTTCTGCTGCTGTCTTCAGTCAATCTGCCCGGAGGAGAGCTGGTGAGGAGCCACAACATCAGCAGTATTCACTCGACCAGGCACAATTATACTAGTGTTTACTCACTTATGTCTTAAACTGGTTCCTACGGCTGGTGTCTGAGATCAAGTGCTCATATAACCAATATTAACTGTTCATACACTACCAGTCAAATGAAGTCTCTTCTGCTCACCAAGCCTGTGTTTATTTGATCCGAAGTACAGCAAAAAAAGTAAAATCAGTAATTTTACAATTTAACATAACTGTTTTTTATTTTTTATTCCTGTGATTTTCAAAAGATTTTTTTTGCATCATTACTCCAGTCTTCAGTGTCACATGATCTTCAGAAATCATTCTAATATGCTGATTTGCTGCTCAAGAAACATTATTATTATTATTATGTTGAAAACAGTCGAGTAGATTTTTTTTCAGGTTTCTTTGATGAATAGAAAGTTCAGAAGAACACATTTATCTGAAATAGGAAATCTTTTGTAACATTATAAATGTCTTTATCATCACTTTTGATCAATTTAAAGCATCCCTGCTAAATAAAAGTAATAATTTTTATTATTTCTTTCCCAGAAAAAATTAATAAAAAACTCTGACTCCAAGCTTTTGAATGATATAGTAGTGTTTAATGTTACAAAAGCTTTTTATTTCAGATAAATGCTGATCTTTGGATCTTTCTATTCATCAAAGAATCCTGACAAAAATTTACTCAGCTGTTTTAAATATTGATAATAATAATAATAAAAATTGAGCAGCAAATCAGCATATTATTATGATTTCTGAAGATCATGTGACACTGAAGACTGCAGTAATGATGCTGAAAATACAGCTTTGATCACAGAAATAAATTACAGTTTAACACATATTCACATAGAAAACAGTTATTTTAAATAGTAAAAATATTTCAAAATTTTACTGCTTTTGCTGTACTTCAGATCAAATAAACACAGGCTTGGTGAACAGAAGAGACTTCTTTAAAAACATAAAAAATCTTAACTTCTTTATTTTCTATATTTTGGGTGCTGTGTTGTTATGTGTGAAAAAACACATAAAACTGTTAGTTTTCTTGACTGTTAGTGCATGAGTCTGAGGATGAGCTGCTGTTGTTTGTGTCTCAGAGACGGAGATCAGCGCAGGACGAGCTGGCCATGAGAGACTATCTTCAGGAGGGAGATCTCATCAGTGTATCCTCGTCAGTCATCAAATCATTAATACATGATCCTGCTCTGATAGAGAGTGACTCATCTGAAGATGATGAATATAACTGTAAACTATAATACTGTAAATCACTTCATTAACACATGATCCTGCTCTGATAGAGAGTGACTCATCTGAAGATGATGAATATAACTGTAAACTATAATACTGTAAATCACTTCATTAAACATGATCCTGCTCTGATAGAGAGTGACTCATCTGAAGATGATGAATATAACTGTAAACTATAATACTGTAAATCACTTCATTAAACATGATCCTGCTCTGATAGAGAGTGACTCATCTGTAGATGATGAATATAACTTAAACTATAATACTGTAAATCACTTCATTAATACATGATCCTGCTCTGATAAGAGAGTGACTCATCTGTAGATGATGAATATAACTTAAACTATAATACTGTAAATCACTTCATTAAACATGATCCTGCTCTGATAGAGAGTGACTCATCTGTAGATAATGAATATAACTGTAAACTATAATACTGTAAATCACTTCATTAATACATGATCCTGCTCTGATAGAGAGTGACTCATCTGTAGATGATGAATATAACTGTAAACTTAATACTGTAAATCACTTCATTAATACATGATCCTGCTCTGATAGAGAGAGGACTCATCTGAAGATGATGAATATAACTGTAAACTATAATACTGTAAATCACTTCATTAAACATGTCCTGCTCTGATAAGAGAGTGACTCATCTGTAGATGATGAATATAACTGTAAACTATAATACTGTAAATCACTTCATTAAACATGATCCTGCTCTGATAGAGAGTGACTCATCTGTAGATGATGAATATAACTGTAAACTTAATACTGTAAATCACTTCATTAAACATGGTCCTTGCTCTGATAAGAGAGTGACTCATCTGTAGATGATGAATATAACTTAAACTATAATACTGTAAATCACTTCATTAATACATGATCCTTGCTCTGATAGAGAGTGACTCATCTGTAGATGATGAATATAACTTAAACTATAATACTGTAAATCACTTCATTAATACATGATCCTGCTCTGATAGAGAGTGACTCATCTGTAGATGATGAATATAACTGAAACTATAATACTGTAAATCACTTCATTAAACATGATCCTTGCTCTGATAGAGAGTGACTCATCTGAAGATGATGAATATAACTGTAAACTATAATACTGTAAATCACTTCATTAATACATGATCCTGCTCTGATAGAGAGAGGACTCATCTGTAGATGATGAATATAACTGTAAACTATAATACTGTAAATCACTTCATTAATACATGATCCTGCCTGATAGAGAGTGACTCATCTGAAGATGATGAATATAACTGTAAACTATAATACTGTAAATCACTTCATTAATACATGATCCTGCTCTGATAGAGAGTGACTCATCTGAAGATGATGAATATAACTGTAAACTATAATACTGTAAATCACTTCATTAATTGACCCCTTAAAGATGTCATTTAGAATTAATTAATAAACATTTTTTAAAACTTTTAAAAACCCCTTAAATGAAAATTAAAAATGTTCTTAATACCTGAAATAATTTAAGATTTGAAAATGACTAAACTGAAAGAAAATAACTAAACAAATACTTAAATATTATTAATAATATTGTTTAAATTTTTTTTTTATAAAGAAAACCCATTAATAAAGTTTTTAAATGAAACGAGGTAAAAATAAATTATAAAAAAACCAAAAAACCCCAATAAAAATGACCAGAAGGAGAAAAATTAAACTTAATACTGAAATAATTCTTAATAAGACCCCAAAAAACTTAAATGAAAAATGAAAAAATACTTAAAACTTAAATTAAAATGAAGCCTTAAATATTATTTTTTTAAAAACATAAACTTAAAAAAAAAGCCGCCTTAATAAAGTTATTTAAATGAAAAACCAAACTTAAAAAATAATTATTAAAAAATGATTAAATTATTAAAAAAATTTAAAAAAAAGAAAATTAAAAAATTTCTTAAAACCTGAAATAAAAATAAAATGACAAAATGAAAAAAAGAAGCTAAAATAAAATATTAAAAAATTTTTTTATGAAAATAATAAAATTTAAAATAAAATAAAAATAAAGTTAAAAAAAAAATAATAAAAATGACAAAAGCCAAAAAAAAATACTAAAAACTGAAATAAAAACAAATAAGAAAAATAACAAAAATACTAAAATGAAATAAAAGAAGCAAATAAAATTTTTAAAAAAAAATAAAAGAAAAAAACCAAAAAATTATTTAAAACTGAAAAAAAAGGCTAAAAAAATTATTTAAAAAAAACTAAAAAAAAACAAAAGCACATTACAAAAATACTAAAACTTAAATAAAAATTAAATAGAAAAATAAAAAAATCCTAATAAAAATTAAAAAGTGAAAATAAAAAATTAAAATTGAAATAAAAATAAAAAAAAAATTAATAAAAATGAAAAACCATTAAAAAATTAAAACTAAATTAAAATGAAAACTTTAAAATTCAAAAAAATTATAAAAAACTGAAAATGAAATAATACAAAAATTCCTAAAATAACAAAATAACCAAAAGAAAATATTTGAAAGGAAAATTTAAAAAGGAAAAGCAATTCAAAATTTATACACTGAAATTCCTGGAAATATAAAAAATTAATAAAAAGTGAAGCTGTTTCTTAATCAAATCAAAATTAATTAAAATGAGGAAATGATTCTTAAACTGTTTTGAAACTCCTTAAAACAAAATTTATCGAATTTTCAAACCCTTCTTTCCAAACCAGTTTTAAATTTAACGGCAAGGTTTGAGGTTTAATCCTTTGAATTTGTATGGAGTTTAATTAATCAAAAACTGGTTTTCGCATAAAAATTTGAGAATTTAAAGCCTGTTTTCCCTCCAACGAGGCAAAATCCTTTCAACCCTTCCTTAAACCGCCACTTAAATACCAATAGGAGAACTTTACTTAAAATATAATTTAATTTGCCCAATATATAAAATTTAAATGACTTTTCCACCAACGAAACAAATTCTCCTTTCCGGATCTGCCCTTTTAATAAAACACAATTAATAAGAAATAATAAAACCCTTGGACCACAAAACCGGTCTTTAAGGGGTCTTGTTTTTCAAAATTTAAGAAATTTATAACCCTGGAAAGCCAAAAAAGTATGGGTTTGTTTTCAAAATTTGGTTTAATACAACATTTGAAAACTGGAATTTGAGGGTTTGAAAAAAATTTAAAATTAATTGAGGGAAAAAATCAAATTTAAAAATTTTAAATTGAAATTTTGCAATGCATATTACTAATCAAAAATTAAGTTTTGATATATTTACGGTAGGAAATTTACTAAATATCTTCATGGAACATGATCTTAATATCCTAATGATTTTTGGCATAAAAGAAAAATTGATAATTTTGACCCATACAATGTATTGTTGTCTATTGCTACAAATATACCTGTGTTACTTATGACTGCTTTTGTGCTGCAGAGATGCATATTTTGACGACAGACTTTGCTCAAGCATTTCAGATGTTGCTGCTAGTCAGGTTTTCCCGTCTGATAGCGACTTTTTTGATGCACATGGAGGAATTTATTCTGTAAATGTTTTTCCGTCATAGTTTATGTGCATTTTTTCTTATCGGATAAAAAGTTGATCCTACTCAAATGTGCACGTAAGTTGTTTTTTTTTTATGTGCATTTGTAGAGTTTATGCGCATCTTGGCGTTTCCATCCAGCGTTTATGCGATATTCCAAAATGCACATAATAGCAGGTGTATGGAGACGCAGCTGGTGATGTTGTGTTTGTGTCAGCTGGGGGAGGGTGTGCTGGTGCTGCTCTCACCGTCTCTCATCAAGAGACAGAAGACTCACTTCCACAATCTGCCGTGTGGAGCCTCCATCATTCTGGGAAACAACGGCTTCGTGTGGCTTTATCCCACAGCGGCTCAGCTAGACGAGGAGGCCGGAGGATTTTACACCAGCGTGGAGGTCAGGCTTCTGCTAATAACACACAGCAGTCCCTCAACACACAGTGCATACATTCAGCAGATAAAAAATGTTTTAAGTCAGTTATGTCTATCTTCTGCTGGAGTGTGTCAGAAGGAAATATCAGTTTACATTCATTTAGCCATTAATTGTAATAATCCAGTGATATTTTTGAGATCTGATCATCATCAGTCTGTCTGGAGTCACATGAAGAAACAGAACAAACACACACACACACACACACACACACACAGATCCAGAAGAACTGTGTCTCAAGACGCTTCAAGAAACCTCCTGCAAAGCTCCTGAGAAACTCTGCTCGCACACACCACACCACACACACACACACACAACACAACACACACCACACACAACACACACACACACAGACACAGAACACACTCACACAAACCAAAGAAACACACACAACACAACACACCACACAAGAAATCCAAAGAACACACACACACCAACACAACACACTCACACACAACACAACACACCACACCAACACAGACACACTCACACACAGACACAACACAACACAAGACACACCACACACAGACACAGACACACTCACACACAGAAAGACACACCACACCACACACAAACACACACACACACCACACAGAAATCCCCAAGAAAAAGAACGTTCCCAAGAAAGGCCCTTCCCAAGAAAAACCTCCCCGCCAAAACCTCCCGAGAAAAACCGCCGCACACCACCACAAAAGGGTTTTTTCCCGGGGGAAAAAAAAATTTTTAAAGTGAAGTGTGTTGGGCTTGGGTTTGAAAGGTTGGAAATTGTGACAAGCCAATTTGGGGGTTTCTTGGGTTTGAGAAAGTTTTTGGTTTAGGTTAGTTTGTTTGTTTCTTTGTGTGAAGATGTGTGACAGATTTCTCAAAGGATTTTCAAAAGGTTTCTTGAATTTCCTTTGGACACATTCCCGGATTTAATCTCAAGTTTGTTTGTTTCTTCAGGCCCGGCTGTGTGGATCAGGGATCCCACTCAAACTGGTTTTTCTTTGGGCTATTAAAGGTTTTCCTTCGACACACTCCGCAGAAGGTTCCTTACCAAGGTTTGTTTTGGTTCTCCCCTGTTGGTCGCGGGGGTGTTCTCCGGCTTTGGAACTTGGTTTGTTCCTCCGGGTCATAAGGGTGTTCTGGAAACACGGAGCGTCTTTAGCAGAAGGTTTAAACCACCGGATTGTTTTTAACTCCTTACAAACCCTGGGGTTCATTGGTTTTGGTTTATTTGCAGAAAAAAGTTCCGAAGGGGAATATTAAGGGAATGTTCTGGAAACCGGCAGCCGTTTTCTTTTTGGAAAGGTAAAACCGCTTCATTTTTTAACTTCTTCCAAACCCTGGAGTTCAATTTTTTGGTAAATTTGCAATTTTCAAAAACAAGTTTTCACAATGGCCTATTACAACTTTTTATGGCCTTTTAACCCTTGCAATTTACCGTATTTAGCCTTTTTTACAACCTTAAATTTTTCCGCCCTGAACTTTAGATTTTCTTTATTTGGCCAAATTTTGGTAAGGATCAATTTTTTCTAAATTTACAACCAAACCTTAGCAACCACACACCAATTAGAAACTTTTCAAATAATAAGAAAATTTTCACAACACCTTTAGCAACTTTTAACCCTTGCAATTTTACAGTTATAGACCGTAAGAAAATTTTAAAAGCCTTTAGAATTTTCCAGGCCATTAAACTTTTACCATTATAACCCAAAACCACAAAACCTATTAGGAAAATTTTTAAAAGCCCTGAAAAAACTATTTTTCATTTAATTTGGCCCAAATTTTGGTTTAAGTGAACCACACCAACTAAATTTAACACAAATGCCTTAAAACAAATTTCAGGAATTTAGTTTTAATGGTTTCAAGTTTTAAAAAAAATTAAATAATTGTTATTTCCAAAAATTGTAAGGTTTAACCTGTGATTTTAAACATTAGAAAACTTTTAAGAAAAAATCTAAAAAAATAAAAAATTTTTTGTAATTTTTAGGAACAATTTTCTGTTAATATTATCCCAAAAACACAAAATCATTTAGGAAAATTTTAGCCAAAAAACCCTTTTAAAAACTTTGGAAAATTTTATTTAACGTGTTTTTGGGTTTCAAGGAAGCAAAACTAACCTTTCTGTTAACACCCCTCCTTAAAACCATAATTTCCAGAAATTTATTTTCCGGAAACCTAATTTAAAAAAAAAAATAATTGAAATTTCCAAAAATTTAATTTCCAAAATTCAATGAAATTATTTAAAACCATATAGAAACCAAAACCCATAATTTACCGAAACCAAATCCAAAATTAACAATAAAATATATTTTTCCGAAATTTATTATCCAAAATTTTCCTCCGAAATATTCAATCCGGAAATCCATCCAAAACCTCCATTTAGAAACCTTTTAGAAACCAAATCCAAAACCTTCCTTTTACAATTCCGAAAATTATTGTCCAACCATTGGGTTTTCCACAGGAAACCTAACCAAAATCCTAACCTTTCCTCCTCCGGAAACCACTCCCCATCCATCCAGAAATCCATCCAATCCAGAAATCCATCCAATCCAAATCAATCCAGAAATCCATCCAATCCAGAAATCCATCCAATCCAGAAATCCATCAATCCAGAAATCCATCAATCCAGAAATCCATCCAATTCCAGAAATCCATCCAATTCAGAAATCCATCCATCCAGAAATCCATCCAATCCAAATCCATCCATTCCAGAAATCCATCAATCCAGAAAATCCATTCAAAATCCATCCAATCCAGAAATCCATCCATCCAGAAATCCATCAATCCAAATCCATCCAATCCAGAAATCCATCCATTCCAGAAATCCATCCCAAATCCAAATCCAGAAAAATCCAAATCCATCCATTAAAATCCATCAATCCAGAAAATCCATTCAAAATCCATCCCAAATCCCATCCAGAAATCCATCAATCCAAATCCATCCATTCCAGAAATCCATCCATCCAGAAATCCATCCATCCAGAAATCCATCCATCCAGAAACCATCAATCCAGAAATCCCAATCCAGAAATCCATCCATTCAGAAATCCATCCATTCCAGAAATCCAACCCATTCCAGAAATCCATCCATCCCAGAAAATCCATCCATTCAGAAATCCATCCAATCCAGAAATCCATCCATTCAGAAATCCATCCATTCCAGAAATCCATCCATTCCAGAAATCCATCCATTCCAGAAATCCATCCAATCCAGAAATCCATCCATTCCAGAAATCCATCCATTCAGAAATCCATCCATCCAGAAATCCATCCATTCAGAAATCCATCCATCCCAGAAATCCATCCATCCCAGAAACCATCCAATCCAGAAATCCATCCATTCAGAAATCCATCCATTCCAGAAATCCATTCCATTCAGAAATCCATCCATCCAGAAAATCCATTCAGAAATCCATCCATTCCAGAAATCCATCCATTCCAGAAATCCATCCATCCAGAAATCCATCCATTCCAGAAATCCATCCAATCCAGAAATCCATCCATTCAGAAATCCATCCATTCCAGAAATCCATACCAAATCCAGAAATCCATCCATTCCAGAAATCCACCCATTCCAGAAATCCATCCATCCAGAAATCCACCCCAAATTCCATTCAGAAATCCCCATTCCATTCAGAAATCCATCCATCCAGAAATCCATCCATTCAGAAATCCATCCATTCAGAAATCCATCCATCCAGAAATCCATCCATTCAGAAATCCATCCATCCCAGAAATCCATCCATCCCAGAAAATCCATCCATCCAGAAATCCATCCATTCAGAAATCCATCCATTCCAGAAATCCATCCATTCCAGAAATCCATCCATTCCAGAAATCCATCCATTCCAGAAATCCATCCATCCAGAAATCCATCCATTCCAGAAATCCATCCATTCCAGAAATCCATCCATTCAGAAATGCATCCATCCAGAAATCCATCCATCCAGAAAAATGCCATCCATTCAGAAATCCATCCATCCAGAAATCCATCCATTCAGAAATCCATCCATCCAGAAATCCATCCATTCAGAAATCCATCCATCCAGAAATCCATCCATCCAGAAATCCATCCATTCCAGAAATCCATCCATTCAGAAATCCATCCATCCAGAAATCCATCCATTCCAGAAATGCTTTTCCAGAAATCCTCCAAATTCAGAAATTGACCTTTTAAAAATTCCACCTTTTCCAGGAAATCCATCCAAATTTCCGAAATCCCATTAATCCAGAAAATCCTTTCCTTTTCCAGAAATTTGCATTCCATCCGGAAATTCCATCCAATTAAAAACCTTTATTCAAAATCCATACCAGAAACCATCCTTTAGGAAACCATATCCGAAATCCACCAAATCCGGAAATTCCAATTCCATTTTAAAACCTTTTTGAAATCCATAATTTCGTCCAATATTTCAGAAATAAACCTCCAGAAATCCACCAATCCGGTTGCTGTTTAAGCAACCTGCTCCCCAAGAAATAAACCCCCATTTGATGAAATTGGCCTTTTAAAAAGGGTTTCACCTTTTGGGTTTTAAGGAAATCCTTACTTAAAATTTTCCTTTGATTAATCCTTGTTTTTTAATACGGGAAAGAAGTTTAACAGTGTTCTTGTTAGTTTTTAAATTTCTGTTAAAATTACTTTTCCCTGTGTTTTAATTCCAATTGTTTTAATTAAAAGCTTTTATTTTGCTTCCAGTCAGAAAAATGCGCGTTTAGGCTATCTTTTTAAATTTAACAAAATCTTTTGAAATTTGGCAATTAAATTTTTAAATTTTTAAATTTGTTTGAAAATAATCCCAACATAATGTTCCTCTAAACAAATTTTTTAATGAAACTTCCTAACCAAAAACTCTTCCCCAATAAAGTGTTCTGGTTAATAAGAGCTGCATCAAACAACAGGTTTAAAGCCCCGCCCCTTTATTGGCTGGAAATTTTTATTTAAGCAACAAGTGTTTTTTCACTTTGGGAAGAGTTTTAAGGAAAATCTTTTAGTTAAAAAGCTTTTGGAGGCTTCTTAGTGAATAGGATAAATTTGGTTTTG
Organism: Aspiorhynchus laticeps; assembly: GCA_023376895.1. Taxonomy (NCBI): domain Eukaryota; kingdom Metazoa; phylum Chordata; class Actinopteri; order Cypriniformes; family Cyprinidae; genus Aspiorhynchus; species Aspiorhynchus laticeps. The sequence goes on from CM041796.1 coordinate 2,288,416, forward strand.
TGAATTACGGTCCAGAACCCTTCCTTCCAGTGGCCTTGTCGAGTTTTAAAATGTTGGAAAAAAACTCATCCTTTTCTCCTGTGTTTTAATAACAATTTTTTAAGGTTAATTCATTTTTGGGTGCTTTCCTTTAAACCAATGTTCACATTATTCCTATCATTTTTAAACTGTTAATTGAAATTTATGTTTAGTAAAGACTTTTGGTCCAACAAAAGTTTTCAAAATGTTTTAATTAAATAAAAGAACATTAAAATTAATAAAGGCATTTTAAGGTTTCCAAATAAGTTTTTGGAAGTAAAACAAATTTTTTAATGAAACATTGATTCCATTAACCATAATTAACCTTTCCTCCATGTTTTCTGGTTGTAATAAAAAATTGAATAAACAAACAGGTTTAAAAAGAAAAAAAACTTTTAAAACTAAATAGGTGGTGGAAATTTTAAAATGTAAAAAAGAACTTTTTTACTGGGGGAAAGTTAATTATGGTTTTAATTGTTTATTAAAAAGTTTTTGTTGGAAATTTGTTTCAAGCTAGATTGTTAACTGAATGGATATTCTGTGGTTTTTTGTTAAATCAGGGAAAATTTAGGAATTTATTATTTGCTAGAAAACAAAAAACAAAATTTCTTAAATTAAAAAAAACTAAATTTTTGGGGGGAAAAACAATTTTAAAGCTAATTCATTTTTGGGTTTTATTCCTTTAACCCCTTTTGGTCTTTACCCCCTACATTGTTATAAATGGTTTATAAAGGTTATATGTATTAAAAGTTAATATGTTTCCAAAAAAGAATTTAAATGTTTCCATTAAGAAAGGGCAAACATTAAATTTAAAAATTGATTTTAATTTCCAAAAAGTTTTTAAAATTAAAATGTAAAACATTTGGTTAAATAATGTTAAACATTTTTTATTCAAAATGTAAAACAGTAATTTTGTAAAATTCAAATTGCTTATTTTAAAACCTTGTCTTTTTTATATAACTAAACATATTTTTTTGTGTTTAAAATAGTTTAAAAAAAATCTTGGACAAACCCCCGGGTAAACCTAGGGTTGTGGCCTTAAAAATTAAATTTAAATAAAGCTGGGTGAAAGTAAATTAATGTTTTAATATTAAAATTAATTTTTGTTGTAAAAAAAAGCAAAGGGAAAACTTTAAAGGGATTGGTTCACTTTGAAATTTAAAGTGGTTCTTCGTTAAACCCAAGGGGAAAATGTATGTTTTTTTTCTTCAGAAAACCAAAAACAAAATTCAATTTAAATTAAACAGGAAAAGGTAGTTTTTTGGGGGGAAAAAAACAATTTAAAGAAATAAATTAAACAATTTATTGTTTTTATGGCCTTAAACCCCTTTTTGTTTTGGAAACCCCAACAGTTTTATAATGTTTTTTACCCTTGTTAAAAAATTAAAGTTAATTGATTGCAAAAATTGTGGAAACGTTTTTTTTGTCCGGTTGGCTAAACCTTTATTACACCTTTAACAAATTAAGGGTTTTCCTGAAAATGGTTTTGTAATTATTAAAAAAAAAACATTTAATTCTCTTGTTGCGAAGGGATTTATTTGCAAAATACGAAACTAATTTGGTGAAATTCCTTGGCCTTTTAAAATTGCTTTTTAAATCCTAAACTTAACCCCCCGTGTGAAAAGCTAGCCAGAGCCACACCAACACCAAAACAAACCCCCCCGGATTTCCCCAATCCTTGGAAGGGTTTGTCCCGGGTAAAAAAGGATTTAAATAACCAAACGCCTTTGTGCTTTGGAAATAATGTTTTAATAATTTTAAAATTTTTGTGAAGTTTTTCCCCAAAGAAACGGGCCAAAATGCCTTTTAAAGGGATAGGAACTTTGAAAAAATTAAAATTGGATCTATAAGAAAAAAGGGCACCAAATTTGGTGCCCTTTTTTCTTATAGATCCAATTTTAATTTTTAAAGGCCAAACCCTTTAAGTTTAGAAAACATTTCCTTTTTATAAAAAAAAGCCCTTTGGAAAGAGAAATCCAAATTTAAACTTCCCCAGTAATAACCTTGTTGGCGAAGAAGCCGGGGTTTGTGTGAGAAAACCCCAAACAGGTAATTTATATCGTTTTTTACCTTTGTTTCCTTTTAGTGCAACACACATTCCTGGGAAACCGGTTTTTGTGGGGTTTGTTTCTCCTTGGAGTTAATTAAGGGGTCGGGTAAGCTTTGAGGAGGGGTTGTTCTTTAACTGGTTATTATATTTTAAACAACCAAATACATAATTCTTTTGTTCAAAATTTAAATTTTACATCCTTATTTTTCCTTCCTTAAAAGTTTTAAAGTTAAGGTTGAAGGAACCCCGGTGTTTTTCCCCCGAGGCAAAAAAACAAAACAATTAAAGGTTTGTTCACCAATATTCAAGGTTTGTAAAAGGTAAAAAAATAATTAAATATTTTTTTTAAAAAATTTTGTTTTAAAAATAAAATGTTAAGAAAGTGGGAAAATTGTTTAATTTTATTCCTTTCAGCTTTTCCCTTCAAAGAGAAAGGAAACCTTAAAATGAAATTAAATGACTACAAACTAAACTTTTCCTTAAAAACAAAAATTATTAAATAAAAAAAAAAAACACCAAAATTTGGATGCCCTTTTGGGGTTAACTGGGATAAAGATTTAAATTTTAAATTTCAAAGTAATAAACCCTTTAATTTAAAACCATTTTTCTTTTATAACAAAAAATTTCTAGAAGAAATATTTCTATATTGTTCTCCAAAAGTTGGGTTTCCCAATCTCTTTGTTGGTTCGTGTCCAAACATCGGGCCCGGAGGGCCCATAAACACCAAAATTATGGTTTATGTTTTAAAAAGTTTAATTTGTTTCGGTTTTTATTCGTTAAACCAACAATTAAATCAAAAGAAGAAAAATTAATTAGAAAGAACAAAAACCAAAAAAAGATTAATAAATAAAACAAAGAAAATTTGAGGTTGAAAATTTGAAAAATTAAGTTTTTATTTGATTTATTAATTTTTAATCCCAAAAAATTTAATAAAACATTAAATTTCACAAATTTAACACTTTTTTTTATTTTTTTAATAAAAGGTTTTAAAGTTAAAATTTTATTTGGGAATAAAGTGTTTTTTTGAATTTAAATTTTAATAAAAAAATACAATTTTTTATATTCCATTTATTTTCAAGAATAAATAAAAATATATAAAAAAAATAAGTTTTAAAATAATTTTAAAATTAAAAGGGGTTTAAAAAATTGTAATAAATAAAAAAATAAAATGGTTAAAAATGTTAAATGTGTTCATTATTTTTATTAAAATTTGAAATTAAATTCAAGGGGAAAAAAATTAAAAATGTTTTAAATTAAATTACAATAAATAACCCAAAAACCCAAATTTTTTCCAAAACAAATTAATTTTAAATTAAAATGTAAAAAACACCTTGGCTTAACCAAAAATTTTGTTGTCCTTTTGAACTGAAGGATTTTAAATTTATTTAATTTTTTAATTTTTTTTGAAATTAAAAGCGTTTTAATTTATTTAAATTTATTTTTTATTAAAATTTGAAGCAAAATTTAATTTAATTTTAATTGAAATTAAATTTTTATTATTTTTTAAAATTTTAAAAATTAAAACATTTTTAATTTAAAATTTAATTTTAATCAAAAATTGGGCGATTTTTATTATTTTTAAAATTTTTATTTTTTATTGAAATTAACAATTTTTTATTATTTTATTTAATTTTTTTTATTTAATTAAACTGAACAATTAAATTTTTTTATTGAAAGACAAAAATTTAATTTTTAAAGAAATTAAACGATTTTAATTTAAATTTAAAAATTTTAAAATTGAGGGAAAATTTAAATTTTAATTAAATTAAGCGATTTTTTTTATTTTATTTAATTTTTTATTTAATTAAAGGGAAATTTTTTAAAATTTATTATTTTTTTTTAATTTTTGAAACAACTTTTTTTAATTTTTTTATTTAATTTTTATTTAAATTAAAGGAATTTTTTATTTTAATTTATTTTTAAGAAAATTGACATTTTTATTATTTTCCCAATTTTAAATTAAATTAACATTTTTTTATTTTTTATTTTTTAAAAAATTAAAAAAAAATTTTAAAAAGTATTTTTAAAAAAAAAGGGGAAAATTTTAAATTTTTTCCCTTTAAAAAAATTTAAAAAATTTAAACCGGTTTTAAAATTTAAATTAAAATTTAAAAAAAAAAAAAATTTTAAAAAATTTTTTTAATTTTTTTTTTTTAAAAAAAAAATAATTTTTTAAAATTAAATTTTAATAAAAAAATTTCCCAAAAAAAAATTTTTTTAAAAAAAATTTTAAAAATTTTTTTTATTTTTTTTAAAAATTTTTTTTTAAAAAAAAAAAAAAAAAATTTTTTTTTTTAAAAATTTTTTTTTTTTTTTATTTTTTTAAAAAAATTAAAATTTTTATTTTTTTTTTAATTTTTTTGGGAAATTTTTTTTTTTTTTTTTTTTAAAAAAGGGCCGAAATTTTATTTTTTTTTTTAATTTGGAAAAATTTTTTTAAATTATTTTAATTTATTTTTTTTAAGGAAACCCTTTTTTTTTAAATTTTAATTTAAAAATTTTTTTAAATTTTTTTTTTTTAAATTTTTTTAAAATTTTTTTTTTTTTAAAAAGGGTTTTTTAATTTTTTTTTTTTTTTTATTAAATTTAAAAATTTTTTTTTAAAATTTTTTTTTTTTTTAAAAAAAAAAATTTTTTTTTTTTTTTTATTTTTTTTTTTATTGAAATTAAAAATTTTTTTTTTTTTTTTTTTTTTTGAAAAAAAAATTTTTTTATTTAATTTTTTTTATTTTTTTTTAAAAAATTTTTTATTTTTTTAAATTTAATTTTTTAAAAAAATTTTTTTTTTATTTTAAAATTTTTTTAAAATTGAAAACGTTTTTTAAAAAAATTTTTTTTTTTTTTTTTTTTAAAAAATTAAGGAAAAATTTTTTTTAATTTTTTTAAAATTTTTTGGGGGGTTTTTTTTTTTTTTATTTTTTTTTATTAAATTTAAAATTTTTTTTTTAAATTTTTTTTAAAAAAATTTTTTTTAAAAAAAAGGGTTTTTTTTTTTTTTTTTTATT
>CM041796.1:2293588-2326088 GCA_023376895.1 Aspiorhynchus laticeps
TTAATCAGCTGGAGAAGAAGTAACAGCTGTTCTTGTGTCCAGTTTTTACGTTTGCATGTCTTACTATCAGCCGTGATTATTCCACTCTGTTAATTAAAAGGCTGTTTATATGCATATCCGCTAATTATGAGAAGCACACATGTAAGAGGCTGACAATAAGCTGAATATATACTTGACACAGCATGCATTTTAAAACTTTATTTTGAATGTGGCAACATAATATCGCTCTCTACAATATTTCTATGAATGAATCTCTGATAGAGACTATCAGCCAATCACTGTGTGCATAGTTAATAAGCATGCTGACATCACCCATAGCAACGAGGTAAACCCCGCCCCCTTTACTCTGAGCTTAAAGGGATAGTTCACTTTGAAATTAAAATGTGGTATCTATCAGCTTACCCCAAGGGCATCCAAGATGTAGGTGTCTTTTTTTCTTCAGTAGATCCAATTTTGATGTTTTTAGGTCAAACCGTTCTAGTCTGTCAGTCATATAATGGCAGGTATAGGTCACTGTCTCTATAAGAGGGAAAAAGAACATGCACACAGAAATCCAAATTAAACAATTTCCCATCGTAACTACACATTGATGGCCTAAGACACGAAACGAGCGGTTTGTGTGAGAAAACCAACAGTATTTATATCGTTTTTACCTCTTGTACACAACCATGTCCAAGTGATCTGAGTGCACACACACATCCGGTGTGTGACGTGTGTGTGTGCGCGCGCTCTGGCTCACACTGCATTCACACGGGGCGTCGGCGTCAACCTGCTGACGCGCCGTCATAGTTACAACAAACAATCACATACTTCTCTGGTGTTGCATGAACGGGATTGGTATTTGCATGAGGCGATCTGATTGGCTGACGGCTCCGTTGGCGCTTGAAAAGTTGAAAAGTTTTCAACTTCTGCCGCGAGCAGCGCCAGTGAAGCGACGCGACGGACCCACAATTCAGTTCGGCAACGCTTGACGTCACTCCATTCAAAGTCAATGAGAGGCGTTGACGCCGACGCCCCGTGTGAATGGGGCATTAGTCTGCGCAAGCGCCGGAAGTGATCTCTCACGCGTATATGTCACTCATTGCCAGAGCGCGCGCACACACATGTCACACACCGGATGTGTGTGTGCACTCAGATCACTTGGACATGGTTGTGTACAAGAGGTAAAAAACGATATAAATACTGTTCGTTTTCTCACACAATCCGCTCGTTTCGTGTCTTAGGCCATCAATGTGTAGTTACGATGGGGAATTGTTTAATTTGGATTTCTTTTATTTTTTTTTCTTTAAACATTCCTAACCTGATTTAACAAAAAAGGTTTGCCTAAATTTTTATTAACTAAAAAAAAAGAATTAATTTACCCTTGGGTAACAAATGATTACCCTTTTAATTTCCAAAGTAATATTTTAAAGATTCCTTATTCCTAGACAAGGGAGCTTTGGAAGATTTGAAAATCTTATAAAAATTTTCTGCGTTTATTTAAAGAAAGGGAGTAAAGGGAATACCGGGCCGAAATGTTGCGGAATGGGCAAGGGGGTGGAAGAAGGTTTGGGTGTCAAGGTTTATGTTTTTTCCCCGCACGCTCATTTCGGTTTAAACACGTACCAAGCAATAGAGCAAAACACGTTGTTTCCATTAAATCCATACCTTTTTTGGTTTCATTTTATTCCAAAATTTTTAAAATTTGATTGAGGGTTTCCTATTTTCAAATTAACTTTTTTCAAACTTTCGCATTTTAACCTAAATTTGCTCAGTTTAAAAAAATTGGGTGGGACAACTGTTTCCAACTTGAAATAATCAAATTTTTTAAGCAGCTCCTATTAAGAAGGAAAATTATGGTAACTGAAACCATAAAAATCCTTAAAATAATTTTAAAGAAATAATTAAAATTTATAAAATAAACGTTTTAAATTTAATTATTTCCTTTTTAAATTGATTTTTGGAAAATAAAGCCTTTGGGTGGGCCAGGCGAATTGATTTCCCAACCCGGGAAACCCAGTTACTCTTTAAAAATGGGTTCCATGGCCACGGCCTTTTGGAAAAGTTTTAAAACCCTTTAACCCACGGTTTCACAAAAGTTCCGTTAAAGAAGGTTTTCAATTTATAAAAAGGTTAAAAAAGATGGTTTTTAAGGCCCGGGCAAAGGAGAAAATTTAAAGGGGTCCGAATAAAACTGGTAGGTGTAATGTTAAGGGAAATTGCATAATTACCAACAGAAAATCGAAAATGTTAATGCAAATTCAAAGCTTAAAACAAAAAAGGCTTTTAAAATTTTAAAAAAATTTTTGGTTCCACGTTATCTTTAAAAAGGTTTAGTATTTTTATTAATAATTAAAAAAATTAATTCTGTTAAAATGTTTTCAGAATCATTAAACAAGTTATTGGAAACAATTAGTTGAACCGGGCTTGGGATTTAAACAAGGTTTGAATTACGAAATAAACAATAAAAATTCCAATGCAGTTTGTTGTGGAAAGGTTGACTAAAATGTTTCTTTCTAAAAAAAGTTCAAATTTGGGTTTAAAATTAATTCAATATTGATGTTTACACCTAATAAAATTTAACTTTATGGTTTGGTTTCAATTTAAATAAATTTTTAAAACATGTTATTTTTTAAATTATTTAAATTCAACTTATTTTCAAATGGTTTTTATGCCTTTAATTAAACCTAAATGTGGGTGGGAAACTGAGTTTTAAATACTTTGGGCTAGTTATTAAAAAAAATGTATGGAACTGCCAAAAATGTTAAATTAATTTTGGGTAAAATGGAAGAATAAAACTAATTTTTAAACTTTTAAAAAAAACATTATTTGGAAATTAATTTCAAAGGGTTACCTAAATGACCCACCTGGTTTTCATGTTTGGAATTTTTTTGGGATTTAAAAGGTTTTAACCCTTTAATTTAAGGGTATGTATGCCGGTTAAAGAATTTTATTTAAAAGCTTTTATTGAATGGTGTTTTGTACCCGCAAATAGGGAAAAAGGGTCTGAGAAATTGGAGTTCCTTTAGGGAAATTTCTTTGCCGGATCCAGAATCTTGGGGTAACGGCTCAAAGTCTGAAACCGGTTGAAATGGTTCCAAAGGATTTTTGGTCCAGCTTTGGCTTAATTTTTGTTTCCTTATTCATTCTGGAGGTTTCCGCCCGGAGGAACAATGGAGGGCTGGGGTCGGTGCCTTACGGAACAAATCCAAAGGTTGAAGGAAAACTGCCCAAAATTTCAAGAAAAAAAAATTCAAATGTTTCAAATGACAATAAATGTTTCCTAAAAAATCTTTATTTTAAGTTAAATAAAGCATTATTCATTAATTTTTAAAGTATTTGATCTAACTATTGTTTTTTTTATGCTAATTTTAATAAATGTGATAAAAACCAGTTTTAAATATTTGGGTAGAATAAAAAAAAATTGTATGATCAAAATAAATTCCATTTTTCCCCTTTTAGCCAAAAACATTAATTTTTCAAAACTTTTCCAAAAATTTTGAAATTTCCTTACCTAAATAAATCATTAACGTTAATTTTTTTTGGGAATTAAACAGGTTAAGAACCTTTATTTTAAAATTTTAAAGGGTTGATTTTTAAATTTTAGAATTTTTTTGCACCCTCAGAATTCCCCAGGAAATTTTCAAATAATTGGTCCTATCCATAACAAACCATAACTTCCAATTTGGGAAAGTTATTTTTGTTTTCGATGATTACTCCCCGGGGAAAAAGACCCTTATGCTGGGGTTTTGGTGCCTCCAGGGGGCAACATAATAAAACAAAAACCTTTAAATTTTAAGCGAAAACGGAAATTCTTTTGACAGATAAAAATTTCCTGCAAAACTTAAGATTGAATCATTACAAAATTAAGTTTTTTTACTAAACTTTAACTTTGTATTTTTTAAAAAGAAAAATTAAGTGTGCAAAGGATTAATATTTTAAATAAAAGTTTATAATAATTTATGAATGGAATTTATTATTTATTTAAAACCACATTCATTTTTTTGATTTAAAAAAAAAATTAACATTAATTTTTAAATTAATAAGTAAATATTTTAAATTTATTTATTGCTTTATTATTTATATATTCAAATTAAATATGGAAAAATAATGCCCTGGAACAAAACATCTGAACAATAATTTGAGAATTAAACAAAAAACCCAAAATTAACATTTTTTAAAAAAATCCCAAGGATATTAAGAATTTTGGGAAAATTTGTCATTTCCATAAAATTATTTCAAAACAATTTTATTTAATATCATTTTCTTTATTTAAAATTTAAAGGTGTTTTCCAAATATTTAATTTTTTAATCGATTCCAAAATTTAAAATTTTTATTTAACAAAATTATTGGAAACTTTTATTATTTAATTATGTATAAATTTAAATTTAAAAAATTACCCATATGGTTTTTGAAAATATTTTAAACAAAATTTTATTTTATATTAATTTAATTTTTAATAAAAAATATAAATTTAATAATAAAAGTAACAAATTATTTTTCTTAAAATTATATTAAACATGGCAAATGGGTGTGAATTTATATTTTATATTTATACATAATTTAAATAATACCACAGTTTACAACACTATTATTTTTTGTAAAAAAAAACCTTTTTTTTTGGATGGATTTAATTCTTTAAATTAGTAAAAATGGAAATTTCTGCTTTTTGAAATTTTGGGAATTGAAAAAATTACTTAAAAATTTAGTTTGGTTTGGGGGTTAGTTTGGATTAAAATGTTTTTGACAAAAAATTTTTTCTTTTGTTTTAGGCCAAAAAACATTAATCGCACCAAAAAGTTTTTCAAAATAGGTTGATGGAATTTAATTTATTTAAATACAAAACATCGTTAATTTTGAAATTTTACATTAACAATTAATTTTTTATAATAAATTTTTAATTTAAAGTCATATTTCTTAAATATATTGGGGGTTATTTTATATTTATTAATAAATTTCAGTCAACCCTTTTAGGGTAAACAAAAATTATTTTGGATAATTAATTAATTAACGTTTTAGAACATTAAATTATTTCGTTTCGTTTTTATTTGGGATTAAATTTATTAAATTTAGTTTTTGGGTTAGTTTTAAAATTTTTTTAAAAAAGGGTTTTAATTCTTTTAGGCAAAAAAAATTAACGAAAAACTTCAGGCTTTTTGAAAAGCATAAATTTAATGTAATTACAATTAATAAATTTTTAAATAATATTTTTGGACCAAAAGGAATGAAAATTAAGAAAATTTCTTTCCACCTTTAATTTATTATAATTTAAAATAATTCCTTTTGGGTAAAAGCATTATTTTGATAAGAAACAAAATTAAAGATTAATTATAAGGATTTCCCTTTAAACTTTTTATTCACCAAATTAAAATTTTTAAAATATTTAATTTAGAAATAAAAACGTTTAAATAACTTCAATTTTGAAAAAGCTATTATTTAAATAAATTAATAATTTAATTTTTTCCACAAAAAGATTTGACAAATTACGGCTTCACCACCTTTAATTTCTATAAAAAAAAGTTTAACTAACCACTTTTTTCATTTTAAAAACTGAAAGTGTAAATCTTTAAAATATTTATTAAACTAAACTTCCTTAAATACCTTTATGGAGAGGTAACAAAACATCACAATCGCTTTAATTCGAAAAGCTTTCTTTAATGTTTTTCCCCTTCAAATTTTTTTGTGGTTTAATGGGTTGCTTTGAAGGAAAATCAAGTTGTAATTTAACCATTTTTTCATTTTAATATTAAAGGTTGGTTCTTTCTTAAATTTACATTCTTGTGGCTTTACAGGCCACAAACTTCAAACCGCGTAATTCAGGCTTTCTTAACTGTCTTTTACCGTTCGTTTTGGTGTTTAGTTCAAAAAAAAATATTTTTTACATTTTATAATTTTACTAATTCATTTCGGTTCTTCTTTGAATTTCCAGCCGACAGCCCCATTGGTTCAAACCCGGTATTCAGGCCTTTGCTTGTGTTTGAATGTAGTAAAAAAAAAATTTTTGACTTGTTGTAATGTTGACTTTCTTTCAGCCCTATTCTTCTGAAGCCCAGGGAGCCCTTCCTTGGGTGGTAACCCAAGAACTCCCCGGATTCCAGACCGGGGTTTATGTGGGTGTAACAAATTTGCTTTGCCATCGGACTGGTGCCGGCTTGCACTCAGAAGCATTTGGGGTTTGGTTGTGGGTGGTAAAAGAAGGAGAGTGGGAGAGTTTTGTGGGTGTGTTGTTGTGAAAGGGGGGAAGAGTTTATTTGTGTGTGTTGTTGTGTGTGTGTGTGTGGAGAGAGAGAGAGAGAGAGTGTGTGAGTTAGTGTGTGTGTGGGTGGGTGTGTGTGTGTGTGTGTGTGTGTGTGTGTGGTGTGAGAGGAGAGAGAGAGAGAGTGTGGTGAGTTAGTGGTGGAGTTGGTGTGGTGTGTGTGTGGGAGAGAGAGAGAGAGAGTGTGGAGTTAATTGTGTGTGGGTGGGTGTGTGTGTGTGTGGGGGGTGTGTGGTGAGTGAGAGGGGGGAGGAGAGGTGTGGTGAGTGTGGTGGTGAGAGTGTGGTGTGGTGTGTTTTAAGAGAGAGAGAGAGTGTGAGTTTGTGTGTGTGTGTGTGTTGGGGAGAGAGAGGTGTGGAGTTAGGTGTGTGTGTAGTGGGTGTGTGTGTGGTGTGTGTGAGAGGGTGTGGTGGTGTGAGGAGGAGATGTGGTTTGTGTGTGTGTGTGTGTAAGAGAGAGAGAGAGAGAGTGTGAGTTAGTTGTGTGTTGTGTGTGGGGGGTGTGTGTGAGGAGAGGGTGTGGTGGTGTGAGGAGTGAGAGTGGTGTGGTGTGTGTGGTGTGTGTGTGTGTGAGGGAGGAGGGTGTGGTTGAGTGTGGTGGTGGAGAGGGTGTGTGTGAGGGGTGTGTGTGTGAGAGGAGAGTGTGTGAGTGGTGTGGGTGTGTGTGTGTGTGAGGGAGGGAGGAGGTGTGTGGTGTGGTGAGTGAGAGTTTTAGGTGTGTGTGTGTGTGTGTGGTGGAGAGGGTGTGTGAGTGAGGTTGTGTGTGTGTGTGAGGAGAGGAGGGGGTGTGTGTGTGTGTGTGGTGGGTTAGTGGTGTGTGTGTGGTGAGTGAGAGTGTGTGTGGTGGGTTGTGTGTGTGTGTGAGTGAGAGTTAGTGTGTGTGTGTGTGTGTGTGTGTGGTGAGTGAGTGTGTGTGTGAGTGAGGTTGTGTGTGTGTGTGTGGGAGTGAGAGTTTGTGTGTGTGTGTGTGTGTGTGTGGAGGAGAGTGTGTGTGTGAATAAGGTTGTGGTGTTTAGGAAGGTTTGGGGTGTGTTTGGTGTGTGGTGAGAGGAGGGTTGGTGAAAACTGTGGAGGGTTTCAGGGACCCAAAATACTTTTCCTGGCCTTCGGGTCGAAGAAAACCAAACCATTGGTTTAAGAGACTTTAAGGAGGAATTTCAAGGGAAAAAATTCACTTTTCCTGGTACCCAAACACCGGAAGAAGAATTAATTCCAACCCCTTGGAGGACCTTTCAGAGGAATTTCCAATTTGGATTTCCCCAAAAAACATTTCAAAATTTAACCAAATTTTCCAAAGTTAATTTTTTTTCTTCAATGAAAAAATATTTTTGAGGAAAACTTAATTTTTCCTTAAAGGGCTTTCAAGGTTGGAATGTTTAAAGGGTAAAAAAAAACTTAAATTAAAATTAAAAAAGGGTTCAATTCCAGGGAAAAACCATTTTCTTAAAATTTATAATTTAACAAAACCCAGCATTTGTGGTTATACAGTGTATATATATTAATTTTTTTAAGAAAATGACTGATCAATTCACTGGATAAGACCCTTATTCCTCGGCTGGGATCGTTTAGAGCCCTTTGAAGCTGCATTGAAACCGCTGGCCACCATTGAAGTCCATTATATGGAGAAAAATCCTGGAATGTTTTCCTCAAAAAACGTAATTTCTTTGCGACCGAAGAAAGACATGAACACCTTGGATGACATTATTATCAGGAAATTATCAGGAAGTTTTTATTCTGGAAGTGGACTTATCCTTTAATGTTTAAAATATCTTCATGCCTTATAGTCGCATTTATCAGATCAGAGCCGGATGATAATAGAGTTGCATTTTCTAGTTGTGTGAGGTGTTATCGTCCGGCTCGGTGTCTGATGACGGGATACTGGAGGCCATGAGGAGATGCTGGCGGGACAATCACTATCTCATCTGTCCTCATACTGCTGTAGGAGTGTGGCAGCACTATCACACAGCCATCAGACCCGGAGAGAACAGGTCCACACACACACACACACACACACACACCACACACAACACACACACAAACAAACACAAAACAAACACAAACAACACACACACACACACACACACAAACAACACACAAACAACACACACACACACACACAAACACAAACAAGCATGCCACACACACACACACACACACACACAAACAAGCACACACACACACACACACACACAAAACACAAACAAGCATGCGCACACACACACACACACACACACACACACAACAAGCACGCACACACACACAAACACAAACAAACACACACTCTCACACGCATGCATGCGCACACACACACACACAAAAACACACACACACTCACTCACACACACACGCACACACTCTGGCACACACTCACACACACACACACACACTCACACACTCACACACACTCACACACTCTCACACACACACACACACACGCGCGCACACACACACCTCACGCACACACACACACACACACGCGCGCGCACACACACACACACCACTCACTCACGCACACACACACACACACACACACACACAAGCAAGCACACACACACACACACACTCCCACCACACACTCCTCACCCACACACCACCACCCACACACACACACACACCAAACACACCACAACCCACACACACACACACACACACCCTCTAACCCCCCTCTAGCCAAAAAAAACTTTTGCAAAAACCATGTGTTAGAGAGTGTAACATTTACATAATAAACACACACACTCTCAACCATCCTGAAATGGAAGGTTCTGTCAGATTGAACTCGTTTTGGCAATTTTTCACACCTGCAGACTCCAGACTGGCAAGAAAAGGTGCTGATTTCTTAGAATTTCTTGGAAAATTCTGATATTAGAATAGAACTACATGTTGTTTTGGTAGCAACGTTCTTTTGAAGCAACATTTACTGGAGATGCAAAATAAACATATAGGAGTTATTGAACACAATTAAGTCAGATTTGTATTTAACAAGAACAAATATCTGTAAATAGGGTATAAAACTTATTTTTCCTTTGAATTAAGTTGTTTTTCCCAAGTTAATTGGTGGATATTTATTCTTTTTAATCATAAACTCACTTAGTTTTTATCAGTTTCACAGAAAAAAAAAAGATTATGCAATTTTGTTTCTCTAATAAGTGTATATTGATTTAAGAATCTGTAGTTATTTGCACTGAAAAACAGAACAAATATATTAAAGAAGAACATCACTTATATACATGCATGTGTGTGTATTTATATATATACATAATAACTAAATACACACACATGCACGTATATATTTAAGAAAAAATTTGTATATTAAACAATTTTATATATAATATCAATTATATAAATATAAATTTAAAATTTAAATATTTTTTTTAATTATTTTATTAATTATATATACAAATGAAAAAATTTAAAATGGTTATATTTTAAAAAAATTTATATTTATATTAAAATAAATTTATATACATTAAATATTTTAAAATATAAATTTTAATGTTATTTTTAAATATACTTTATTTATTATATATACATAAAAATAAATTTAAAATGATATTTATTTAAAAAAAAATATGTTTATATTAAAATATTATATATAATTAAATTATTTAAATATAAATTTTATTAATTTAAATATTTTAAAAATAAATACCCAAATTGATTATATATAAAAAAATAAATAAAAATACTTTATATTTAAACAAATTTTATAAATTTTAAATTAAACATAAATTTATTTTAAAATAATTTTATTTATTTAAATATATACATAAATTTTAAAAATAACGGAGTTAATTTAAAAAAAATAAATATTAATAAAACATATTTATAAAAATTAATCAATTTTATTAAATTAATAAATTTTAATTATTAATCAGACAAATTAAAAAATATTTTTTTTTTAAAATCCCTTTTATATTTACCAGTAAATAAATTATTATTTTAATATATTTCAAAAAAAACAGTATGAAGATGGCTTATTATTTCCTGTTTTAAATACATTTACATGTAATTAAACAAAAACTTTTTTTTAGATGTGATAGACGCACCCAATTTTGGACCTCAAAACCCCTTTGCCCTTACCTTAAAGGTTGAGTTTTAAAGGCTGGAAAAACACAGATTTTGGAGCGTAACCTGGGGTTTTAAATAGAACCATCGGTAATTAAAGAACAGCCGGGCCAAGACTGCATGGATGATTGAGAGCAAAAGTTTCCAACCTGAGAGGCCGGTTTTTAACCTTGACCGCACCTGGCTTTTCCCTAAGACTTGATTCCTGAATCGGGTGGGATTTTAAATGAGAAGGCCGGTTCCAAATCCGGTATAGCACAGGGAAAAACTAATAGAATTGATTTGAAAAAGGTTTAATCTTTTTTCCTTGGAAAACCTGTTTTTCCTTAATTAACACTGGGTTTTCCAAAAATTTCTTAAATAAAATTAATTGTTATTTTTGATTTCATTGAAGGTTTCAAACCCAATTATGATCATTTTGGTTTTTAAAAAAACAGAACATCAACTTAAAGTTTTCTATGTTTTTCCGGAAAAAACGTTTTGGGCCTTTTAAAAAATTAAATAAAAAACTCTTACATTAAATTAAATTGTATTTTTACTTTAAATATTAATTTCTTCAGCCCAATTAAAAAAAATTAATTTTAAAAAAAAAAGGGCAAATTTCCACCTTTTTGTGTACCCGGAATATTAAAAAATTTTTTGTTGTGAAAAATTCCAATAATTTATCAAATTATAGTTTAACTAAATTATGATTAATATTTTTTTATTCTTGGGAACTCAAAAAAAAATTTAATTGGAAAATAAATTATTGGGGCCAATTTCCACCAATAAAATAATTATCATTAAAAATTTTATTATTTGAAATGTTAATCAAGTAGATTTTTGATCAATATTCCAAATGTGTTATTATTAAAATTTTTATGTTGTTGAACCTCAAACCAAAACATTCCTAAAATTTAAAATGGGCAACCAAACACTAAATAAAAAAATTTTTTAAATTAAACTTTAAAGAGATTAAACATTTAACAAGCTAATGTTTTATCTTAATAAAATGCCCAAAATAATTTTATTTAAAAAACTTTCCTTATAGCCCTGTCAAACCCAAGGGAAGGGAATCCACTTTCAGTTACCCCGAAAACATTTATCAAAAATTAAAAATTAAACCAAAAAGAAGTTTAAACATTTAACAAATCATTGTTTAAATAAAAACCTAAAATAATTTTTTAAAAGAAAATCTTTTAAATTTTGAAAGTGTTGGGAAAGGGGTCCTTTTGGTTTTAAGAGAAAATTTGTGTTTAAAAAAAAAGAGTTGGGAAAAAGAATGTTTGTGTTAAAGAGAGGAAAGGGAAAAAATTGGTGTTAAAAGAAAAATTTTTTTTTTTGGTGTTGGAGAGAATTGTGTGTGTGTGTGTGTGTGTGTGGGAGGGGGTTTGTTTGTATGTGTGTGAGGGGGGAGTGTGTGTGTGTGTGTGTGTGTGTGTGAGGAGGGGGGTGTGTGTGTTGTGTGTGGGGGGGTGTGTGTTGTGTGTGTGTGTGTGTGTGTGTGTGTGTGTGTGTGTGGGAGAGGAAGAGGAAAAATTGTTTAATTGAAAGGGTTTATGCAAAGGTATTCTTGGAATGGTTTTAAGGTGTATGGTTTGGGTAATTTAAAGGCCTTAAAAAACATACAAATGTTGTGGTTTGACTTCACCTTCGAGGGGTAAATTTGGTTTTGGGAGGTAGGTTTTGCCCACATTTGTTTCATTTTTAATTTAGAAATGGGAATCCCCATTTAAACCAAAAAAAACTGTTTGGGTTTTGTTGTGTTGGTGTGTTGTTTTTTTTGTGGGGGGGGTTTGAAAGGATTTGGGATAATGGGAAGTGTTATTGTCCAACCTTCTGTTTGTGTGGTTTGGTTTGTTTGATTTAGTGCAAAAGTCTTCACTCAAACAAAATTGCATACTCCTAAAATTTTCAAAATGTGTTTTTTTGTTTGTTTATTTCCCTTTGAGTGTTGGCTTAGTTTCTCGTGTGTTTAATGTTGTTTAATGTTGTTTTTTTTTGTTGTGTGTTGGCATTTTGTTTTTTTGTTCCCTTTATTGGTTTTTATGTGTTTTTTGATTTTTAGTTGTGTTTTTTTTAAAAGGGGTTTTTAGTTTTTCGGTGGGTTTGAAGGGGGTGTTTGGGTACCTTGTGTTTAGGTTCTTTTTTCAAATTTTTTTGGTTTTAGTTGTTTGAAATTTTTTGAATTTTTGGTTGTTTGATTTTGTGTGGTGTGGGTTTAAGTTTTAAGTTGTGTTTTTGGTGTTTGTTGGTTATTCAAAATCTCAGGTTTGTTTGAACTTGTTGGAAATAAATATGGCATAAGGAGTTCGTAAAAAAGAAAAACATATAATCTCAAGTGTTTGTATTGGAAGGTGCCGTGAAACAAAATGCAAAATTAACAAATAATTTGAATTAAATGAATTAAAAAATTTCTTAAGATTTTTGGTGCACAAATTAAATTTGTATTTTAAAGGATTCTAAACCCCTTCCATATTCCTCAAAATCAGGGCTAAAAATTGGTTTTTAAAAAATAGTGAAACTTTGGGGGTTTGGGGTTCCTTTGGTTATTCAATTTCCTGTGAACGTTTAATTTGGAGTTGTAAAGGGTGGGTTGGTTTGAAAGGCCCAAAGTTCCGGGAAATTTCTTTTAAAATGAATTTTCTGGCCGTTAGGTTCCATTAAACCTTTGATCATAATGACCTCTTTTAAACCATAGTTAAATTACTGAATACACATAGAAGTGAAAAAACCCACATTTTTTGTTTTTTTGTAAAAAGGTAATTTGTTTTTTATGGTTAAAAGAAAGTGTGTTTGTTTTGGAAAAAAGTCTTGTTTTTTTTTTTTGTGTTAAAAATTTTGTGTTTTTTGTGTTAAAAGGAAAAAAATTTTTTTTTTTTGAAAGAGAAGGAGTGGGTTTTTTGTGGGTGGGAAAAGAAAAAATTGTTTTGTTTAAAAAGGTTTTGTTTTGTTTGAAAAAAGAAAATTTTTGTTTTTTAAAAGAAATGTTTTTTCAGATTTATGTTTTTGTTGTGTTTGTTAAAAAAGAGGAAAAATGGTCAATGAAATGTTTTTTTGTTTGTTTTGTGTAAAAAGATTGTTTGTTGTTTTTTTGTTAGAAAGAGAGAACAGATTTTTTGTTTTTTTTTGAAAAAACAATGGGTTTTGGTTTGTAAAGATTTTGGTTTTTTGGTGTGTTGAAAGAGAAAACATGGTTTTTTTAGAGAGTTTGAAATTTTTTACCTTTTGAAAGGTTTTTGATAATTTGTACTTAGATGGAAATTAAGGTTGAAATTTGGTTGGAAATGAAGAGGTTAAAAGGCATTTTTCCTCAGAAAGTGCATGAAATATTTGGCCCTTGGACCCAAACCTCAAAAAGGGATATTTTGAAATTTTTCGAAAATCCAAATTTTTTGTTTAAATTGATTCTAATAAATTATTTTTAAAATTTTATTTTTTTTGCACCCTAGATTCCAGTTACAATTTTGTTTCACTTTTGTCTATCATCAAAATTACTCAAGGAAAGGATTTTTGCAAAGATAGGATAAACTAAAAAAACCAAAAACCGCCCCATGATGTTTTGTGTGGGTTTCCAATTAAATTGTTTAAATTCCTTTGAGTAAAAACAAATCTCCAAAAAAAATTTGACATACGTAAAATGCTTTATTTTGTTGAAAGGGTTGTGGTGAGTAGGCCCGGGGAGGGGTCCCTTTTACCCGCTTTTTGAGTTTTGGGGGGTTTTGACGTGGGTGTTTTGGGGGGCCGTTTCCAGGTTGGGGGAGGCCCGTGGAAATGCTGTTTGAGGGGTTTGTTGGTTGTTCAATTTGGTGGGTTTGAAAGGTTAACGGTGTGGTGGATTGTGGCTCGTTTGTTTGATGGGGGTTGGGTTTGGGGGGGACGGGGGTGGGCGTCCGCATTTGTGGGAAAATAAACCCGTTTTAAATTGGTCTTTAATGTGTGTTTTTTGGTGGTTTTGGACTGTGGGTTTGGTTTTGGGTGTTTTTGTTGTGTGGGGCCTTTTTATCTTATTTGTGTTTGACTTTGATTCCTGTTGGGCCAATCAAGGAGTTTGCCAAATTAAATATAATGAGTGACCTAATTAGGTTTGTAATGGCAACAATTGCAGTAACAAAATGGGAAATTAACGGTGATGTGGATAACATTAAACAGGGATTTCCCAAGGATTTAATTGTGACCTTTGAATTCACTTTTAAAAATAAAGTTTCTAAACCGGGTTTTGAAGCCAAAAAAATTTGGGTTCCCAAACCCTTTTTCAAAAGTTAAAGAACCATGTTTTTGGGGGCTTTTAATTAAAACTTTTGTGAAGGGTTTCCTGGATTTCTTAGGCCTTGATGCCAATAAAGAACTTTTATTTGTAACAATGTTGTTTTTTGACTACATGCATCGGAGGTAATGGACAGAATAAAGTTATTTCTCACTTTTTAACCTAAAAACAGTGTGCAAAAACAATGGTCATGCTGAGTTCCAATTATATTAAGTGTAATGTTAAAGTATGTTGATCAGTTTAACCCCAAAACTATTACTCTTGCTGCATTTTCTAGTTGAATGAAACCACTCCTTTTCAAGACACATATGCTTTGTATCTTTGACTTGTCGACTAATTGGTCAACAGTTATTAGATTCCACCATCAAAGCTCATACTGTCTCGAATCGGATACAGGCGTCCCCCAGGGCTCGGTCCTGAGCCCTCTGCTATTCATACAAAACACCCTTGACTGTGTCACCAGGCATCTAAACAACCATGTCATCAAGGTGACTGATGATTGTTGAGACTTCTGTGCATATTAAACCTGTGACATCCATATTCTGTCATATGTTCTGCAATGTGTCTATTATATCAGATGAATAAATACTAATTAGACAGTAAATCAACTGCCACGTTCTTGAATACATAACATGTTCTGACGTGTTTAGATGTAACTCGTGGCAGACTAATGAGCCGCTTGACTCGAGGGAATAATGAATGCTGAAGTGATTAGCCTGTAGAGTCACACGTTAATAACAGAATTGTCACAATGAACACGTCCTCCCTGCTTTTTATTCATTCATCTCTGATTAGCCTTTAAAAGGTCACATATCCCTTTGATTTAATATAATTATAGAATTATTGCCCCGGGTCAACATAGGCAGCCGCTGATTGAAAGCCACATGCTGCTTTTACCACCAGTTGCATAATTATTGGTTCATTTGAATGGAGGAAATATAGCAGCTGAACATATTTCTTTAAAATAAACAAAAGTACTTAACACTATTTAGTTTATCAATAAATAACTGACTGACTGACTGTTGTTTCAGGGTTAAACAGCTGTAATTGTGTCACTGTAAATTGAAAAGGCACCAATGTGTGTTTTTTTAAAGTCAATTCTTGCAGCTAAATTTTATAATCTGAATTACTGGATGAATTAATCGTTGCATAGCAAAAAATAAATCTGTTGTAGTCATAAAATTTCACACTTTTTCTCATGCACAACTAATTTTCCTTATGCACTCATCAGTTTTTATGTTCTTTATGTTGCAATCAGCTGTAAATGGGCCTGATCTCTCTGGATCTGCAGGAAAAGAACAATGTCAACACTGATGGACTGATTAGACACATGGTGTAATTACAGTAGCTACCAGCAATATCTACATTTTTATAATTAAATAAACCTTTAGGAGAACATTAAAGAGCAACAACAGAAAGTTTCACATGTAACAAACAAGAGGAAAGCATACAAGAAAAGCAGAAACATAGGGAAAATAATTGAATAAAAAAACATGATTTTATGAAAATTTACCAAACAAAATAAGAAAATTGAAGATATATTCCTTAGACTTGTTGGAAGTCCAACACATTGAAATCTGACGCCACCAGGAGTGAGTTTGGGATGATCTGTATAGAAATAATCAATATTTTTGATCAGGTCTGGACTGGTGACGCTTATGGTGCAGAAATCACATATTTCATCTTTAATACTCAAGTTAGACTTCCTTTATGTTTCTTTATGACTCTTAATCAGTGTTGGGGACTAACTAGTTACATGTAACGGAATTACGTAATTTAATTACAAAATAAATGTAACTGTAATCAGTTACAGTTACTGAGAAAAAATGTGTCATTAAATTACAGTTAGTTATGAAAATGTTAATGATTACAAATAGGATTACATTTGAATTATATTTTCACAAACATACAGATTTGATTGATTTTTTTCCTAAATTGCATTGACTGCTTTAAAATATGAGACACCAATATTTCATGAATTTAGGACACATGCTTATTCGACAACTGTTTTATTTCTTATTTGGGTTTATGTATATGCTTTATTTTTAAAATTAACATTTTTTGCCAGTGTTTCCTGTCATAACTATTTGATTTAAAAAAAAAACGTATCATAACTATTACATTTACATTTAATCATTTAGCAGACGCTTTTATCCAAAGCGACGTACAAATGAGGAGAAACTATTAAACTATATCTTATGATTTAAATATGTATTTGACCTCAAAATGATCTCTGAAAAATAAGAGGTGCCAAAGTCTGATTTTGTGGCGGCTGTGCTTTAAAATGATTATTATTTTTAATAATCTTAATTCAAATGATGAAGTATTTTGAGAAGTCTGACAGTAATCAGTGTTGAGTAGCCTAGGTTAACCCTGCCTGCTTTACATGTTTAAAAATGATTAACAGTTAAAAACATTCATTAGAAATTTAGAAAAGTAATCAAAATAAAATGCAATCAGTCACATTACTTTAATAAAGTAATTGAAATAGTTATTACAATTTAAATAGAGTAACTTGTAATCTGAATATAATCTAAAATAACCTTCCCAACACTGCTCTTAATTCATAATCATACATTGTTAGTATGCTGTGCATTATTTCACATTCATTTATTCAGTGTGTTTGTCGGTCTCCACCCTTCTCTTCTTTATTATCTGCTTCAGGTTTCAGCTCCACCTGCTCGGTGAGCGCGCGGCTCTGTCTTCACACCTCTCGAGTTTCCTGCCTAGTGCACAACACTGAGCGCGCGCGCGCATAGTGACCTAGTGCTGTCTATGTAGGGAGCGGAGCGGGATTCGAGAGCGGCCGTGAGGTGAGTTTCATCATGGCGGAAGAGTTTCGCTCTCTGGCGACGAAATACCGTCAACAGTCACGAATGAGCTCGGAATATCGCACTAAAACGGCTTCAGCTCGATTTTAAAGCAGGTCGCTTTCAGACTCGTTATTCTCTGAAGGATTATATTTCGTGTCATCGCGAGAGTCGATGGATGTACAGTAACTCCGTGACTCTACGCGTTATTTCTCTCCTTTACATCAGCTGGTTTGTGAGGTGAAAATGTGCTTCAGGTAAATATCGTTTTCTGTGTTTTTGTCCTTATTCTCGTGTTTATTCTGCGTGTTGTTGTCTGATCTCTGACAGTCAGCTGATACTCGGTCATGATGCAGATTTAAAGGAGACGCGTCCGAGCACAAAACATTACATCATTTCATTAAAATAATCACACTATACTATTATAAAACATTTCATAGATTAACCCTAGTGTTATATCACAGTGATTATTTTGGTTGTTTACGAATCAAAAACATGCATCCGCCTGTTAGTGCTTTCGTATTTAATAAATACAAATAAGATCATGTTCAGAGTGTGTGTAAATATTATAAAGTACTGATATGTTTGGGATTAGTGCTGATTTAGCATGCTTTGCTCTGTTGTTTGTGTTCTTTTGTTGTTGTTGAGCTTTAATCTGACCTCAATATCACTGACACACACTGCACTCATATTATTCTCATAGCAATGCACTTATTTACAAAATATTAATGATTTTATGAACACACATTAGTCATATTTTGGCACAATAGAGACTGTGAGCACAGCTGCTTCATAGATGCATTTCAGGGTTAACTAAATGTATTAATAAACATTTTGGTTACTTGAAAGAAAATAAACTAATATTAAATTAAAACGTATATTAAACCTGTTTGTTATTTTTAAACCATATTTTTAGCTCGTTACCAAAGCGGCATTTCTGCTTGATGCACTAAAATAACTAATAATAATAAATAACTATAACTTTAAAAATATGAATAAAAACTATATAGATATATAAAAAACTAATACAAATCTAAAATAAAAGCTCCACTAAAAATTAAACTACAATTAAAATGAAAAGAGAAAACATAAAAATAAAAATGTATTCAATATATGTGTCCCTGCAGCACAAAAGCAGTCATAAGTAACACAGATATATTTGTAGCAATAGACAACAATACATTGTATGGGTCAAAATTATCCATTTTTCTTTTATGACAAAAATCATTAGGATATTAAGATCATGTTCCATGAAGATATTTAGTAAATTCCTTACCATAAATATATCAAAACTTAATTTTTGATTAGTAATATGCATTGCTAAGAACTTCATTTGAACAACTTTAAAGGTGATTTTCTCAATATTTAGATTTTTTTGCACCCTCAGATTCCAGATTTACAAATATTGTCCTATCATAACAAACCATACATCAATGGAAAGATTATTTATTCATCTTTCAGATGAACTTTTAAGGTTTTGTGTTCCAGGGTCACATATGAGAAACTGTTGTGTTTCTGTGGACGGTCAGGAGCCTCCTGAGTCTCTCCTTCACTTGAAGCAGTGTTGCAGGTGTTTTGTTTACAGTGTGTCATCTGACCAGTCCCTCCCAAACACACGTGTTAGAGTAACCAAATGCATCAGTGCCTTGGTTAAACATCACAGGTAATGCTGACGAGTCCCTTTCGTTGCCTGTGTTCTCCTGTATCTTGTGTTGTAGTATTTTAACATAATTTAATCTACATTATCATTCTACTGCGTGTTATCAGACACGTCTGACTAACCTGACCCAGGAGACGCTTGCATATTGAGTAAGTGCGGTTACGATAGTGTGAAGAATGGGATAGTGACTCATTTACGCAACACTCTGAGGGCAACTGGATAGTGTTGTGCATTGTAGTGTCCTTTACACAATGCAGTGAAGGCGGTGTGTTGCAGTGCATTTGCTGGAGGACATGTGCTGGATTCCTGACGTGTGTAGAATTACTGAGAGCTTCAGCTGCTGTTCTTCACTGGCTTCATTCACTAGAAAAGAGTAGTTCAGCTGTTCCTTAGTCTTACAGAAAATGCATGGAAGATATAGGCCTAAACTTGAAATTGCAAGGAAAAAACTCAGAATTACAAGAAAATAAAACTCTGAATTGTGTGAGAGAAACTCAGAATTGCAAGAAAAACTAGATATAAATTTAGAATTGCAACATACAAACTCAGAATTGAGAAGTAAACTCAGAAATGCAAGAAAAAACTTTTATTTTTTAGATATAAACTGAGAATTGCAAGAAAAGACTGAATTATGACAAAAAACTCGGAATTACAAGAAATTAAACTCTGAATTGTGAGATATAAACTCAGAATTGTGTGGTTATAAACTCTGAATTGCAACAAAAAACTCTGAATTGTGAAAAATAAACTCAGAATTGCAACATATAAACTCAGAATTAAGAGAAGTAAACTCAGAATTGTGAGCTATAAACTCAGAATTGCAAGGAAAAAACAGAGATTTGTTAGATATAAACTCAGAATTGCGAGAAAAGACTGAATTGTGACAAAAATCTCTGTGATATAATTGTGTGATATAAACTGAATTGTGAGAAGAAAAAAAACTCAAAATTGTGAGGAAAAAGTTAGTCTCAAATAATGTTGGATATAAAGAGCTTATTTTGTTGGAACAAGTCATTAATGTTTTACCCAGCTGTATGTCATTTAGGGATGTCAATAGTTGTCACATTATTATCCATAATCGAATGAACTGTTTAAATGTACTGCAAAATACTGTCTATTTCAGTGGCATATAGTTACTGGCATGACAGGATGTGCAAATGCCACTTCAAAACGCCAGCTTCCTCACCCGAATGAAAAGGGTTGGATGATTAGTCTAAATAAAAGGCTAGTGGCAGATGGTAAAATGAATGGATGTCATTATGATGGCATTTGATAAAATGAAGAGAGCGCGCCGTCAGTTACGGCACAGGATTATTATACTTTATGTGCAGTTCATATCCTGTCACGGAGACCGTCCCCAATGCACCTTTCTTAAATGCTCTCTCATGGTGCTCGTTTGTTTATCTTCTTAAAACATCATAGCAATGTCTTGCAATTGACATTATCTGGAGACCTTAAAATAAAAGGATCGGCGAGGGAGCACAGAGGATCTGGCGCGATCTGGAGGCTGAACCCCTGACGATGCAGTCAGCTTATCCAGTATTCCACCGGCGCTACTACAAACACACTGTTACCCATTGGAGGAGCATTTTAATGTGAGTATTATGACACAGTGTGAGATACAAATCTTTGTTAATAAGAGAAATCAATCTGGCTTAGCAGGCAAATGTTACATCGCGACCATGCTTGATTCATGCCTGAGCGCATACATTTAAATCGGAGCCATATGCGGCTTTGTGTTCTGTTTCACGCATGGTCACGAATTTAATAATATTTATTGTTACTTCACCAAATCACTCACTGTCTTCACCCTCCTAGATTCACAGGTTGATTTTATTGTTGTTCACTTGTTAATCAGCTGTTGTTCGCATCTCTTACTGTGGTAAACGTGTGGGGGGAACATGAAAGCAATAGTTCGTGCCATGAATTAAGAATTCGTTACTATGACTGTCATCATTGTACTCCATTTAAGCCTATCACCAACTTGAGGGTCTTTCTTCTGTTGAACACAAAAGAAGATGTTTTGAAAAATGTGGGTCAAACAAAGCACTTGACCGGCAGCTAAATTGACTTCACACAGTATGGACACACACACACAACACTACACACAGTTCCTAGGGTGGACGATATAAATTGCGAATATTGCTTCAAAATGCGATTTCTTGAATTGCAACAGAAGAAAGGAATTACAAACATGCGTTGCGTGTTTTGAAGCGCGGACGCGCACGAGTTGTAATAACAGTGAGGGTCTCAGAGCGACGGTTCATTATTAAATGCTCGGTCTGCATTATTAATGAGAAGAAACTCTCACTTCACTGCGCTGAAGTTCTGCAATGAGATTGCATACACCTTGAAAACTCAACATGTTTGCGAAACCTGTATCAGGTAGGCTGTTCATTCATTTCTATCAGTCTGTTTGAACTCTGCAACTGTATCATTTCGAGAGATGTAAAGTTTGTTGTTTTTGTTCCTTCATATGCATTTAATCCACTAACTGTCCGTAAAAAGCATTCTCACATGTACTGGGTACTGAGGGACACAAATGCGGGGTTAATTGTAACACTATGAAAACATTTCCAGCATGCTAGCATGGACAGGAATCTTACTAACATGCTATTTCACTTGCCATATTATCACTCATCATAGTAGAAAAAAAGAAGATATAGACAGATATAGCTTTTGAAGATATAGCTGAACATTATTTAACCATTGCAAAAGTAAATTTCTGGCTGAAGTAAATTTGTCTTCTCTGTTTTTAGTGTTTATTTAACAATGAGACGCATGTGTTTATTATTTGTACAATTATTATCAACACATTATTTCTAATCGTTAAACTGTATTGAGAATTGCTGACTGAGACTTCTTATGCTTTGCTAAAATAAAATAAAAAAGTGTTGGGTTGTGAGGGCACTTTTTTTAACAACACTCGTAGCGCAGATTACAGTTCATAACCGCACCAGGAGTGAGCGGAGCGCGTTTCCAGGTTTTATGGACATATTTCTAGACTCATTAACGTCTGTAAATTAAGAAATGAAATTACGTAAATATTAGTAGTGAATGTTTATCAGTGGTACTAGCCTATAAAATAAAATGGTTATTTTTCTTAAATGCTTAATTTCTGCCATATTATGCTTCTTAATTATGATTAAGCTTATAGTAATGTCAATTGCCTTTTTTATCTCAAGATACTTTTGGTGTCTTGAAATAGATTATACTTGTCTAGGTGGGTCGTGGAATGAAAAGTTTGGGAACCTGTTCTAGGAACAAGCTATTTAATGAAACATGGACAGCTGCCACAAATTAATATGTCATAGGAACGAATTATACAGAGTTGTACCCTGAATGAATCAGACTGTTCCTGCTCGCGTGCTCGCAGCCCTGTCAAAGCGAAGTGCCAGATATGTCAACAATTATCTAGGGAAATTATGATTGAACATGTACTTATTACTACATTTCAATACAAAATAACTTTAGTATCTGTGTTTCTTTTAATCCATACTTTTAAGTTTGGATCATATTAAAAGCATAGTTTGTACATTAGTAATAATTATTCTTATAAGATCCAGCCCCTTCACCGTCACTTCACATTCCGTTTGCACGTGTCTTTGCGCATGAGCCGCATTCGCACCCCAATGAAACTGCTTAATCGACCATCGTATAGCTTATTATCGATTACGTCTCTTATCGTACACTTTAATCGATCGTCGATTAATCGTTGCATCCCTAATGTCTATTCAATTAATAGTTGTACTATTATTATTATAATTGAATGAACATGTTTTGCTATGGTCTATACTGTTTTTAATATCTATTATATTTTAATGTCCCTTTCAAATCCTAAATATTTTGTTGGATGATTCTCTTCTGCACTGTTCTGTTTTATTCTATTTGTGGCGTTCCTCAGGGCTCTTCGTCTAGCGGCCCGTCCGCATTCAGCTTATGTCCTCCACAGCCGTCCCCAAACCTTCTCCTAGCTCTCTCATGCCTGGACAATCTCTCCATCTCGTCTCTTCTATCTGGAGACCTGGAGGAGGACGGCGAGGGAGCAGATGAGTTATCTGGCCGATTCTGGAGGTGAACCCCTACGATGGGCTTCCGTATTCCTCGCGCTACTATTCAACCTTCTGGAGGAGCGACAGCTGCCCGTGTGGAGTCTGAGGCTCATTTTATCTGCTGGAGCACATGGAGTCGCACAGCATGATCGTCCTGAGCGCCGACGGAGGAACGGGGAAGAGCACGCAGGTCCTTATGTACATCACAAACACTCACTGCTTCACGCTCCTGATCTGTTGATAGTTCCCAGATGTCTCAGCGTGTCCAGTTTCTCAGAAGTGTAACATGAGAGCAATAGTTCTCACAAAAAATTTATATTCTGTCATCATTTACTCATCATTTAGCCTATCACCAACTTGAGCTTCTTTCTTCTGTTGAACACAAAAGAAGATGTTTTGAAAAATGTTGGCAAACAAATGGTAGCCAGTAGCCATTGACTTCCATAGTATGGAAAAAAAATAATGGAGACCAGCGAATATTTTTCAAAATATAGTTTCTTGTGTTCAACAGAAAAAGAAACTCAAACAGGTTTGGAACTACATGAGGTGAATAAATGATGACAGAATATTTATTTTTGGGTGAACTATCCCTTGAAGTTCAACATGCATTTGCATCGACCTCTAAGTATGATACAGTGTTTACTTAAACGCTACATTATTTCAAATTACACTATTGATAAAGATACACCTATCTAGGGTAACTGATAGTGAACCAACAATTAGTCAATGAAAAGACCAGCTCTGTGGATGGCGTCTGTCTCATGCTGTTGATCACCACAGAAAAATACTCATCCCTCAGTCTGTAAAAGCAAAGAAAGTGACACAATGTTACAATAAAGCTCTTGAAGCCTGTAGTCACGGCTAAAGGTTGCTGTCAGGCACAACACACAGAGCAGTGACTGTTTTATTGCTTTTATAACACAGTTACTACGTAATAAATATGAAGGATCATATGACACTGAAGACATGATTAATGGCTGCTAAAAATTCACATTTGCATTGCAGAAATAAATTACATAGAATTACAATAGAAAACAGTAATTTTAGTAATTGTAGTAATAAATGCAATTTATAAAATCAAAAATGTTTATAGCTACCTTCTTGTTTGTTTTGACATTGTAATAATAATTCACAATATTTCTGTGTGGTTAAATAAATGCATTTTTTTTAGAATTATCAAGCTATTTAACACAAATACAGGCTGCATGTTTCTGCTAATGAACCCTCCAGTACGGTTGACCCGCAGGAATCCAGTGTGATTGTTTACTGTCAGCGTGACTCGTATGATCTTCTGTGGTGATGGACAGTATGTCACAGATGCTGTCAGAAGAGCTGAACATGTACAGTATTACACCCAAAACATTCCTTTAGGATCAGGGCTTGAAACCAGAAGGCTGCATGTTCAAGTCCTGCAAAGGAGCAATTGAGTTCTATTCTGTTCAAAGCTGTTCCATTCCATTCCGTTCTGTCTTGTCCCATTCCATTCTATTAAATTTTATTCTGTTCTATTATATTACATTCTTTTCGGGTTTTTTTTTTTATTAACTTGTTCTATTCCATTCTTTTCAGTTATATTCTATTCGATTTAATTCTATTCCATTATATGCTATTCTATTCTGTCATGTTGTATTCTATTCTGGTTTGTTGAATGTCTTTCAATTATTTTTCTTTCTGTTCTGTTCTATTATACTCTGTTACATTCCCTTTTATTCTGTTCTGTTATTTAATTCCAGTTCTTTTTTAGTTTATTCTATTTCATTCCATTCTGTTCTATTGTATTCAGTTCAGTTCTGTTGTCCTATTCTATTCTATTCTATTCTATTCTATTCTCTTTGTCCTATTCTATTCTGCTTTGCCCTATTCCATTCTATTCTACTCTACCCTATTCTATACTGCTACATTCTATTCTATTCTGCTTTGTCCTATTCTATTCTGCTTTGCTCTATTCTGTTCTATTCTATTCTGCTACATTCTATTCTATTCTGCTACATTCTATTATATTATATTCTGCTACATTTCTATCCTATTCTGTTCTATTCTATTCTGCTACATACCATTCTGTTCTATTCTATTCTATTCTGCTTGTCCTGTTCTCTTCTATTCTATTCTGCTTGTCCTGTTCTCTTCTATTCTATTCTGCTTTGTCGTATTCTATTCTGTTTTGTCATATTCTATTCTATTCTATTCTCCTCTGCTCCATCCCGCTCTCTGACGTGTCTCTCTGCTCTGTTGTGACTCGAGTGCAGGTTCCTCAGTGGTGTGTGGAGTTCGCTCTGTCTCACGAGTTCTCTCAGGGTCTGGTGTGCTGCTGTCAGCCGTACGCGGCGGCGGCCTGCGGTCTGGCGCTCAGAGTGGCCGATGAGATGGACTTGAGTCTGGGGCTGGAGGTGGGCTACAGGGTCCCTCACGAGGACGGCTGCACGCCGGACACCATACTGCGGTACGAGGCCTCGCTCGCCGCTCTACGCCGGTGCTCTGCTCCGCTTTAACGCCGTAGTAACGTTTGCTCTCTACAGGTTTGTCACAGACTCGCTCCTGCTGGAGGAGATGATGTCAGACCCTCTGCTGCGGCAGTACGGGGTTCTGGTCATCGACGAGGCTCAGGAGCGAACGGTGGCCACGGATGCTCTGCTGGGGCTGCTGCGTGACGTGTGCCGCCAGCGCTCCGAGCTCAGGGTGGTGCTGCTCACCGAGCCTGCCGTCGCACACACCTTCGCCAGCTTCCTGGGAGAGAGCGTTCCTCACCTCAGCGTTCCCTCGATAAACAACACCGCCGAAATACTGTACCGAGAGCCGCCCGCGGGACGCGACCTGGCCGCGGCTTCCTGTCACATGATCCTGGATCTGCACCGCAGGGGAGAGGAGGGAGACATACTGGTGTTCCTCCCCAGTGTGCAGGTATGAGTCTCTGAGTTACGCCGATGCTGAAGCGCTTTGAGTCAGTAAGAGGATCTGATCCTTTATCTGCTGAGGATCATTCACACGCTTCAACAATGAACGTACTCACCCTCAGGTTACTCAAAGTAATATGTGACCCTGGACAAAACCAGTCATAGGGGTCAATTTTTTAAAATTGAGATTTATACATCATCTAAAAGCTAAATACATACGGTTTTCATTGACGTATGGTTTGTTATGATAGGACAATATTTGGCTGAGATACAACTATTTGAAAATCTGGAATCTGAGGGTGCAAAAAAATCTAAATATTGAGAAAATCACCTTTAAAATTGTTCAAATGAAGTTCTTAGCAATGCATATTAAAATATCTTCATGGAACATGATCTTTACGTAATAGTTAAGGTAAGGTAGCTGTTGGGTAAGATTAGGGATGTAGAATATGGTCATGCAGAATATGTGCTTTATAAGTACTAATAAACAGCCAATATGTTAATAATAGGCATGCTAATAAGCAACTAGTTAATAGTGATAATTGGTCTCTGTACTAAAGTGTCACCGATTTTTTTTTTTTTGATCGCATACACAACTGCTTTTAGTCTTTTTTGGAGCTTGACTTTATAAATCTACCTTCTCTTTCCTGGTATTTTGCTAAACATCATCATTTACGTTCCATGCAAAATCTCATATGTGACCCTGGAGCACAAAAGCAGTCATAAGTAACACAGGTATATTTGTAGCAATAGACAACAATACATTAGGATATTAATAAGCAGCAAATGAGGAGTTTATTGAGGCAAAAGTCGTAGCTAATGGTTTTTTAAAAGTGAGCGTTGGAGCTTAAAATAAAGTATGAGTTAGAAATCTTCTGCTGTTATTCTCTCATTCAGTACATTTGTGTCTATGCAGTTTAGGACTGGGTTGAAAACATCAATTTCTCTGTTTTAATTGATTCTCGATTTGATATTGATTCTTAAATCCCAAGACTTGATCTATGTTGTTTTCAGTTGATGTGTAAACAAAACGTAATATAACATTATTTCTAGTGCCTCCCGTCCAATAAATCGCAATAAACTTCACCGTTACTTTTGATGTGAAATAGTCTCAGCTTTAAATTGTCAGTTTTCCAAATTCAAACAATAAATGCTGTTTTATGGCTCTGAGAGATGAACCGATCATCTCTTCCTCTTTACTACTAGTTACAGCAGCAAATAAACATGAATGAACATCAGAAGAAACAGAACAACTTACTGAAATCAGTCAT
This sequence comes from Aspiorhynchus laticeps, assembly GCA_023376895.1. NCBI lineage: Eukaryota > Metazoa > Chordata > Actinopteri > Cypriniformes > Cyprinidae > Aspiorhynchus > Aspiorhynchus laticeps. The sequence continues at coordinate 2,320,819 of CM041796.1, forward strand.
GAATTCAATAATCAATCAATCAATCAGAAAGATAAATCAGCTTGTGATCAATAACGTCACCTAACGTCACATTTACCTCAGAAAAGACATTCAGTGACCAGAAACAGTAACTATAGACGAGCATTTTAATAAATATTACATATTCATGATATTTTTACTGAACCTGTCATGAAAACAAGTTATGACATCCACTGTTTAAATATTTATATTTCAACAACAAACAAAATTCTATCATTTAAAAAGTTATTTTAAAACAGTTTTATAAATAATGCCTGCTTATAAATCCCTTTAATATAGTAATGTACCGACTGAAGGTGTTTATGTATAGTTCAGCATTATTTGAGAGATTTTATTCCTTGAAAATAAATTGACATGTATTGTATCTAAGCAGAATCGAATCGTGAAATACCCAGCACTAATACAGTATATATTTCTTCTTTGAGTCACATATTATACACATAACTCTTTTTGTGCGTCTTTAAGTTGCTCCTTACTTGTTTGAGCCTCGTCCTGCTCTTTTCTCTCTCATATGTAAATCATGCAAAGCCACACGTGTCTCAAGCAGAATCACTCAAGACTGACTCGTTTATGTGCTGTTATTATCAGGAGAACATATAATGTCACATTAAACCTACAAATGCTCACACACACACACACACACACACACACACACACTCACACACAGAAGAAAGTCTTCATTTGTGGAGAGCAGCAGACTAGTGTGCTGTTTCCCTGCTCTGATCTCTTCATTATAATCACACACACACACACACACACACACACACACACACACACAGACAGACAGAACACACACACACACACACACACACAGACAGACAGACAGACAGACAGACACACACACACACACACACACACACACTCTCTCTCTCTCTCACACACACACACACACACACACACACACACACACACAATATACACACACACACACACACACACACACACACTCTCTCTCTCTCTCTCCACACACACACACACAACACACACACACACCTCTCTCTCTCTCTCCACACACACACACACACACACACACACACACTCTCTCTCTCTCACACACACACACACACCTCTCTCTCTCTCTCTCTCTCTCACACACACACACACACACACACACACACACACACACACCTCTCTCTCTCTCTCTCTCTCTCTCTCTCACTCCTTGAGTTTGGATTCACTGTTGAGAACTGGAATTTACATCTTAATGCAAAATGTCCGTTTGCATGCTGCATTATTCACAAAATCAAACAATTACAGAAGACTAATGTTTGCTTTCAGATCCTCATATTTGAGAAATAAACTGGACATATTTACTTAAATATTATTTATGTAAATATATATTTAATATTTCCTGTAATGAATCAGCTCTCCTGTTGCTGTGAGTTTATTCCAGGACTGTAGCTTCATTCATGAGGCACTGTATTTACTAATATGGTATTTGTTAATATTTTGACATGCGTGCGTGCGTGTGTTTGTGTGTGCGTGCGTGCGTGTTTGTTTTGTGCGCGCGCGCGTGTGTGTGTGTTTGTGTGTGTGTGTGTTTGTGTGTGGGTGCGTGTGTGTATGTGCGTGCGTCTTTGTGTGTGTGTGTTTGTGTGTGTGTGTGTATGTGCGTGCGTGCGTGCGTGCGTGTTTGTGTGTGTGCGTGCGTGTTTGTGTGCGTGTGTGCGTGCGTGCGTGTTTGTGTGTGTGTGCGTGCGTGCGTGTTTGTGTGTGTGCGTGTGTGCGCGCGTGTGTGTGTTTGTGTGTGGGTGCATGTGCGTATTGCGTGCGTCTTTGTGTGTGTGTGTGTGTGTGTGTGTGCGTGTGTGTATGTGCGTGCGTGCGTGCGTGTTTGTGTGGTGTGCGTGTGTGCGTGCGTGCGTGTTTGTGTGTGTGTGCGTGCGTGCGTGTTTGTGTGTGTGCGTGCGTGCGTGCGTGTTTGTGTGTGTGCGTGCGGGTGTGTGCGTGCGTGCGTGGTTTTGTGTGTGTGCGCGTGCGTGCGTGTGTGTGTGAGTCAGTAAGAGGATCTGATCCTTTATCATTCACACTCTTCAACAATGAACACACTCACCTTCAGGTTATTCAAAATAATATGAGATTTTGCATGAAAAGTAAAAGAAGATTTTTAGCAAAATACCAGGAAAGAGAAGGTAGATTTATAAAGTTAAGCTCCAAAAAAGACTAAAAAGAAGTTGTGTCTGCGATCCAAAAAATCTGCAATTCTTACTATTAACTAGTTGTTTATTACCATGCCTATTATTAACATATTGGCTGTTTATTAGTACTTATGTTGTGTGTTTGTGTGTGTCAGGAGATCCAGGAGTGTCGCGCGGCGCTGGAGAAGGAGTGTGTGTCTCTCAGCGCTCATCTGCTGTCTCTGCGTGTGATCGAGCTTCACCCCGGCGTCGCAGGATCATCGCAGCAGCTTTACGAGACCGAGAGCGCCGAGGACAAACAACAGATCGAGCCGCCGGACGCTCAGGAGTCTCCTGCCCAGAGACGCAGGGTCATCCTCACCGACGTCTTAGGAGAGGCTTCGTTCTCGCTCAAGAGCATCCGATACGTCATCGACAGCGGCGTCCAGCTGAAGACCGTGAGTCAGAGCTCAGAGTGTGTGTCTGTCGTATGAGGCTCGGTGGTCATCCTTCTGTTCCTCCACAGATCTACAGCCCTCAGATCCGAGCGGATTCACAGCTTCAGCAGCCCATCAGCAAACAGCAGGCCGACACACGCGCCCGCAGGGTCAACAGCACACGGCCCGGTGCGTAAAACACCAATCACGGACACCTCAGATCCAATTCTGTTGCATTGAATGCAATTACACTGAGTGAAAGCAGCATAAAAGCAGTCCATACACTGTCCTCCAAAAGTTTGAAAACGCTCTAGAAAAGTGGGGTTTTGGACAATATTGGCATGAATTCTTTTTAATTTGTGATAATTTTGCACTGATAAGGGACAACACAAACTACGAAAACATATTTTATTACATAAACAGTTTATACATGGAAAAAGCTTACATTTTCGATTCATCAAAATATCCACCATTAGCAGCTATTACAGCTCTGCATAATCTGTGCATCCGAGCTGTCAGTTTATTCAAACATTGACTTGATATATTATTCCAAGCCTCCTGAAGGATTGCCCAAAGATGATTCACACTGGTTGGACACTTCTTACGGACATCACGGTCCAGTTCCTCCCATAGTAGCTCAATTGGGTTGAGGTCGGGTGATTGGGGAGGTCATTCCATGACAGACATGATGCCAGCTGACTGTTTCCTCTCCAAATAGGATTTGCACAGCTTGGAAGTGTGCTTGGTGTCATTGTCTTGTTGGAAGGTGAAGCCGTGACCAGAAGGAACAGCATGTCGTTGCAAAATGCTGTGGTATCCATGCTGGTTCAATATTGCTTGTCAATAATCAATTGTTGAAGCTATTAAGGTGTGCTGAGCCAAAGCTCTTTTAAAAACCTGGGCCAAGTTTAAACCAGTAACCAGGCATCACAGCATGTCTGACTTTGACATGTATATATTGCCATTATTATGTAATCAAAATGAAAATTATTATTGCTGGTCTTCAATGATAATGTCAAGTTACTTTAATGTATTTGCACCAAAAAATTATAAGGATTTATGCTGATATCATCCAAAACCCCACTTTTCTATGGCGTTTCCAAACTTTTGGAGGGCAGTGTATGTGTTATCATGTGAAACCAGAACTATGATGCTGTGTTTGTCATTCACAAGTGCTGTTCACTGTCAGTGTATGCAAAAAAAGATGAGCATGAGCCTTCGGGGAAAGTGTTATGAATCTGTACATTAGGCTGAGTAAATGTGTTTTATGTTCGTGTATTTATCTGAAGTGGTTTGCATTGCATTCAGCGTTTACATGCAATCAGTCCAAGGTTATCATAGTTAACTAAATCTAGAACCATAAAAAAAATCATTATTTGGAATAAAGTAAGTGTTAACTGAAATAAAATATAAAAACTTAAACTTGTTTTAATTCAGCTAGTTTCCAAGGCATCATTTCTCATTTTCATTTTATTTCATTTCAAAACTGAAATGAAATTTAATAATGGAAATAAATAAATAAAAAATGTAAATGTGACCCTGGTCATAAGGGTCAATTTTTTGAAATTGAGATTTATGCATCATCTGAAAGCTGAATAAATAGCTTTGCATTGATGTATGGTTTGTTATGATAGGACAATATTTGTAAATCTGGAATCTGAGGGTGCAAAAAAATCTAAATATTGAGAAAATCATCTTTAAAGTTGTTCAAATGAAGTTCTTAGCAATGCATATTACTAATCAAAAATTAAGTTTTGATATATTTACAGTAGGAAATTTACTAAATATCTTCATGGAACATGATCTTAATATCCTAATGATTTTTGGCATAAAAGAAAAATGTATAATTTTGACTCATACAATGTATTGTTGGCTATTGCTACAAATATACCTGTGTTACTTATGACTGCTTTTGTGCTGCAGGGACGCACATATGTTTTTGAAAACAACTAAATCTAACTTTAACTCAAATGGACATGAAACCAGAACATATAAAAATAAAATCTAATTCAAAATGTTACTATTTTTTTTATAAGTGAATGAAATGGTCTGTTCATTCATGAGTAGTAATGTGTGTGTGTGTGTGTGTGTGTGTGTTTCTGTGTCTGTGTCTGTGTCGATCTGTGTGTCTGTGTGTCTGTGTCTGTGTCTGTGTGTCTGTGTGTCTGTGTGTCTGTGTGTCTGTGTGTCTGTGTGTCTGTGTCTGTGTCTGTGCTGTGTCTGTGTCTGTGTCTGTGTCTGTGTGTGTGTGTGTGTGTGTGTCTGTTTCTGTGTCTGTGTGTGTGTGCCGCAGGCGTATGTTTCCGGCTCTACTCTCAGCAGATGTATGAGGACGAGATGCCCGCGTCTCGCTGTCCGGCGGTGACCGAAGCAAACCTCAGTCATCTGGTGCTGCTCCTCAAGAGGCTGGACATCGCAGACATGGGCCAGTGCAAGTTCCTGGACCGGCCGGGTCAGTCCAGACAAACACACGCTTCAAGACTGAAGCTCCTCGCTTTTGGTGACCGTTCTGACAAAATTAGCTTTTATTTTTATATTTGCATTTTAGTTTGCGTTTTAGTCATTTTGTAATGTGCTTTTGTCATTTTTATTACTTTTTCAAATTTCCGTTCAGCTTTAATTTATTATAATTTTAGTTTTAGTAATTTTAACACCTCAGCATTTTATGTCATTAGAAGCCAAGGCGACATTTCTAATT
>CM041796.1:2336088-2346088 GCA_023376895.1 Aspiorhynchus laticeps
ACATCACATTAAAGAGCATTTCAATTAGCCAAAGTTTAAAATAATAATTACGACTAAAGACTGTTTTAGATGATTCAATTAAGTTTGATGGAAGCTTATTGTGTTAAACAATTTTTCATGCACTTACTTTACGATGCAATCCTCAATAATTACATCAAATTAAAGTTGTTCAAATAAACGAATATTTCCAGCTCATAGACGATTATAACAAATATATTGATCATCTTATACAAGTGTGATTGAGTGCATTGAACAGCATTGCTGTATACAAAAACAGGAGGTTAATCATGATACATAATGCAAGAATAAGCAAAATAATATTCAAAATAAATGTAAATCAGTCCGATTATTCCTCTGGGAGTAATTTGAGCAGGGCATCAGCATAAATAAACATTTTAAATGTTAATGTTTAAGTCAAGTCACCTTTATTTATATAGTGCTTTTAACAATACAGAAGTAAATCTGTTTAATTTTCTTCTCAAATCTGGCGTCTGATAATAAAGCAGGCGGAAATTCCTTTACGCTACTGATCAGAGCTGATGTGAGTGTGATGAACGTCAATTGCATCTCTTTTGGTTGATTTCAGCATCATTTCACTTTGGCCGTCTGTGTGCTGTCGTTCACAGACATCGGTGTTTTCTGTATAGTACAAACTTTCTCCTTCAAACTGTGCTCAGTAACACACACGGATCTCAGTGATGACGCTGTGATGTGCCTTCAGGATTTCAGCTGAATCCAGCATCGAAGCACAGCGTGAGCTCAAGGCTCTTAAATCAGTTCACAGTAACCGTGTCTATATTAACATCCACACCAGCAGATGATAACACTCTTCATTCTGATCTACAGTCTCACAACTCCAGCTAACACTGTTCAAAGTTATGAACAAACTGTAACATTGTTCACAGTCAGCCGGACTGTAATAAAACTCTCAAAACGTTAATTCAAAAACATTCTTTATACAGCATTCATGGAACTTTTTTCCCGAAACACTTTCGTTGGACATTCATGAAGTCTGTGTAAAGTCAATTCTGAGAATTGTTAGTAAACACATTCTAAATGTTAGAAATGCATTGCTGAAACATGTTACAAAGACTGTGAACTATGTAGTACTTAATTGTGGAGTTAGACCGTTAAACAGTTTTTCACCATTTTCGTGATCAGGATTTTTTGGGGGGCGGGGCTAAATCATGGCCCCTCCCCCAACACTATAAGAGGTGTGTTCACTTGAAGCAGCGCTGCAGACCGTGACATCAAAGTACAGCGAGAGCTACAGAGAGCAGACGCTCCTGATGCTTTCCAGTCGCTCTCGTGTCAAACACTGATCGTTCTGCAGCGCTGCTTCAATCGAACACACCTAACAACTAGAGCGCATTAGCATCAGTGGTTCACGGCTCAATCGCGAGTTACTGTCATTACCGTTAGTTACTACAGCCTACAGTTTCCTAGCTAGCTATGCCTTCGTCACGTAAATGCATAATACCTGGTTGCGATCATTTATAAAAAGCTCGGTCTGCTTATTAAATAAGCTGCAGAGGAAGACAGTTGAGACGGCAGCTTTCCCGCGAGTGGGCGTGGTTTCAGTGCCGCCAGTGGACACGCCCCCAGCGTTTGAGAGCAGAGAATACTGCTTATGTTTTCAAGATTTTGATATTTTATTTACTAGGCGTTTTTTTATCATTCAAATTTGTCTGGGTGGTTAATAACACATTTGTCTGTGATGTGACAATCTCAGAACACACATTTAATATTGACTTTACACGGACTTTAAATGTTTCTACTTGTTTCAGAACATTCCGAGATCAATCAAAAGTAACGTTCTCAAAATAATGGAATGGAATGAAACAAAAACGTTACAAACTGTAACAATGTAACTGTACAAATGTAAATGTAACAATGTGACTGTAACAAAGTATGGATGAACAAACTGTAACATTGTTCATAGTCAGTCGGACTGTAATAAAACTCTCAAAACGTTAATTCAAAAACATTCTTTATACAGCGTTCATGGAACTTTTCTCCTGAAACACTTTTGATGGACATTCATGATGTTTTTTAAATGTTTCTACTTGTTTCAGAACATTACAAGAACAATCAAAAGTAACATTCTCAAAATAATGTAATGGAATGAAACAAAAACGTTACAAACTGTAACAATGTAACTGTAACAAAGTTTGTATGAACAAACTGTAACATTGTTCACAGTCAGCCGGCTTGTAATAAAACTCTCAAAACATTAATTCAAAAACATTATTTATACAGCATTCATGGAACTTTTTTCCTGAAACACTTTCAATGGACGTTCATCTGATCTTTTTTAAATGTTTCTACTTGTTTCAGAACATTCCGAGAACAATCAAAAGTAACGTTAAAAAAATAATCAAATTAAATGAAACAAAAACGTTACAAACTGTATGTTTTGAACAGAATCAGCAATAAGATGTTCATAAGTTGATGGGATGTGTTGAGAGTGTTTGTGAGCTGGGTTAGGGATTGAATCACTGAACTCACGTTCTGGACGTCTCTTGTTCCGTCTCTGGAGCTCTGATTGTATTTGTGAGTCTCTGACTGATAATGAGCTGATGTTCAGGGGTCAGTTTGTGTGTTTTGTGCTTCTTCAGATCGTTTCTGGAGCTCTGATTGTATTTGTGAGTCTCTGACTGATAATGAGCTGATGTTCAGGGGTCAGTTTGTGTGTTTTGTGCTTCTTCAGATCATCTCTGTTTACTTCTTGTAGTTTGTTTTGTATTTTTCTAAATGCACCGTCTCTATTTTGTGTGTGAACTCTTGATGTGATTTTAATACAGTGAACACTTGAACACTAATTCAAAGTTGTGGAGCGTTTGATTCACAGTTCGTGTAATTAACGCAGGTCCCCAGGAGCCGGTGGTTCAAAGGTAATCTGATCAGATTCTGCTCATCGGATTGGATCAAATCTTGAAAATAGGTTGTTTAAAAGAAGAAAAAAGGATTCTGAATTTGGATTAGATCACAAAATACAATCTTGGTTTTGATCTGGGTTAAATCCTCAGGTTGTGTCTTTCAAAAAGTTTTAGTAAGATACTTTTGATCCAAAAATACGTGATTATTCTGATCCCAGTAAAGGGTGGATTTCAGGAACAAAAATGTAATAAAACGTTAAAACTGATCCAAAAAAAGATGCAATCCAATTTTGCTTTGAAAATCATTCTGATCCAGATTCAACTTTCTGAACAGCTGGCCTCAGGTAAAAATAAAGTGTACTTGAATGCACTAAAAAATACTTCAATACAAGCCAAGTGCATTTATAGTTCATTCTTATTTACTATTTTAGTGCTAAATAAAATAGTAAAAGTTATACACTAAATACAAGTATATTTCTACTTCAGTGCAATTACAAATGTGTACTAAATACCACTGATATTTAAATTAATTTGAAGTATACTTTGAAATAAATTATACTACCACAAAAATATACTTATAGACTTTTATTAGTGTATTTCTTAAAAGTGCTTTGAATGATTTAAAAATGAGTTCAATGTTGGTATAGTTTTATATAGCTATCCTAAGTTTAAATTAAATTGATTTTATGTCAAATATATTAGTAATGCAATGTTATAAGTACATTTTCCCAACTGTGCTTCTTAAATATAAATACACTAAAACTGATTTTAAGTGTGGTCAGATAAAGTACCAGAAGTGTTTTATAAATGCATTGCTTAAACAAACATACCATTTTAATGGATTTTTTTATTATCACTACGTTCTATTTGGATTTCATGACAAATACAGTAGAAATGTAAGCTATAACTTGAGTAAAACCCTGTGCTTAGTCTGTTATAAATGCACTGATTATTCATTCATGTGTTGAGATGTGCACCAAAATTCACAATTTGACAGAAAGTATACATGAAGTGCTATATTTCTAGTGGAATAAAGTGCCACTAATGACATAGTAATAGTGTACTTGATTGTTCTATTTAAAGACAACATAGACATGTAGTTAAATATATCATATAAAATTACAATACATTTTAAATTAATTATTTACTCTATAAAAATATGTGGGCAATACATTATAAATGCATTTTATATATTCGTTATATATTAATTGTATATTTTAAATAATTAATAAGTGTATTTTCTATGTATGATGAGTATATTTAGAAGTGTATGAAATATAGTTTCAATTGTACTACAAGTGGTAACTAAATATTATTATTATTATTTACAGAGAAAGTGTTAAAAGCACATTTTAGTTCATATTCATGGTGTCTCAATATTGCACATTTTAGTACATTTACATTTAATCATTTAGCAGACGCTTTTATCCAAAGCGACGTACAAATGAGGAGAACAATAGAAGCAATCAGACCATCGAGAGAGCAACAGTATACAAGTGCCATGACAAGTCTCAGTTAGTCTAGCACAGTACACGTAGCTAGGATTGTTTTTAAATAGAGTAGGTAAGTTAGTATTAGTTAGTCAGGTGCTGGCAAAAAAGATGTGTCTTTAGATGTTGTTTGAAAATGGCTAAAGACTCAGCTGTTCGAATTGAGATCGGGAGGTCATTCCACCAGCTGGGCACAGTCCAGGAAAAGGTCCGTGAGAGTGATTTGGTACCTCTTTGGGATGGCACCACAAGGCGTCGTTCACTTGCAGAACGCAAGCTTCTGGAGGGCACATAAGTTTGAACCAGCGAGTTTAGGTATATTGGTGCAGTGGCAGTTGTGGTCTTGTAGGCAAACATCAGTACCTTGAATTTGATGCGAGCGGCTATTGGTAGCCAGTGTAACCTGATGAAGAGAGGGGTAACGTGAGCTTTTTTCATCTCATTAAAGACCACTCTGGCTGCTGCATTCTGGATCAGTTGCAGAGGCTTGATAGTACATGCGGGAAGGCCCGCCAAGAGAGCATTACAATAGTCCAGTCTGGAGAGAACAAGAGCTTGGACAAGGAGTTGTGCAGCTTGCTCTTGCAGGAAGGGCCTAATCTTCCTAATGTTGTATAAGGCAAATCTGCAGGACCGGGCCGTTGTAGCAATATGGTCTGTGAAGCTTAACTGATCATCGATCACAACTCCAAGGTACACTTAGATACACTTAGATGTTCTTACAATTATCTTGAGAAGTACTAAAGAACAATTTTTAGTGTATTAAGTACAAAATGAGTGTGTGAAAATACAGCACTTTAAGACGTCGCGGCAGTGACGTCATATCCGGAGGACTTTTAACTGGTAGTATGTATTATTTTTGCCTGCAAAAATGCGTTATAGTGACAATTAATGTCTTTTAAATCACATGATTCATATGCTGGTATATAACTGAAGCTACAGGTTGTGAAATCAAGCATGTCTTACTTTTACAAATATCTACAAATATCTACAAATATTTACAAATATCTACAAATATTTCACTTAGAATGACAACTTTGCAATATGTTTGTATTATTATTCGTGTCATTTTTTTTGTATGATGATGATGATTTTAGTAATAGTAAGTTAATATTAACAGGTCATCTAATGAAAGAATTTACATTATATTAGTTTTGATGTAGTATTTACGATGTATTATATTAGTTTTGATGTAGTATTTACGCTATACATTATTTTACGTATGTTATTATGTAATGATGCATTATTAATATTAGTATGTTTATCAACTGTAAGATCTTACATTATATTAGGTATGTTTTTTGCAAATTAATGACGTTTGTGTTTACTCGGAATGTCAATTTATTAAAAGTTTATTATTGTATCATTATATACTGTACCTCATTACTATTATTGTGTAAAATTAATATTAAATGACTTTTACAGAACATATAATGTTGCAACAATCCTTATCTTCAATTATGTTTATATCTTTACTATTATATTACTCAATAATAGTTTATTACGTGAAAAATAATATATTGTTAGGCATGATTTTATCATGCAATTCATACGCATTCATTTTATCGTGCAATTCATACGCATTCATTTTATCATGCAATTCATACGCATTCATTTTATCATGCAATTCATACGCATTTATTTTATCATGCAATTCATACGCATTTTATCATGCAATTCATACGCATTTTATCATGCAATTCATACGCATTAATTTTATCATGCAATTCATACGCATTAATTTTATCATGCAATTCATACGCATTTATTTTATCATGCAATTCATACGCATTAATTTTATCATGCAATTCATACGCATTTATTTTATCATGCAATTCATACGCATTAATTTTATCATGCAATTCATACGCATTTATTTTATCATTCAATTCATACGCATTAATTTTATCATGCAATTCATACGCATTAATTTTATCATGCAATTCATACGCATTGATTTTATCATGCAATTCATATGCATTCATTTTATCATGCAATTCATACGCATTCATTTTATCATGCAATTCATACGCATTCATTTTATATTTCCAGCATGTTGTTTGTGCACACAATATCATCATACAGTAGTTAACTATGTTATAATTAGTCAGCCACAATTATTACATACAACTGAACTTATATTATTTTTACATAACTTAGTACAAGAAGATGATGCAGGCAGTGTCCAGAAGACTGCTGAGGAATCTATTGTAATATAATAATAATAATAATAATAATCTATTATTATAGAAAAGCAGATGCAGCTTAGATTCATTCCAGAGCTCGGTGGATTGAAAAAGAAGAATAAAAACAAAGACAAATAAATAAGCTTAAGATTAATGCTATTATAATTGATGATCAAAAAGTAATTCAGGATGAAATTTTCCTTTTTTTTTTACCGTAACCTTTATAAATCAAATGATAAAAAAGCGGATTGTGATTGTTTGTGAATATTAGAGCTAACACACATAGACTGAATGATGAAGATAAATACTGATGATGATGATCAGCTGACTTTAGAGGAAACTGATGTGGAACTAAAACAATATGAAAAATGGTAAATCACTATAGATGGGTTAACTACAATTTTTGGTAGGATATTTGTAAATCGTTATATAAAGTGCTTTAGAATGCATTCAGAAAGAGCTCATCACCTATAATCAAATCAGGATTAATAACTTGCTTCCAAAACCCAAAAAACAACTGTTATCATTAGATGATTGGAGAGCAATAACTCTATAATGTAATGATTATAAATGAATTGGTGTGTGCTAATCGTCTCAAACTTATACTTGGAAAACTTGTAGAATCAGCATTCATAAACGGAAGATTTATTCAAAATGATATTATATATTATTACACTATTTCTCCAGAACTGTTTGTATTATGCACTCAGATGCTAGATTATTTAGTGTTAATTAAAATTAAAAGGAGCATTTTTGATTGTGAGTATCGAAATAGTTTGCTGACATGGTAATATTTTTAAAAGGTAAATCTATAATTAATAATGTTATTTCACCTTTTTATTTCAGGCCTATGCTTACATTTAAAAACTGAACTGTTGCCTCTGTATTGATGTAATGAAGAAAGTATAGAATCCATTCCTGTTCAGTTTATCGATCAATAAAAAAGTTAACTCTGTTATGGAGAAACAAAATTCATTATATTACAAAATCTCAGAACATAACAATAAAGGTCTGAAAGCCACTGAATTTGAGTCAATAGTTGAAGTGCTTAAACTGAATTGGATTCAAACTCATCAGAATCAGCATCAGCTTTATTGTCAGGTATGTTTGCACAACAAGCTCCACAGCGCTACAGAATGACAGCAACAAGACATTTTTAAATCTAGGTTAAAATCAGTTTTATTTGATCTGGCTTATTATTCATGATTTGCATTTGCTTTGCCTTGTGTCTTGCAGTTTTATTTGTGACCTTGTCTTTGTCTTGATTCTGTTAATGGTTATTTACTTTGTACAGTACATTGGTCAACGGTAGTTGTGTTTAGTTGTGCTTTAAATAAATTGAAATTGAGATTGAAGACACGGATAATAAAATGAATAATATACAAAATAGACAATTATGTATGTACAGGTATGATAAGTGCAATCTTATCATAATATGGTTGTATTTAAGAAAGTCGGAGGCTTAGATTATTATTTTTTTTTTGGTAACACTTTATTTTAGGGTATCTATACTAGTTGCTTATTAGCATGCATATTACTAGAATATTAGCCATTTATTAGTAGTAATTAAGCACATATTAATGCCTTATTCTGCATCCCTAATCCTAAACTTAACAACTACCTTATTACCTCCAAGAAGGCACAACAGCGCCTACACTTTCTCCGCCGGCTGAAAAGAGCAAGTCTCCCTCCACCCATCCTCAACACATTCTACAGGGGCACCATTGAGAGTGTGCTGACCAGCTGCATCACTGTCTGGTACGGGAACTGCAGTGCTGCTGACCGCAAGACCCTCCAGCGGACAGTGAACACGGCTGCTAAGATCATCGGTGCCCCTCTCCCATCCATCCTGGACATTTTCCTCGCACGATGCTCCAGCAAAACCAACAGCATCGTGAAGGACCCCACCCAACCCTCCCACAGTCTCTTCCAGCTCCTACCATCAGGAAGACGGTACCGGAGCATCAGAGCCCGCTCCGCCAGACTGCTCAACAGCTTTTTCCCCCAGGCTGTGAGAGCCCTGAACTCAGATCACCCCGCCCCCCTCTGAGACCCCATGCAAACCCCTACCTCCTGAAACACGGACCCCCTCCCACCTCTCCAAACACCCCCCAACCTTACCACACCAAAGAAAAAACTGTGAACTTTTTTGGTGCAATTCAAGTGTGCTACACACAGGTGAGTGGGCCCGTACAAACCACCTGTAGTAACACACTCTCCTCTATGCACTAGACACATTTCCTACACAATCCCACAAAAGACTCAGCAATATATGTATGTTTACATGCTCATGCACCACTACAAACCATCTTGTACTGTTCCCCAGCCAGCTGCTGACTCACAATGTTTCTCTCTGCACATGTACAGTATTTATGTGAAGCATTCGCATAGTTTGTATTTTTTATCTTTAGTTGTATAGGGTAAACATTTATATATAGTACACTTAGTCACAATCTGTCAGTAGGTTAGTTGTGTATAGGTTTATAGTGTTGTATGTCTGTATTTATGTAGCACCGTGGTCCTGTGAGGCACACATCTCGTTCCACTGTATGTCCCCACAACTGTAACTGTATGACAATAAAGCTCAACTTGAACTTGATTAACTATTAATAAGCAACAAATTAGGAATTTATTGAGGGAAAAGTCGTAGTTAATAGTGAATATGTGTTCCCTATTATAAAGTGTTAACATTAGTTTTGTTGTTGTTGTTGAAATGTGATTTTGAGATTTACAAATTGCCAATTAAGTTATTAAATGTCACACTGGAGAAGGATATTCACCCACAGCTTCACATCACATGGGTCCACCTTGTGGACAAACACAGACATTGCAATAAATAGGAAGACAGTGCTATATGAAAAAAACAAGTTTTATATGTTGTTGATTTGATAGATGAAGCTGCATGGTCACTTTAATCAATATAACTCATTCATGGACACATTTGATATATAAACTCATCTCCTGGAGATAAACCTGAAAGACCTGATGAGCTGCATCAGATGCATGTGTTTAATTCAGCTGCTGACACTAATATAGAGACTTCATCAGTGTGTGAAGACATCCCTCTTTCTTTACAATAATCAGCACAGTTCAGACGTACTGGAGTTAATGATGGCCAAAGTGCACATTACACACTACAAGTGTATCAACAAACTATGTGCAAGCAAATGAAGAGTTTTGAAAATGAAATATTTAGAAACAAGTACTGTAATTATCTCAAATGGCCAACTGTACTCAGAATGAAGGACATTCGGTTTAGAATTATTAATATCTATACAGCTGCTGAAATTTTACAGAAAACGTGTTTTGAAGTAGATTTTTGGTTTATGGTCTTTGGAAAAAGGTGTCATTGATGTGAAACATTATTATTATTATTACTATAGGTAAATATCATTTACATAAAATCAAATAGAATAACAGTCAGCCCTCTTTAAGTAGTTTTATC
>CM041796.1:2351088-2353053 GCA_023376895.1 Aspiorhynchus laticeps
TGGTTACATTTTATTTTAAGGTGTCCTTGTTACAGTGTAATTATACATTTAAGTACTGAGTAATATTAATTAACTACATGTACTTACTATATGGCTTGGTTCAGTGTTATTTGCATGTAATTATGCAAAATCAAGTGTTTTTATAGTAAGTACATGTAATGTGTAACAAGTACGCCTTAAAATAAAGTATTACCTAAAAGTTTCTTGAGCAGCAAATCAGCATATTATTATGATTTCTGAAGATCATGTGACACTGAAGACTGGAGTAATGATGCTGAAAATACAGCTTTGATCACAGAAATATTATAAAAATATTTTATAATTGAATATAAATATATTTTTTTATAAATATTTGCTTTATACGATATTAGGAAGATCAGGCCCTTTCTTTCAGAACACGCTTCAGGCTCTTGTTCTGGACTATTGCAATGCTCTCTTCCAGACAGTTCTATCAAACCTCTACAATTAATCCAGAACGCGGCTGCAAGATTAATTTTTAACGAGCTGAAAAGAACACGCGTCACTCAATTAGTGCTCATCAATTAGCACTGGCTACCAACAGCTGCTCGCATTAAATTCAAGGCATTAATGTTTGCCTACAAAACCAGCTCTGGCTCCTTTACCTAAATTCATTACTTCAGACTCATGTTCTTCTAAAAGCTTGAGTTCTGCAAGTGAACGACGCTTTATTGTTCATCCCAAAGAGACACAAAATCACTTTCACAGACTTTTACATTAACTGTTCCCTCCTGACCGACTCAATCCCAGCAGCTGAGTCCTGAGCCATCTTTAAAAACACATCTCTTCATCTTTATTTGACTCTCTAACTCTAGCAATCTCTATTATAATTCTATTTTATCTATCTGTCTTTTTATTTAAAAACACACACATTTGACCCTCTATCAACTGCATATTTATTCTCTAACTGCTGGCTGTTCTTGAAACACTAACACTAGCTTTATTTTTTCTGTTCTATCTACTTGTTTCTTATAAAAAAATAATAATAAAACTAGGTTTTCTATATTCTATCTACTCATTTTCTAAAAAAAACAACAACCTTGCTACGTGTACTGTGTTAGGCTTTTGTTGGTTTTTGCTTCTGTTGTCATCATTTGTAAGTCACTTTGGATAAAAGCATCTGCTAAATGACAATGTAAATAAATTACATTTTAAAATATATATTTAAATAGAAAGCAATTATTTTAAATAATAAAAATATTTCACAATATTACCGCTTTTGCTGTATTTTGGATCAAATAAATGCAGCTTGATGAACAGAAGAGACTTCTTTAAAAACATTAAAAATCTTACACTACCAGTCAAAAGTTTTTGAACAATATATCCTATAATAATTCTGGGTAACACTTTACAGTAAGCTGTCATTCATTAACATTAATGTATTAAGATGAATGAACAATACATTTATTACACTATTAATGTTAGTTAATGAAATTGTTTATTCATGTTAGTGCATTAACTAATGTTAACAAGCACTACTTGTGATTTAATAATGCATTAGTAAATGCTGAAATTAACATTAATATTAATAAATGCTGTAGGAGTATCATTTATTCTTAGTTCATGTTAACTAATGTTGTTAATTAATGTTAACTAATGAACCTTATTGTAAAGTGTTGCCTAATTTTGTATTAACGTTGTTAATTAGATGTATTTTTTTTTATAATTGTCATTTTTAAATGCTGTTTATTTTTTTCCAATATAATAATGTAATATTCTTTATTTTATTACAGTTAACAAAACAGTTTTACTACAATAACTCTGATTTAACGACTTTTCATCATCAAATCAGTTCTATTTGTTTAAAAACAAGTCCCGCCTCTTTTTTTTGGGCCTAAAAGAAATTTCCCATTACAGATGTAAAACTTTAATTTCATGTTGACCTCATGCTAATAATTTCCCAGTAAGTCTTTAATTCAATAAATCCACGTGTGATCAGTAATTATG
>CM041796.1:2353153-2408153 GCA_023376895.1 Aspiorhynchus laticeps
GCAATAGGACAAAAACCTACATAAATAAGAAACGCTACACATTGTGTAAATTAATTAGTCTTCACTGTGTTAATTAGATAGATATAATTAACATGTGTATTGTGTATAGATTCTATAGGATATATATACATTTCCTAAATTTCACTACTGATTATACCCTTTATGATTGTGTATGTGACAAATAATAAAGAACCTTGAACCTATAAATATATCATTATTTTTTTAAATTTATTCTTATTAAAGTTTCAAAAGTGATATAGTCAAGAGCAGTGAGATATTTTCTCTCACTGTTGTTTGATTATAATGGCACAGGACGAATATTGGACCGCTTCCCCTTTAAGACCGAAGGATCCAATATACTGTTACATGTGCGTTGTTTTCAGCTGTTTTCTCTCTTAAGACCTAAATCACTGTGTTTATGAGGATACTTGCAAAGACGGGGATTGTTGCATATAAGTGTGTTTATGTAATCGTTCAAAGCCAATAAAGCGGGAAAAAAGCGTGCTCCTCTCACACAGAAACAGAGACGGCGCACGCATATAACGTTAGCTCTGTTGTTTGTGTTTCAACGGCTTAAAATCGGTTGTTTTAAAACTGCAGTGCTTAAAAACACGTGTCCGTGCTACAGATTTAGTCCCTCGTTTAGGAACGAGCTCCTCATTTTGTCCTGGCTGATCGTGCTCCTGCTCGGAGCCACCTGCTTCTGTCTCCGCTTCACGTCCCGTGGTGGAGTGGAGTGTAAAGATCGCAGTCATCCTAATGATGAAAAAGTACTGCCGTAAACAATGTATTTTGCGACACCACGAAATAAACGATAGAGCAAACTATGAAACGATAGACTTTTTATTTCGTCCATCCGATATATATCGTCATATCGCCCAGCCCTATGTCAGAATATTGCAGAAAAAGAGATCATCAATGCAGAGAAGATTGTTTACGTCAAACCAGAACACATATTTATCACATTATCTATAGAGACATCTATCAGCGTTGCTCTCGCGTCTCACACAAGAGAGACACATGTTTAGAAAGCATGGAAAATTAATGCAAGTTCATCTTTTAAAAAACACGTCTCGAGACTTTATGGTGATTTTTCTACATCTCATGTTTTTAAATAGAAAAAGTGCTCTTTGTGATTGGTTTTCGGTGCTTTGTATTAAACTATACATGCATGATGCTGTTTTGTTTCTAATTGTTTAAGCAACTTAATTAAATATGGTTCATAAACATTATTTTAAACAACATAATTAATTAAATATGGTTTATAAACATTATTTTAAACAACTTAATTAATTAAATATGGTTCATAAACATTATTTTAAACAACTTAATTAATTAAATATGGTTTATAAACATTATTTTAAACAACTTAATTAATTAAATATGGTTCATAAACATTATTTTAAACAACTTAATTAATTAAATATGGTTCATAAACATTATTTTAAACAACTTAATTAAATATGGTTTATAAACATTATTTTAAACAACTTAATTAAATATGGTTCATAAACATTATTTTAAACAACTTAATTAAATATGGTTTATAAACATTATTTTAAACAACTTAATTAATTAAATATGGTTTATAAACATTATTTTAAACAACGTAATTAAATATGGTTTATAAACATTATTTTAAACAACGTAATTAATTAAATATGGTTTATAAACATTATTTTAAACAACGTAATTAATTAAATATGGTTTATAAACATTATTTTAAACAACGTAATTAATTAAATATGGTTTAGAAACATTATTTTAAACAACTTAATTAATTAAATATGGTTCATAAACATTATTTTAAACAACTTAATTAATTAAATATGGTTCATAAACATTATTTTAAACAACTTAATTAAATATGGTTTATAAACATTATTTTAAACAACTTAATTAATTAAATATGGTTCATAAACATTATTTTAAACAACGTAATTAATTAAATATGGTTTATAAACATTATTTTAAACAACTTAATTAAATATGGTTTATAAACATTATTTTAAACAACTTAATTAATTAAATATGGTTTATAAACATTATTTTAAACAACTTAATTAAATATGGTTTATAAACATTATTTTAAACAACTTAATTAATTAAATATGGTTTATAAACATTATTTTAAATAACTTAATATTAAATATGGTTTATAAACATTATTTTAAACAACTTAATTAATTAAATATGGTTCATAAACATTATTTTAAACAACTTAATTAATTAAATATGGTTCATAAACATTATTTTAAACAACTTAATTAAATATGGTTTATAAACATTATTTTAAACAACTTAATTAATTAAATATGGTTCATAAACATTATTTTAAACAACGTAATTAATTAAATATGGTTTATAAACATTATTTTAAACAACTTAATTAAATATGGTTTATAAACATTATTTTAAACAACTTAATTAATTAAATATGGTTCATAAACATTATTTTAAACAACTTAATTAAATATGGTTTATAAACATTATTTTAAACAACTTAATTAATTAAATATGGTTCATAAACATTATTTTAAACAACGTAATTAATTAAATATGGTTTATAAACATTATTTTAAACAACTTAATTAATTAAATATGGTTCATAAACATTATTTTAAACAACTTAATTAAATATGGTTTATAAACATTATTTTAAACAACTTAATTAAATATGGTTTATAAACATTATTTTAAACAACTTAATTAATTAAATATGGTTCATAAACATTATTTTAAACAACTTAATTAATTAAATATGGTTTATAAACATTATTTTAAACAACTTAATTAAATATGGTTTATAAACATTATTTTAAACAACTTAATTAATTAAATATGGTTCATAAACATTATTTTAAACAACTTAATTAAATATGGTTTATAAACATTATTTTAAACAACTTAATTAATTAAATATGGTTTATAAACATTATTTTAAACAACTTAATTAAATATGGTTTATAAACATTATTTTAAACAACGTAATTAATTAAATATGGTTTATAAACATTATTTTAAACAACTTAATTAAATATGGTTTATAAACATTATTTTAAACAACTTAATTAATTAAATATGGTTTATAAACATTATTTTAAATAACTTAATTAAATATGGTTTATAAACATTATTTTAAACAACTTAATTAAATATGGTTTATAAACATTATTTTAAACAACGTAATTAATTAAATATGGTTTATAAACATTATTTTAAACAACGTAATTAATTAAATATGGTTCATAAACATTATTTTAAACAACTTAATTAAATATGGTTTATAAACATTATTTTAAACAACTTAATTAATTAAATATGGTTTATAAACATTATTTTAAACAACTTAATTAATTAAATATGGTTCATAAACATTATTTTAAACAACTTAATTAAATATGGTTTATAAACATTATTTTAAACAACTTAATTAAATATGGTTTATAAACATTATTTTAAACAACTTAATTAATTAAATATGGTTCATAAACATTATTTTAAACAACTTAATTAATTAAATATGGTTTATAAACATTATTTTAAACAACTTAATTAAATATGGTTTATAAACATTATTTTAAACAACTTAATTAATTAAATATGGTTCATAAACATTATTTTAAACAACTTAATTAAATATGGTTTATAAACATTATTTTAAACAACTTAATTAATTAAATATGGTTTATAAACATTATTTTAAATAACTTAATTAAATATGGTTTATAAACATTATTTTAAACAACTTAATTAAATATGGTTTATAAACATTATTTTAAACAACGTAATTAATTAAATATGGTTTATAAACATTATTTTAAACAACGTAATTAATTAAATATGGTTTATAAACATTATTTTAAACAACTTAATTATATATGGTTTATAAACATTATTTTAAACAACTTAATTAATTAAACATGGTTTATAAACATTATTTTAAATAACTTAATTAATTAAATATGGTTCATAAACATTATTTTAAACAACTTAATTATATATGGTTTATAAACATTATTTTAAACAACTTAATTAATTAAATATGGTTTATAAACATTATTTTAAACAACGTAATTAATTAAATATGGTTTATAAACATTATTTTAAACAACTTAATTATATATGGTTTATAAACATTATTTTAAACAACTTAATTAATTAAACATGGTTTATAAACATTATTTTAAATAACTTAATTAATTAAATATGGTTTATAAACATTATTTTAAACAACTTAATTAAATATGGTTTATAAACATTATTTTAAACAACTTAATTAATTAAACATGGTTTATAAACATTATTTTAAATAACTTAATTAATTAAATATGGTTTATAAACATTATTTTAAACAACTTAATTAATTAAATATGGTTTATAAACATTATTTTAAACATTATGCACTTTTTTTCACAGATACTTGTTATTTTATTGCTTTGAATAAACGTGCATTAGTTATATTTTCTCCCTAACTGAAATTATGCCTTTTAAATTTGAATATAATTCAAATATTGATAATATTTAAGTACAAAATTAGAATTTAGTTTTGACAGCCCTACTGTGCCGCATCAGAGACATTTTCACATACGGTTTCACGCAAACTTTCATATGAAATCCTCCGTCTTCTGCTCCGGTTCTGAGTCTTTTGTGTGTTTTCTGCAGCTGATAACCGCACCAGGAAGAAAGTGGCTCACAATAAGAACAAGCGAGACTTCTCTGCCTTCAAACACGAGAGCGAGTCTAAAGTGAAGATCTCTTCTCAGCTGCTGCTCGCCGCTCATCGCTTCCTCGCCACAGGTGAACAATCAGACTTGCTGTGAATCTGACACGTGTGTCATTTCTACAAAGTCAACAATGCAAATACTATTTAACAGTCCCAAGAACCTACACTAACAGTCAGAAGTTTTTGGACTGTAAGATGTTTAATGTTTTTTTTTAAATAAGTCTCTTCTGCTCACCAAGCTTGCATTTGTGATTCAAAGTACTGCAAAAATTGTGAAATATTTTTACTATTTAAAATAACTGTTTTCTATTTTAATATATTTTAAAATGTAATTTATTTCTGTGATCAAAGCTGTATTTTCAGCATCATTACTGCAGTCTTCAGTGTCACATGATCTTCAGAAATCATTATAATATGCTGATTTGCTGCTCAAGAAACATTTATTATTATTATGTTGAAAACAGCCGAGAATCATTTTTTCAGGTTTCTTTGATGAATAGAAAGTTCAGAAGAACAGCATTTATCTGAAATAGAAATCTTATTTTTCATTATAACATTATAAAATGTCTTTATCATCACTTTTTTATCAATTTAAAGCATCCTTGCTAAATAAAAGTATTAATTTCTATAATTTCTTTCCCAAAAAAATCTTTCTATTCATCAAAGTATCCTGAGAAAAATTTACTCAACTGTTTTAAATATTGATAATAATAATAATAATGAGAAATGTTTCTTGAGCAGCAAATCAGCATATTATTATGATTTCTGAAGATCATGTGACACTGAAGACTGCAGTAATGATGCTGAAAATACAGCTTTGATCACAGAAATAAATTACATTTTAAAATATATTCAAATAGAAAACAGCTGTTTTAAATAGTAAAAATATTTCAAAATTTTACTGCTGTATTTTGGATCAAATAAATGCAGGCTTACTGTTCAAGCACTGGTAGTGTACGTATCACTTGTGTTTACCTGTTTCAACACATTGAAAGCATGCAAACTGTATTTAATATGAAATATTAGTGTTGTATTAGTCATTAGACATGATGCATTGTGATTTAAGCACTGAATCCATCAGATACATATTTTAATCCTCTTATCTGCTCCAGTTTTACTCAATTTTTTGACACTATCACTAAACGTTTATTAATTAAACCTGGTTATTATTTAATTTATAAACGTACTATTGTCAATAATGCCATTTGTTAATTCATGTTTGTTCAAAATACATGAACTCAAGTTAAACATAAGACTTGTAATGTTAAAAAAGCATTAGTGTATGTAGAAAATAACTGTTTTGGATTAAAAAATCAGACTTTTTTTATGTTTTAGCTGTTTTTCTCCATGCAAATATCCTTGAATGCCTGCATTGTGTTCAAACAAACAAACCATTATCATTGATTAAGCAAACATATTTAATCTTATCATAAAGTGCTCCCGGTTTGTCAAAAAGAAGCTCAATGTGAGGCTTTGATCGTCTGTTTCTGTCTCCTCAGAGGTGGATCTGTTCAGTCCATCTCAGATCTCAGAGAAAGTCCTTCTGCGGATCCTTAAACACCCTGACGTGATCCAGGAGATCAAATTCAGCGAGAACGACAAGAAATCAGCGCATCACTATCTATACCTGCGCGGCAAAGCCGTGGACTACTTCATCCTCATCCTGCAGGTAACTGATCCTCAGACGAGTCGCGGCTTGTGAAGACAATTGTAGAGCTCTATGATGTCCGTGATGCAGAAAACACGGACGGAATCCAGTCATAAAAACTGAATTTACCGTCTAATGTCACGGAGTTTGTCAAAGTTTGGATGCATTAATCAAAAGCAGGTCTTAAATCAAATGGTGATATGGACTAGTATCTGATGTAAATCTGAATCCTGCATGTGTCTCTGTGTGAATGGAGCAGGGTTTTGTTTACTACATACACAGAGCGCGTGATTTCAGCGTCTGACGTCTCAATGAAGACATAAATACATCAACAATATCTCCAAAACTGATCAAAACCAGCATTTTACCATTTCATTTGAGTAAAACTAGTCATATCATATACACACAGAACTTTACTCGGCAACCCGTCAAAATAAAAGTCCTGTTTAACTTGAAGACATTGTGTCAGAAATAGCTATATTACTATTATTTAGTAGAATGAACGTAATACTACTACTACTGTTGAGAGATAATAAACTTTATTTTTTTAAGAAATAATCACAATTTTAATTTTAATAGTAAATCCTCTTTATTTGCCAAAAATGTAAATATTTAATTTTCATTAATTAAAATATAAATTAAATCAATGTTTTATGGCTTCATCTGATAATCACTAATATTTAAATACACAACACAGAATTTCTGAGGGGGGGGCATTTCATAAGCTACTGTAAGAATAAATAAAAATTGTTTGTATGCATTCAAATAATTAGACGCTAAAACACAGAATTTGGTAACAATAAAACATAAGGTGAGAAAAAATTAAAAGCATTTCATACGACCCTAAACATGTCAGTTTTGTTACACTTTTAATAAATTAGTGTTAAATTGTATAAGTTTCGTGATTTTAATTAATTAGGCATGCTTTTTGATTGATAAAATTTAATTTGACCGTTAAAAACGTGTCCAGAAAAATAAAAACGGAATTTGGGAAAAAATTAAACGGATTTCATAGAGCTCTACAATTAGAGCGACGAGGTGTTTTAAGCAGTTTGAGACGACAGCGTGAGCTTGGCATTGCCTTCTGTTGCCACGTGCTTCGACTGAAGAGTGTAACTGAGACTCCGTCTCTAGTCGAGCAGGGCTGTGTCGTGATGTTTGGGAACATCTGTCTGCAGTCTCTGCATGTTGTGTGCTATGGCCTGTTAAAAAATGATTTGAGGACCTCAGAAGACTTCTTGAGACAAACTACAGCTTAAAAGTTTGGGATCAGAAAGATATGTTTGGAAAGAACCAGTCGACCAGTCAAAATAGATTTTTATTGTTTTTTAAAGAAGTCTCTTCTGTTCACCAAGCCTGCATTTATTTGATCCAAAGTACAGCAAAAGCATTAATATTGTGAAATATTTTTACTAGGGCTGTGCAATTAATCGAAATTCAGTTTCGATTTCGGCCTCCAACGATTATGAAAATACAATAATCGAGATAAAACGATTATGGCGCCCCCTTTCCAGCTGCGCTTTCACTCCTCCATAAAAGCCCATTTTCACGTGTAAATCAGTAAAATCATGTAACGTGAGTTTTGCAAAATTGAAAATAAATATGAATGGGAAATTCAAAAGAGCAAATTTTTTTTTTTTTTTTTTTTTTTTTTTTTTCAATGTTTTATAAATGTTTACTGCCACTTGACCAATTTAATGCATCCTTGCTAAATAAAGTACTAGTTATTTTAATTTTTTTATCACTGATCCCAAACTGTTGAGCGGTGCTGATTTACCACTGCGGCTGTGATATATGAAGATAAAAGCTGAAGATCCACAAAACAATATGATAAATTTGCCAATAAATCTGAGATCAGGAAGCATTCATAAGCAGTGTTTGGGCACGTTACTTTAAAAAAGTAATTAGTTATAGTTACTAGTTACTTCTCACAAATAGTAACTGAGTTACATCATTATAAAAGTAACTAATTACCAGGGAAAGTAACTATTGCGTTACTTTAAAAAAAAAAAAAAAGCTCAAATGTCAAATAACTTGGATGCCCCAATATTAAATATGTTAAATGAATGAAATGGACACTAAATAGAATAAATTATTATTATAAAACATTGTACATTAATCGACACTATTTATCTACTGACACTTAGCATCAGTCAGTCAAGCATTATAATATGATATTATGATAATTTAGCATTATATGATGATACAACTTTATAACCAAGTATGAATTCATGTTTGTCATGTTGACTGATCTTAGGACTGCTGCTTAAGATATTGTTTGTCATTTAGTGTTTCTAT
Organism: Aspiorhynchus laticeps; assembly: GCA_023376895.1. NCBI lineage: Eukaryota > Metazoa > Chordata > Actinopteri > Cypriniformes > Cyprinidae > Aspiorhynchus > Aspiorhynchus laticeps. The sequence goes on from CM041796.1 coordinate 2,361,826, forward strand.
AAAAAAAGGGGAAAAAATTGATAAGATAACAAAACTACTACGACTTATACCACTAATAACAATATAAAACGCACTAAGGATAAAGGAGCTGCTGGGTTCATGAATATTAATCATGTTGTATGGGTTCGCTCGAATTGATTTGCTGAAATCAAAACAGGGAGGATAATAGGTGAGCGCCGGCCAATGAGATTGTCGTTTGCGCATTAGCTCCGCCCACTAGCGGAGACCCCGTCAGTTCTTAAAAGCTGAAGAATTCCAAAGATCTCCGTTATTTTGACACGAAAACACAACAAAGAATATCGTTTACATGTAGCGCGTCAATTCTGCATGTTATGAAAGACTCTCTGGCTCTGTGTGTGTGTGTGTGTGTGAGAGAGAGAGTGTGTGTGTGTGTGTGTGTGTGAGAGAGAGAGAGAGAGAGAGAGAGAGAGAGAGTGTGTGTGTGAGAGAGAGAGAGTGTGTGTGTGAGAGAGAGAGAGAGTGTGTGTGTGTGTGTGTGTGTGTGTGTGTGTGTGTGAGATAGAGACAAAGCTACGCGAGCCGTGTGCTTCACACTAGAGTTTACGGTTCGTCAAATACAGCTACACTGCTCATCCATTCAGATGAACTGAAAAATAAAATGATAATAATATTATAATAAATTATAGTAACGCCGCATTTTGTTGACAGTAACGGTGTTGTAACGGGGGGAAACAGTAATTAGTTTGATTACTCGTTACTGAAAACAATAACGCCGTTAGTAACGCCGTTTATTTATAACGCCGTTATTCCCATCACTGTTCATAAGGCTCAGAAACTGCAGTAAAAAGAATCCGTTTCTGTGTGTTTTGAGTGAAAAGCATTATAGACCTCAGTACTGTTGACATGATCTGGTGTGAAGCCACAATACCTTGTAACAGTTGCACAACTGCAGTAAAGTAGCAATAAAGAGCATGTGATGGAGGTTATTGCCAATAAAGCAGGTTTAACTAGGAAATATATGTCAGCACACGCTTCCCCATCTATTAGCTGGTTATTTGTTTAAGATTCACCTCTGTGTTGAGATGTTATCACCTGGATGAAGCTCGTCTCAGAGATCCTGGTGATTTCCCACAGCGCTCCCATCATCCATCACTTCATTCACTGTCTTGGGTTTGTTGTTGGTATTACTGGCCTGTAAACAATCATTAGAGGGTTAAACCGCTCAGTGATTGGCTGAATTACAGACCCCACACATTCATTCCTCCGCACTGATGCTTAAAGAGTCATTTGTTTTCTTCTGTTCAACACAAATGAAGATATTATGAAGAATGTGTTGCTGATAGTCTGGCAACTGTTTGCTTACCAAATATAATAATAATAAACTCAACATGAGGGCGAGTAAATGAAGTTTCATTTTTAGGTGACCTTTTCCAGACAGATTAAAGAAAATTAAGAGAATAAATTAAAGGAATCCCAATATGTTCGTACACAACAATATCAGTGTTTCCCCTAGGTTTATGGCTTTGGGGGGGGGGGGGGGGGGGGGGGGGGGTTGGTTCTGTTTTTTTCCAGCATAAAAACATTAATTTAATTTATCTTTTAATTAATGAAAATTAAACACCTTATTTTTTTGTAAAATAAAGGGGATTTAATATTACATTTAAAACATTGAAGACACATTTTATGATTATTCCTTAAAAATAAGGTTTTAATAATTTTAGTAGGCTATTACGTACATTCTACTGAACAATAGTAATATATTTCTGCCGCAATGTTTACAATTGAAACCCAAACTTTTATTTTGACGGGTTGCCGTGAATACCTTTATATTTCTGTGTGAGGATAGTGTTTCTCAAATGCTCATGAAGTGACTCTCAGAGCAGTTCTGGAGATGTTCTGTATTTATGTCCTCATTAGTGAGGCGGCAGAATATCACCGCAAGCCTCGCGCGCGCTTCTGTATGAGTAGCAAACAAAACCGCGCGTCTGCGCCATACATTAACACAGAGACAGGCAGAAGTCATATTTAAATAGTCGTTTTGTGGCTTAAAGGGATAGTTCACTTTGAAATTAAAATGTGGTATCTATCAGCTTACCCCAAGGGCATCCAAGATGTAGGTGTCTTTTTTTCTTCAGTAGATCCAATTTTGATGTTTTTAGGTCAAACCGTTCTAGTCTGTCAGTCATATAATGGCAGGTATAGGTCACTGTCTCTATAAGAGGGAAAAAGAACATGCACAGAGAAATCCAAATTAAACAATTCCCCATCATAACTACACATTGATGGCCTAAGACACGAAACGAGCGGTTTGTGTGAGAAAACGAACAGTATTTATATCGTTTTTTACCTCTTGTACACAACCATGTCCAAGTGATCTGAGTGCACACACACATCCGGTGTGTGACGTGTGTGCGCGCGCGCTCTGGCTCACGCTTGACGGAGGGCGTGTCTGAAGCGTGGTGCTGCCGCAACTTCGTGGTATTTTCTTGTGCACTGTCATCGCTCGTGTCGTTTCTGAACTGTCTACTCTAGGATAATGATGACTTCTTTTAAGCAGACCCGCTTGCTGTCATGCATTGTATTTCTATACGAGCGCTCCATGTATCCGTTTCATTCATCTGTAACTCGGTGTCAACGCTTGACGGAGGGCGTGTCTGAAGCGTGGTGCTTTAAAAAATTATTTGAATTGTTTGACAGTATTATTATATACGGTTATGTATATTCCTTTTGGTACAAAATGATGGCTCTTTAATTTCGGAATGGCACAAATATTATTCATGGGCTAATCCTTCGTCATAGTAAGATTCCTTTTTTTTTTTTTTCTCGCCGGTGTCATGTCTCAATAAACTGTTCCTGGATCTGTTATTTTTTACATGGTTAGGTGGAAGTGACGCAGGGTGAGGAGGGTGGAGTTGCGGCATGTGTGTTTGGCTAGTTACAGATGAATGAAACGGATACGTGGAGCGCTCGTATAGAAATACATTTCGTGTGATTTTGTCTGTTTTTATTTATTCTAGTGCTGTCTAATGATTAATCGTGATTAATCACATCCAAAATAATAGTTTTTGGGTAACACTTTACAATAAGGGTACATGAATAATCATGCACTAATGCCTAAATTAATACTTAATTCAACACATGCTGATGATTATTAAGGGAGTTAACTAATTATGAACTATCCTTAACTACGACTGGAGTCATATGGATTCATGCATGAATAACGCCAGCCTTAACTACATGTTTGTTATAGTTAATGCATTTAATTATCAAACAGCCTCTTTAAGAAGGAATAAGAAATACTCTGACGTTGAAATTAATTTAATACCATCATATCTTGAGCATTTGACATCTTCAGGTTTGTCATAAACATTATTGGGTGGCAAAGGATTAGTTGATCCTCCTCATCAAGTGTAGAAAATACTAAATATAATAACGACTGATCTTGTGTTTTATGTTCATCTCTTTCCCTTTAAAGGAAAACGCCACCGTTTTTCCATATTCCAATATGTTGTTCCCTCAAGACGAGTTGATACGTACCTCTCCCGTCTCAGTCCGTGCACTTAATCGCTCTATGCTATCGTTTAGGTTAGCACCATTCATTTTTTAGGATCCAAACTGGGATGAATTTAGAAGCCACCAAACACTTCCATGTTTTCCCTATTTAAAGACGTTTACATGAGTAGTTACACGAGTAAAGCCCGGCTCACACTGTGCGATTTTGGCCACGATTTGCTCGTCTGAGACAAATTTTGAAAATCCTAAAAGATTCCTATAATCCTAGGCTAAAATCTGTAGACTTTGATCGCTGTGTTTAACATGTTCACCGACAGCCGATTAATGGCTGTTGCGATCAAATTTCACCTCCGACGAAGTTCTGGCAGTGTCAGAAGATTTGGCGAACAGTCCTGCAGTGTGACGACCCCTACGATGAATGTCAAACTGTCTCCGTTTTTCAAGACAATCTATGAGCAGAATTAATGCTAGAGAATTATTCTATCAGCCGTAAACTCCGGCGCTCCCGTCCTCCGCTCACGGCATTCATCTGATATGTTGCTGATACTGGTTGCGCCGCTGTTTTCATGTGGGTGTGTAGAGCTGCATACACTATTCTTCTTAAATACGCCGGTATTGCCGCCGTTCATATATTTTTCATGATAGCCAACAGTTCGGTCCCGCGTGCAATGCAGTTCACAGTCACTGGACAAGTTTTCTTGCGCGCACCTGTTTTTAACTCGTCTTTACTGTCGTACAGTCTGACATTAATGACAACTGAGATCCCACAGTGTGACATGATCATCATGTTCGTGCAGTCTGACAAGTACAATCCTAAAGGACTTTTAAAAAATCGCACAGTGTGAGCCCGGCTTAAGTATGGTGACACAAAATAAAACGTGGTGATTTTCTAAGCGGATAAAAATGATAACTATAATGTGTGGTGGAAGAGCACGTCGGAGCACTTCGACCTCGGTGCAGTAATATCATCACTCCTGAAAACTCCCCCTCTCCCTGATAGTGATAGTGCAGGCCACGTTGGTTGTATTGACGGAAGAGGGAGAGTTTTGCCTCGCGCTAGAGCGATTAAGTGCACGGACTGAGACGGGAGAGGTACGTATCAACTCGTCTTGAGGGAACAACATATTGGAATATGGAAAAACGGTGGCGTTTTCCTTTAAATGGAAAGAGATGAACATAAAACACAAGATCAGTCGTTATTATATTTAGTATTTTCTACACTTGATGAGGAGGATCAACTAATCCTTTGCCACCCAATAATGTTTATGACAAACCTGAAGATGTCAAATGCTCAAGATATGATAGTATTAAATTAATTTCAACGTCAGAGTATTTCTTATTCCTTCTTAAAGAGGCTGTTTGATTTAGTTTACCCATAAATGTTAATTAATGCATTAACTATAATAAACACAAGTAGTTAAGGCTGCCGTTATTCACGCATAAATCCGTATGACTCCAGTTGTAGTTAAGGATAGTTCATAATTAGTTAACTGCCTTAATAATCATCAGTATGTGTTGAATTAAGTATTAATTTAGGCATTAGTGCATGATTATTCATGTACCCTTATTGTAAAGTGTTACCAGTTTTTGTTTACATAATATATGAGTGTATACTGTGTATATTTATTATGTATATATAAATACAAACACATGCATGTGTATATTTAAGAAAAATGTTATGTTTATATATTAAATATATTTATATAATGTAAAATATAATGATATAAATTTATAAATATATTAACATGTAAATATTTTCAAAATATATACTGTATGTGTGTGTGTTTTTATATATACATAATAAATATACACAGTACACACATCTATTATGTAAACAAACTTTTATTTTGGATGTGATTAATCGCGATTAATCATTTGACAGCACTAATATATTCGTTCATCCATTTATGTATGTATTTATTTATTTTATATATATATATATATAGTTTTTATTACTTTTTATTTCAGTTGAAATTGTAGTTATTTTAATACATTAAGTTAAATTAAATTAAAATGTGAAATGTTGCCAACTGGTTTGAATGAGTTATCATATATAACTATATACACTATATTGCCAAAAGTATTGGCACCCCTTCTAATGAACAGGTTTGACTACTTTAGTAATTTCTATGAGTACAAATCTTAATGTTAAAGCATATAATGATATTCTAGGAAATTGTGTGCTTCTAATATTATAGCAACAGTTTGGACTCTTTTCTATTCTAACATGACAATGTCTCTGTGTATAAGACAAGGTTCAAAAAGAAAATGATTGATTGAGTCAGTGTGGAAGAACTTGACTGGTCTGCATAAAACCAAGTCCTAATCCCAGTTTAACACCTCTGGTGTGACTGTAAATGCAGACCTTGAGACAAAAACTCATCACCAAACACCAATGACTTGTACATATGGGTTCAGTCATTTTAGACACTTACAAAACTGTTGCAACAGAGATGAAATACATTTTTTAAACACATGAATTATGTTCTCATCATTGTTGCCACAGATTTGGAAGTGCATTTTTCTGTTCTAAAAAAAGGGGGTGCCAATACTTTTGGCAATATAGTGTATTTCTCATGTAAATGTATCTAAGGATGTTGATGATATTGCATATATAAATGCATCGTTCTTATTTTAAAATAAGAAGGTGATTATTTTGGCAGTGCATGCAACACTTAATGCCATGACTTTATGGATTTAACACGTTCTTTCCTTCAGACTAACTAACGCAGCTGCTGTTAAACTAACTAACACAGCTGCTGTTAAACTAACTAATGCCACTGCTTCTACCAAACCGGCCGGTCGAAGCTCCAGGAGCTGTGTTCTGCCGCAGAAGACCGCTGCGCCTCCAGAGCTTCACCGGCCTGCTAAGATCTCCAGCCAGGCCAAGCCTGCGGTTCAGCTAGAGACTCCGAAATCCAGACTCTGTCCCAGCACTCAAGGAGTCCGGACCGCTCCGGTAGATGGAGTGAAGAAGCCCACTGCAGCTCAGGAGGAGAGACTGTGAGTATACTGCTTTCTAGTATTCCTGAAGACCTTGATTGGCTTGTTCGGATGTGTTTGTTTTGGGTTGAAACTGAGCTGTGCAGGAGAGTGAACCTCAAGAGCCTGAAGGAAACCCTGTGCTAACATTTTGATGCTTTGGAAACAACATGTTGTTTTAAAAGTGATTTAAAGAGAAAGTTCACCCAGAAATGAAAATTAGCCCATGATTTACTCACCCTCAAGACATCCTAGATGTACATGACTTTCTTCTTTCAGACTTTAATAAAATCAGAGTTCTTCCATGCTTTATAATGGCAGTGAATGGGTGTTGAGATTTTAAAGTCCAATAAAGTGCATCCATCCATCATAAAAAGTGCTCCACACTGCTCCGAGGGGTTAATAAGGGCCTTTTTATGATGGATGGATGCACTTTATTTGGCTTCAAAATCCTCATTCACTGCCATTATAAAGCTTTAAAGAGCCAGGACATTTTTAATATAACTGACTGTATTCGTCTGAAAGAAGAAAGTCATGTACATCTAGGATGGCTTGAGGGTGAGAAAACCATGGGATCATTTAAATTTTTGGGTGAACTGTCCCTTTAAAGCAGTGGTACTTAACTGATTTTGTTTCCAGATCTTATCCTGAACATAAAGTGGTGACCTATTTTAAGAGGTATTTTGGGGTGGAAAATAAATTAATTAATTTGTTTTAATTTGAACCAAATATTATTTGTTACTTAAAAATATAATAGTAAAAATTGAAGGAATAGTTCACCCAAAAAAGAAAATTTCACCCTCAGGCCATCCAAGATGTAGATAAGTTTCTTCATCATCATTTGTAGAAATGTGTCACTGCATGACTGTCTCAGCAATGGATGCTCTACAGTGAATGGGTGCCGTCAGAATGAGTCTAAACAGCTGATAAAAACAACACAGTAATCACACGACAAGTGATGTAATTCTGAATTTCTCCAAATTTGTTCTGACAAAGAAATAAACTCATCTACGCCTTGTTTGGACTGAGCTGATGAACTATTCCTTTAATATGAATTAAAGAAATTATCTCCTGGCAAGATGAATAGAAGCTGGTAGTGCTGTATTGTTCATTGCATTTTATTATTTAAATTTAGCATTGTTTTATTCGCATTGTCAATGATTTGTGGGAGACCCACTGCCTTAAAGAGACCAAAAATAAGTAAAAACGTAACAATTTTCATGTTTGGGTGAACTGTCCCTTCAGGGAAGTACACTATATTGCCAAAAGTATTGGCACCCCCTTCTAATGAACAGGTTTGACTACTTTAGTAATTTCTATGAGTACAAATCTTAATGTTAAAGCATATAATGATATTCTAGGAATTGTGTGCTTCTAATATTATAGCAACAGTTTGGACTCTTTTCTATTCTAACATGACAATGTCTCTGTGTATAAGACAAGGTTCAAAAAGAAAATGATTGATTGAGTCAGTGTGGAAGAACTTGACTGGTCTGCATAAAACCAAGTCCTAATCCCAGTTTAACACCTCTGGTGTGACTGTAAATGCAGACCTTGAGCCAAAAACTCATCACCAAACACCAATGACTTGTACATACACTATATAGACAAAAGTATTGGCACCCTCTTCTTTAGAACAGAAAAATGCACTTCCAGATCTGTGGCAACAACGATGGGAACATAATTCATGTATTTAAAAATTGTATTTCATCTCTGTTGCAACAGTTTTGACTCAATCAATCATTTTCTTTTTGAACCTTGTCTTATACACAGAGACATTGTCATGTTAGAATAGAAAAGAGTCCAAACTGTTGATATAATATTAGAAGCACACAATTCCCTAGAATATCATTATATGCTTTAACATTAAGATTTGTACTCATAGAAATTACTAAAGTAGTCAAACCTGTTCATTAGAAGGGGTGCCAATACTTTTGGCAATATAGTGTAAGTATCATGTATGGGTCAAAGCGTAGCTGAAGTGCTGTGTGTGCAGGCGTAAGCTCCAGGACTGGCGGGAGTCGAGGGGCATCACATATAAACGTCCCCCCATGCCTGTCCGACTGATGAGGAGGAAGACGGTTTCTGCTTTTCCTCAGCCGTACTGGACTTCAATGGAGAATGAAGATGATCATGACATTGTCTTTGCTGTGAAGCGATCGCTGGATGACTGCATTCAATTATTACAGCAGGTATCATTATTATTGTATGAGGTGTTAATGCGTAATTAAATGAATGTGCGTAAACAGAGACAATGCAACAAAGCAGATTCTTCCATGGAAAAATGAGTTTCTGTTTGAACCGGAGTGAAATCACAGCTGATAATAATCAAATACAGTATGTTCAGACCCCATGGCTCACTCTTTTGCGTTTGGGCACAAATTATCAGTAATTTCCCTATTGTGTAAGCTAGTGAATAACTTGAGTTTTTCTAGTATTGTGTGTCGTCATGGATGAATGTGCTTTTGATTCATATCTGAGTAGTGGAGTGATTGAAGACAGATGTTGGTTAATACTTTAAAATAACAAAAGGGCATAGAAAACAAATAAAGAACTTTGATTGGTCAATGAAGAGCAATGATTAACATCAGCATCATAATTTAACCTTTTGTTATTAATTCTAAAACATGGTAATATAAACATAAAATATATTTTTTAAATGGTTTAAATGGACGCTACGCCACTGATTAGAGCATTAGGAAATTATGACTGCAGAAGGTTAGAGTATGTTGACATATTTCATATATACAAAGCCCTTTGAGTCAATAATAATCATTGTCTAGACTAGAAATGACTGGATTCTGAATTTCAGTATAAAATCACGTACGTGTGTACGTAACATCTACTTCTATGGGAAAAATCACTTCTCTACTTCTTAGGCAAGGTGTAATTCTTTCAGATAAAGCGTTCTCAAACCAACATTCAACATTTGTCCGGATTGTTCCCTTATCAGTAATCACAATGTTTTTTGTTGAGCCGATCTCAGGTGTGTGCCATTTTCTGGCATTAATCGACCATGATGTTTACAAGCCTTTTCCAGCACTCTGAGGTTATGATATAATCTTGGTAACCAAATGGTGCATGGTCTCTAATTAAATAGTATGGAGAAAACAAAGTGGGGTCAGTGGAGACCAGTGTTGGGCACGTTACTTTAAAAAAGTAATTAGTTATAGTTACTAGTTACTTCTCACAATAGTAAACTGAGTTAGTAACTGAGTTACATCATTATAAAAGTAACTAATTACCAGGGAAAGTAACTATTGCGTTACTTTAAAAAAAAAAAAAAAAAGTCAAATAACTGGATGCCCCAATATTAAATATGTTAAATGAATTGAAATGGACACTAAATAGAATAATTATTATTATAAAACATTGTACATAATCAACACTATTTATCTATGACACTAGCATCAGTAGTCAATCATTATAATATGATATTATGATAATTTAGCATTATATGATGATATAACTTTAGTAATTAGAATAACCAAGTATGAATTCATATTTGTCATGGTGACTGAACTTAGGACTGCTGCTTAAGATATTGTTTGTTATTTAGTGTTTCTATAAAAAAAGGGGGGAAAAATTGATAAGATATCAAAACTACTACGACTTATACCACTAATAACAATATAAAACGCACTAAGGATTAAAGAGCTGCTGGGTTCATGAATATTAATCAGGTTGTCTGCGTTCGCTCGAATTGATTCGCTGAAATCAAAACAGGGATGATAATAAGTTGAGCACCAGCCAATGAGATTGTCGAGAGTGTGTGTGTGTGTGTGTGTGTGTTTGTGTGTTGTGTGTGGTGTGTGTGGTGTGTGTTGTGTGTGTGTGTGTGTGTGTGGTGTGGTGTGTGTTGTGTGTGTGTGTGTGTGTGGTGTGGTGTGTGTGGTGGTGTGTGTTGTTGTGTGTGTGTGTGTGTGTGTGTGTGTGTGTTGTGTGTGTGTGTGTGTGTGTGTGTGTGTGTGTTTGTGTGTGTGTGAGAGAGAGACAAAAGCTACGCGAGCCGTGGCTTCACACTATAGTTTACGGTTCGTCAAATACAGCTACACTGCTCATCCATTCAGTATGAACTGAAAAATAAAGATATAAAATTATAATAAATTATAGTAACGCCAATTTTGTTGTCAAAATGGTAACGGCGTTGTAACGGGGAAACAGTAATTCGTTTGATTACTCGTTACTGAAAACAATAACGCCGTTAGTAACAACGTTTATTTATAACGCTGTTATTCCCATCACTGGTGGAGACTGGTTACCCACATTCTTCAAAAAATCTGTTGTGTTCAGCAGAAAACATAAATGCATACAGGTTTGAATAAATTATGAGAATTTTTTCATTTTTGGTTGAACCATCCTTAAGTTAACCATCCCCTGTAGTCATTTTATCACTCATCTTTGATCATCAAAATTACATATTTAAATGTTTTTTCTTGTGAAAATAATTTTCTCATGCCTTAAAATAGCTTGAATGTAACTCAACACCCTTGCCTCATTTACTATACGTGGATCTATGAATATGCAAATTAGCCCCGCCTCCACTCAGTCGCAGCATCCACTGAACTAGTAAACGTGATACAATGGCATACACGGATAATGACTGATAAAACTTTGTTTTTACTAGCAAACAACTACAGTGAATACTGTAACATTCGTTAAAGTTACTGACTTGACGATGTTGTGTCCTAAAATGCCGTTTAAACTCGAATGCAGCCGTTTCGCCCGGGTTTTTGCTCTTATTTTGCTCTAATTTTATGTTTGGTTTTGTGCTGGTATTGGTATATTTTGCATGCTAGTGATAGGAATCGATCCCTTGACGTGATTGGTTACTGGTTTGTGACGTAGCAAACCGAAGGCTGTTTAAAACTGCATTTCTGTGACCGTCTTTGAGAAACTACAGTTTTAAGGAGAAAATACTCAGCAATGGTGTTGATTAATGGATTGGCACATGGTTTGTCTTTAAAAACACCACATAGAAAACTTGATTTTCACTACAGGGGGACTTTAAGCTTTTCCTGAGCTGTACAGCACGTTGAATTTTACTCCAGAATGTGTATGATGATGCTTTCCTCACTGATCTGATGCTGTGGACAGGGTTTCCCGGTGGAGCGGGTCAGAGATGTGCTGTCTCGGGTGCCGATGGCACAGAAGTTTGCTAAATACTGGATCTGCCAGGCCAGACTAATGGAAAGAGAGGGAAACCTGGAGGTGCTGCCCATGTTTCAGGAGGCCATCCGTGTCGTGAGAGAGGTCAGCTTCTCGTTATCTCTCACAAATACATGTTTTCTTCCCTTGATGTTATTTCCTTTATTTGCTTCGCTTTAGTCTGGAAATCTGAGAAGCCTCTGAAGAGATGTTATTAGACTTTGTTTATTATTATCAATTATATTAAATATTACCATGTTTTATTTAAAAATAATAAATTAAGAGTAAATGTTATGTTTTTATTTAGTTTTCATAGTGCTGTCAAACAATTAATCGCATCCAAAACAAAAGTTTGTGTTTACATAATGTGTGTGTTTATTGTGTATATAAATACACACTCATACAATATATATTTTGAAAATATTTACATTGGGGCTGGTAAGCGATTTAACATTTTTTTTTTTTTTTTATCTAATTAATTACATGATGTGGCGATTAATAAATCTAATTAATCGCACATCAAATTTGGCTGAGAAATTACTCCCAAAAGATCATTTAAAGTCATTGTTGTGTAATGCATCAAACAGACATTACAAAAAGTAGCTTCAGCAAGAAATATTTTGTTTGATAATTTATTACATATACTCTTTTGGAGTAAATGATGACACAATTGTCATTTTTGGGTGGGTGAACTATACCTTTAATAATTAATTTTATTATTATTACTATGGAAATATTTCTTTAATGAAATAATCCTCTAAATAATAACCTAAAACTGACAGTAGGTGGTAGGGGTGGCACGGTTGGAACCGTACGGTTCTCCACACACGGCACGCGCTAGGACCGCGGTTCAACTTAAATCTGACAACGCATCTGTAATATGGTTTGTTATAAATAACACGTAAAACAAACAGGGCTCGGCTAATGTATGTTTCTGTTGATGGATGCGCATTCTGGCTTCCCGGTACATTACAACAACAGCTTCTCATCAGAAGTGCGCGCGCGCATTAAGCTCTCTCTGAAGTGTTGTGTCTGAATGGACAAATTCACATAAAAATTATGTCAAAATGCCCGTCTTGGTAAGTACCCTATAGCAGACATAGCCGGCTGAACGTACAGTATCAGTGCATTCTCTTAAAGTGACAGCACTTTCTTAAAGGTGCTGTATGTAGGATTTTGACTCTACTAAAGCATAACAATACCATAATATGTTTGCAGACATTTAGGAAACATACTTGTTTATCTGAAAAACAATGCTACAGTCAGTTATTCTCCTTTGAAAATGTGCGTTCCGGCCCGGAATGTCTGTGTTTGTTATGGTTTGTGCCCACTGCCAGTTTACCCAATTGTATTTCAGCACCCCGGGTTGCCAGTTGGCCGAAAACACAGCATATTTAATTTAATTCATCGTCATGTGCGCTCGTTCCTGTTGGTGTTGTTAATCTGGCAAAGACTGACTGTAGCATTGTTTTTCAGATAAACAAGTATGTTAATTTAACATGTTTCTTAAATATCTGCAAGCATATTATGGTATTTTTATGCTTTAGTAGAGTCAAAATCCTACATACAGCACCTGCTCGACTTGAAGTGGATCATCATCATCAGATCGATCGGTGAATGACATCAAAGTACCGCGAGAGCTATAAAGAGCAGACGGCTCCTTATGCTTTTGAACCGCTCTCGCGGTCCTTTAATGTCATTCACCGATCGATCTGATGATGATGATCCACTTCGAATCCAATGGTTCAATGCACCAAATGATTCACCCAATTCGTTCAAAACATGCATTAAGAACTGAAATGCCGCTGTGTGTCACTCGGAGACGAACAGTTCTGCTTTGTCTTTATATTTTCATTGGCAAAATTGAGCAAAACAGACAACATTGTGTCTAAAATAACACAATATTAGCTTCCTACTTACTGAACTGTTGTATAAGATCAGTATCACATGTGCACTCATATTGCACTTAGCCTATTGCTTAACGATATGATGTAAATATGAGTCAAAAACTCAAACGGAGGCATTTTGGCACCACATCTTGAATTTTAGGGACATTCTAACCACGTTCTCTAGGCTCCGTCATACAGTGAGTTGTTGCCCTGCATCATATGTGTCATCAATCAACTTTATGAAATATCAGATGACCCACGTAGGTCTGGGACGAGGCAAATGCGTTAATAATTTTAATGCGTTATTTTTCACCGTAATGAATTAATCTAATTAACTCATTAAATTACCAGCCCTAATTTATATATATATATATTTATATATTCATAAGTGCTGTTAAATGATTAATTGCATACAAAATATGTTTTTTTTTTCACATAATATCTGCGTATATTTATATTATGTATATATAAATACACGCACACATATAGTATATATTTTAAAAATATTTACATGTCTATATTTATTTTCATATAATTGATATTAGAAATAAATAAATATATTTAATATATAAACATAACATTTTTCTGAAATACATGCATGTGTGAATCATATATTATTGACAATAATATGTAAGGAAAAATTTATTTTGGATGAGATTAATCATTTAACAGCACTAATATTCATATAATTTATATTGTATAAAAATTGTTAATATATAAGCATAATATATTTTTCTTAACTATATACGCGTGTGTGTGTGTGTGTGTGTGTGATTATGTACATAATAAATATACACAGCACACATACGTGTATTATGTAAACAAAAACATTTATTTTGGATGCGATTAATATTTGACAGCACTAATCATATAATTTATATTATATAAAAATATAGTTAATATAAGCATAATACATTTTTCTTAAATATATACGTGTGTGTGTGTGTGTGATTATGTACATAATAAATATACACATTACACACATGTACATGTAAACAATATTATGTATTATTGACAGTTATATAATTATCAGTCATATATTATTGACAATAATATGTAAACAAAAACATTTATTTTGGATACGATTAATCATTTGACAGCACTAATCATATAATTAATATTATATAAAAATATAGTTAATATTTAAGAAAAATGTATTATGCTTATATATGTACTTGTGTGTGTGTGTGTGTGTGTGTGATTATGTACATAATAAATATACACATTACACATGTACTGTGTGTAAACAATATTATGTATTATTGACAGTTATATAATTATCAGTCATATATTATTGACAATAATATGTAAACAAAAACATTTATTTTGGATGCGATTAATCATTTGACAGCACTAATCATATAATTAATATTATATAAAAATATAGTTAATATATAAGCATAATATATTTTTCTTAACTATATACGTGTGTGTGTGTGATTATGTACATAAATATACACCGTACACATGTACTGTGTGTAAGCAATATTATGTATTATTGACAGTTATATAATTATATAATTGTCAATCATATATTATAGACAATAATATTTAAACAAACACTTTTTTTGGATGTGATTAATCATTTGACAGCATTGTTTTTTACTGTTATTATACAGCTGTTGTTGTTTTTTAGGTTGTAAGCAATTCCACTTCTTAGTCAAGAGCTTACAGTAACAGAGATATGACTAGTGTGTGTGTAAAAACTAATCCATATGTCACAGCTTATGAGTAACCAATCTGCTTTCACTCATTGCGATATGTTTATCAACAGCCAGTGGATGAGCTACGATCTGTGGTTTTTGACATCCTTAAAAGGAGACAGATTCAAGGTAAAGGCATGCAATATTTCCGTCATCCGTCATCACATTAGCAATGACTTTTAAACATGGGAGTGATTTTTAGTTTACACTGCTGGTTTGAAATTCATATTTTTTAATATATTTTTTAGATAGGCAAAGGCGGCATTTGATCAAAAATAGTGTTTAATAATGAAACATTACTACAATAAAAAATTATGTTTTCTGCTTGAATATAATGTAAAATGTAATTTATTTCTGTGATCAAAGCTGTATTTTCAGCATCATTACTGCAGTCTTCAGTGTCACATGATCTTCAGAAATCATTCTAATATGCTGATTTGATGTGCAAGAAATATTTATTATTTTTGCTGCTTGATAATTTTGACATGATGTGATTCAAAAGGATTAGGGGAGGAAATATATACACTGCCCTCCATAATTATTGGCACCCCTGGTTAAGATGTGTTCTTTAGCTTCTAATAAATTCAGTTTTGTTCTAAATAATACAGGACCACAATGAAAAAAAGATGAAAATCCAACCTTTAATTCAAGTGCATTTATTCAGTGAGGAAAAAAAATCCCACATTAAAAAATAATTTATTTTACATCAAATCATGTGTGCCACAATTATTAGCACCCCTGATGTTAATACTTTGTACAACCTCCCACAACAAAACAGCACTGTTTCACAAGATGGGAGAATACAGAAAGAGGGATCTTCGACCATTCCTCTTTGCACAATCTCTCTAAATCATCCAGCGACCTCGGTCCTCTCCTCTTCAGCTCACTCCACAGATTTTCAATGGGGTCTGGGGACTGAGATGGCCATGGGACGAGCTTGATTCTGTGTCTGGTGAACCATTTCGGTGTAGATTTGGCCACATGTTTAGGGTCATTATCTTGCTGAAAGACCCAGTGACGACCCATCTTCAGCTTTCGGGCAGAGGCCACCAGATTAACTGTCACCGTCCCGTATACGGGACGCCTAAGTTCACTATATTACACTTAAATCCTAATGTAATCATGACAAACTATACATCATTGGAAAGGTCTAAGTCTCCTAAATAGATATGTTACCATTTTTTGTTGTTACAAATTATGTAGGAACAGTAATAGATTCATTTATGACAAGAGTGCACCAAGCGTCTATGATAAATCAACATCATAACAGGAGTTCTGACCTTTGTCACAAAAAGTCTTTATATCCTTGCCTTTTTCCCCATCACATGTTTTAGCAATCATCATAAGTTATATACCATTTGAAAGATTAAAATCTCAAAATTCATCCTGTGAAAACCATTTTGAAATCAAACATTGCGTTACCATAGAAACGGTACTTCAAAATGTTTTGGCGGTCTCCTCCCCCTTAGCGGCGGTGTCATATTACAAAATGGATTATGATCTTTTAGAATCAAAACGTTTTATAATCTTGACAAAATACATATCGTTGGAAAGGTCTGAGTCTCAAGATTCCATATTCGGTGGTTAATTTGTTATAGATGTAATATTGAGAGAGAAATTGATAGATTTGTGACAGAAATGCATAAATAAATGGAGTTTCAATGGCACCCGGTGGCTGTTTGTGGTATAACGCTTAAACAAAATCACATATGAACCTCAATTTTTTTTATATCAACTTCAAATTTGGAACACAACTTATGTAGACATATGGCTTTAATTTGATAGCAATTTTGGATTTTTAACTATTTTTTTAAATATTTATTTTATAAAATAAAATAAAATAAAAATAGTATAATACATTTTCTTTACAGTAAATTTAAACTTCTATAACTTTTTAATACTTTAATTTTATTAAATGATTTCACTTCTGTAATAATCTGCTAATTGTCTTCTTTAAAAAGAGACCAACCTTAGGTCTGTATTCAAAAGCGTTCATGAATTATAATAATTTAAGTTTGGATACTGCACTTTCTCGTGAATTTTCAAAAATGGGGGATGACAGTTAAGGGGTTAAAATGTCCTGTTATTTCAAAGCATTCATGATGCCATGCACCCTAGCAAGGTTCCCAGGGCCTCTGGAAGAGAAACAGGCCCACAGCATCACCGATCCTCCCCCATACTTCACAGTGGGCATGAGGTGCTTTTCTGCATACTCATCTTTTGTGTTCCGCCAGACCCACGTAGAGTGTTTGTTGCCAAAAACCTCTATCTTGGTCTCATCTGACCAAAGCACACGGTCCCAGTTGAAGCCCCAGTACCGCTTAGCGAACTCCAGACGTTTATGATTGTGAGTGAGAGAAGGTTTTTTCCGTGCATGCCTCCCAAACAGCTTGTTGGCATGTAGATAGCGCCTGATGGTTGTTTTGGAGACTTTGTGACCCCAAGATGCTACCATTTGTTGCAATTCTTTCACAGTGAGCTTTGAGAACTTTTTATTTCTCTTACCATCCTCCTCACTGTGCGTGGAGGCAAAATAAACTTGCGTCCTCGTCCAGGCTTGTTTACCACTGTTCCAGTTGTTTTAAACTTCTTAATGATTCCTCTGACAGTAGATATGGGCAGGTGCAGGCGAGTGGCTATTTTCTTGTAGCCATTGCCTGACTTGTGAAGGTCGACACACATCTGCATTACTTGAATGGTGTGTTCCTTTGTCTTTCCCATGTTGAAGAGTGGATAAGAGAAATGGCCTCTGTGTCACGTCATATTTATACCCCAGTGAAACAGGAAGTGATGAATTACTAATTAAATGCTAGATACTCTGATCAACTTTGTAAACTACTGTAGAAATGACAGAGATACTTCAATTTAGGGCTGCTCGATTATGACAACAATCATAATCACGATTATTTTTGGTCAATATTGTAATCACGATTATTAGCGGGCCGTATAACCAATTTTTTTTAATGCAAATCTAAAGTATTCAGTTAACAGCCTACTATAGAAATTGAATAATCAAATGTAAAATAAAACAGCGTAGTCTTCACTGTAAGAATTAATCTTCCTTTGTTTCTTATTAAAGCTACAAAAGACCTTCTGTGAAGAGCAGAGAGTGATTTTGTCTTTTGTTGTTTGATTAATATTAAGCACACAGTCGGAGCAGGAATATAGCGCGCTGTCACTTTAAGAGCCGCACGGATCCAATTTACTGTTACACGAGTATTTTCAGTATCATCTGTTTACATTAATTTATTACATAACCGACGAGGGTTTACGTGAATAATCACTAAGCGCCGCATTTTGACACATTGTTGCGTGTATTTGAGCGTTTAGGCGCATACGTTCAGCTAAAGGATGACTTTACATGCTCCGTCTCTGAGCGCATACACAGATATCCTCCTGAGGAACAGCGCAAGCTCTCTTTAAAACATTAATAAATCTAATCAACTTTAATAACTCAAGCACGTCCAATTTTGCAAAACTCACGTTACATGATTTTACTGATTTACACGTGAAAATGGGCTTTTATGGAGGAGTGCACTGCTGGAAAGGGGGCGGAATGGGGCGCCATAATCGTTTTATCTCGATTATTGTATTTTCATAATCGTTGGAGGCCGAAATCGAAACTGAATTTCGATTAATTGCACAGCCCTACTTCAATTACATTTATTTCCTAGGAATTGTTAGGGTGCCAATAATTGTGGAACAGGTGATTCTATGAAAAATAATTATTTCTTAGTCAGGGATATTTTTCCCCCCTTAAAATTCACTTGAGTTGAAGGTTACATTTTTCTACAATTTTCAGTGTGAGAGTATGCTTCTGCAATAAAAGTTGAATTTATTTTAAGGCTTTTAACACATCCTAACCAGGGGTGCCAATAATTATGGAGGGCAGTGTATATATATATATATATTCAAGATTTGTATTTTTTCACATACACGATTATATAGCGAGTATATAACCAGCAGTGAACACGTATTACTTCATATATAAGAATGCATTTAATTGATCAAAAGTGACAGTAAATATATTTATAATGTTACAAAAGGTTTCAAATAAATGATGTAATTTGGACATTTCTATTCATTAAATAATCCACAAATATCTAAGGCAGCACAACTGTTTTCAACATTGATAAGAAGATTGCATTAAATCAGAATAATATAATGATTAGGATGTCATCGCAGGAATAAATTAAATTTTAATGTGTAATTAAAAAAATTGTTATAATGTTTCATAACAATATTAGTGTATTTTTTTGATTAAATAAATGTAGCATTGTTCAGCATAAGTGACGTCTTCTAAAAATACACACAAAAAATCAAGTTATTATTATTAATAATAAAATAAATAATAATAAAAGCATATCTCACAATGTTTTAATCATTCAGGTTTGTCTTTGACACCAAAAGAGACTGGAGTGTGTGATGAAGAGGACGAGACTGGAGTGTGTGATGAAGAGGACGAGACTGGAGTGTGTGATGAAGAGGACGAGACTGGAGTGTGTGATGAAGAGGACGAGACTGGAGTGTGTGATGAAGACGGCGGCGGTGGCATCATATGCACCCCAAAACCCATCAGTGCCCTCATATCTGGAGCGAGGGGAGACTCGTCAGTCGTCAAGTATAAAATCACAGCGACCCCGGGGTATGACACCTTCACACTTACAAGGGCTGTCAAAAAAAATTGAATTTCGAATGTTCATTGAATTTAAAATATAAATCCACATTCGAATGCAAAAACATTGCATTTGAATGTTATGTGTTGGTGCACGAGATGTGATGACGATGTAGGTGTCGTTGCATTTTAATGCTTTTCTTAGCTTATCCAGTTGATGCAGCGCTGCTATCAAAATATTACAGAAAAAGAGATCATCAATGCAGAGATGTTGTTGTTTACGTCAAAACTGAAACCAAGCCGTTCACACAGAACACACATTTATCACATTTTCTATAAAGACATCTATCAGCGTTGCACTCGCGTCTCACACAAGAGAGACACATGTTTACATTTACATTACATTTAGTCATTTTGTGGATGCTTTTATCCAAAGCGACTTACAATTGGGGAATACATAAAGTGATTCATCCTAAAGAGGCAGACAGACACAGGAAGTGCTCACAATACCAAGTTTCAGGCATTGCTCCAAATAATTACAAGCCAGAAAGGGAAGGAATAAATAAAGAGAGTTGTTGTTTTTTTTTTATGATGAAGTCAGATAGTGTCGGAAGAGATGAAAAGTTGAAAGTTGTCAGGGATCCAGCATTCCGGATAGGGGTGGGAAGATTATTCCACCATCCAGGAACGGTGAACGAGAATGTTCTGGAGAGTGATTGTGAGCCTCTCTGTGATGGTACCACAAGGCGTCGCTCACTAGCAGATCTCAGACTTCTGGAGGGGATGTAGATTCGTAATAGTGAGTGGAAGTAGTGCTGAGCCTGTGGTCGTTCTGTATGCAAGCATCAGTGTCTTGAACTTGATGCGAGCTGCCACCGGTGGCCAGTGCAATGAGATGAAGAGAGGTGTAACATGTAGGGCTCTATGATTTCCGCGATGCAGAAAACGTGAACAGAATTGCGGAATCCAGTCATAAAAACGGAATTTACAGTTTAACGTGGAATGTCACGGATGAATTGGATGAATTAATCAAAAGTAGGTCATTACACTTAAATCAAATTGCGATATGGACTAGTATCTGTAAATATTAAGCTGCAAAAGTTGATTTAAATATGAATCCTGCATGTGTCTCTGTGTGAATGGAGCAGACGCCGGTTTTGTTTACTTTAACGTACATACACAGAGCGCGTGACGCTCGCGGTGATTTCAGCGTCTGCCGTCTCAATGAGGACATAAATACATGAATATCTCCAAAACTGATCTGAGAGTCACTTTATGAGCATTTACCATTTCATTTGAGTAAAACTAGTCATATCATATACACACAGCACTTTACTCGGCAACCCGTCAAAATAAAAGTCCTGTTTAACTTATAATTAGAATGTATGTAATACTACTACTACTGTTGAAAAATAATAAAACTTAATTTTTTTAAGGAATAATCACAAAATATTTTTAATTTAATAGTTAATCCCCTTTATTTGCCAAAAAATTATTAAAATATAAATAAATAATTAATTAAAATATAAATTAAATCAATGTTTTATGCCTTCATCTGATAACCAGTAAAATTTAAATACACAACACAATGTCTGAGGGGGAAAAAAACCATTTCATAAGCTACTGTAAGAATAAATAAAAATTGTTTGTATGCATTCAAATAATCAGACGTGCTAAAACACAGAATTTGGTAACAATAAAACATAAAGAGAGAAAAAAAATAAAACATTTCATACGAGCCCTAAACATGTAATTTTTTTTACACTTTAAATAAATTAATGTTAAATTGTATAAGTTTCATGATTTTAATTAATTAGACATGCTTTTTGATTAATAAAATTTAATTTGTCCAGAAAAATTTAAACGAAAAAAATGAATTTAGAAAAAAATTAAATGGAATTTGGGAAAAAATAAAACGGATTTCATAGAGCCCTAAACATGGGCTCTTTTGGGCTCTTCGAAGACCAGTCGTGCCGCTGCATTCTGAATCATTTGTTTGGTTTGATTGTGTTTGATGGAAGTCCAGCCAGAAGAGCATTGCAGTAGTCCAGCCTAGAAACGACAAGGGCCTGGACAAGAAGTTGTGCAGCATGCTCTGTCAGGAAGGGCCTGATTTTCCTGATGTTGTGCAATGCGAACCTGCAAGATCGAGCAGTCTTTGCAATGTGATCTTTGAAAGTCAGCTGATCATCAAAGATTACACCAAGATTTCTGACTGAACTTGATGGGGTAATTATTGAAGAACCTAGCTGGATTGTGAAATCATGCTGCAGAGTCTGAGTGGTAGGAAAAACAAGAAGCTTGGTCTTTGCCAGGTTGAGCTGGAGGTGATGCTCTTTCATCCATGCCGAGATGTTCCCCAGGCAGCCTGAGATCCGTGCAGTTATTGTAGGATCATCTGGTTGAAATGAGATGTAGAGTTGTGTGTCATCAGCATAGCAATGGTAGGAGAAGCCATGTGCTTGTATGATGGGACCCAGTGATGTAGTGTAAATGGAGAAGAGGAGGGGTCCAAGAACCGAACCCTGAGGAACTCCAGTAACCAGTTGATGTGCTTTGGATACCTCCCCTCCCCAGGCCACCCTGAAAGACCTACCGGTGAGATAGGATTCAAACCAGCGAAGTGGAATCCCAGTGATACCCAGCGATGAGAGGGTGGACAGGAGGATCTGATGATTGACAGTGTCAAAAGCAGCCGAAAGATCCAGCAGAATAAGAACTGATGATTTGGAATCAGCTTTTGCAATCCGTAAGGCTTCAGTGACTGCTGTTAAACTAACTAACGCAGCTGCTGTTAAACTAACTAACACAGCTGCTGTTAAACTAACTAATGCCACTGCTTCTACCAAACCGGCCGGTCGAAGCTCCAGGAGCTGTGTTCTGCCGCAGAAGACCGCTGCGCCTCCAGAGCTTCACCGGCCTGCTAAGATCTCCAGCCAGGCCAAGCCTGCGGTTCAGCTAGAGACTCCGAAATCCAGACTCTGTCCCAGCACTCAAGGAGTCCGGACCGCTCCGGTAGATGGAGTGAAGAAGCCCACTGCAGCTCAGGAGGAGAGACTGTGAGTATACTGCTTTCTAGTATTCCTGAAGACCTTGATTGGCTTGTTCGGATGTGTTTGTTTTGGGTTGAAACTGAGCTGTGCAGGAGAGTGAACCTCAAGAGCCTGAAGGAAACCCTGTGCTAACATTTTGATGCTTTGGAAACAACATGTTGTTTTAAAAGTGATTTAAAGAGAAAGTTCACCCAGAAATGAAAATTAGCCCATGATTTACTCACCCTCAAGACATCCTAGATGTACATGACTTTCTTCTTTCAGACTTTAATAAAATCAGAGTTCTTCCATGCTTTATAATGGCAGTGAATGGGTGTTGAGATTTTAAAGTCCAATAAAGTGCATCCATCCATCATAAAAAGTGCTCCACACTGCTCCGAGGGGTTAATAAGGGCCTTTTTATGATGGATGGATGCACTTTATTTGGCTTCAAAATCCTCATTCACTGCCATTATAAAGCTTTAAAGAGCCAGGACATTTTTAATATAACTGACTGTATTCGTCTGAAAGAAGAAAGTCATGTACATCTAGGATGGCTTGAGGGTGAGAAAACCATGGGATCATTTAAATTTTTGGGTGAACTGTCCCTTTAAAGCAGTGGTACTTAACTGATTTTGTTTCCAGATCTTATCCTGAACATAAAGTGGTGACCTATTTTAAGAGGTATTTTGGGGTGGAAAATAAATTAATTAATTTGTTTTAATTTGAACCAAATATTATTTGTTACTTAAAAATATAATAGTAAAAATTGAAGGAATAGTTCACCCAAAAAAGAAAATTTCACCCTCAGGCCATCCAAGATGTAGATAAGTTTCTTCATCATCATTTGTAGAAATGTGTCACTGCATGACTGTCTCAGCAATGGATGCTCTACAGTGAATGGGTGCCGTCAGAATGAGTCTAAACAGCTGATAAAAACAACACAGTAATCCACACGACAAGTGATGTAATTCTGAATTTCTCCAAATTTGTTCTGACAAAGAAATAAACTCATCTACGCCTTGTTTGGACTGAGCTGATGAACTATTCCTTTAATATGAATTAAAGAAATTATCTCCTGGCAAGATGAATAGAAGCTGGTAGTGCTGTATTGTTCATTGCATTTTATTATTTAAATTTAGCATTGTTTTTTCGCATTGTCAATGATTTGTGGGAGACCCACTGCCTTAAAGAGACCAAAAATAAGTAAAAACGTAACAATTTTCATGTTTGGGTGAACTGTCCCTTCAGGGAAGTACACTATATTGCCAAAAGTATTGGCACCCCCTTCTAATGAACAGGTTTGACTACTTTAGTAATTTCTATGAGTACAAATCTTAATGTTAAAGCATATAATGATATTCTAGGAATTGTGTGCTTCTAATATTATAGCAACAGTTTGGACTCTTTTCTATTCTAACATGACAATGTCTCTGTGTATAAGACAAGGTTCAAAAAGAAAATGATTGATTGAGTCAGTGTGGAAGAACTTGACTGGTCTGCATAAAACCAAGTCCTAATCCCAGTTTAACACCTCTGGTGTGACTGTAAATGCAGACCTTGAGCCAAAAACTCATCACCAAACACCAATGACTTGTACATACACTATATAGACAAAAGTATTGGCACCCTCTTCTTTAGAACAGAAAAATGCACTTCCAGATCTGTGGCAACAACGATGGGAACATAATTCATGTATTTAAAAATTGTATTTCATCTCTGTTGCAACAGTTTTGACTCAATCAATCATTTTCTTTTTGAACCTTGTCTTATACACAGAGACATTGTCATGTTAGAATAGAAAAGAGTCCAAACTGTTGATATAATATTAGAAGCACACAATTCCCTAGAATATCATTATATGCTTTAACATTAAGATTTGTACTCATAGAAATTACTAAAGTAGTCAAACCTGTTCATTAGAAGGGGTGCCAATACTTTTGGCAATATAGTGTAAGTATCATGTATGGGTCAAAGCGTAGCTGAAGTGCTGTGTGTGCAGGCGTAAGCTCCAGGACTGGCGGGAGTCGAGGGGCATCACATATAAACGTCCCCCCATGCCTGTCCGACTGATGAGGAGGAAGACGGTTTCTGCTTTTCCTCAGCCGTACTGGACTTCAATGGAGAATGAAGATGATCATGACATTGTCTTTGCTGTGAAGCGATCGCTGGATGACTGCATTCAATTATTACAGCAGGTATCATTATTATTGTATGAGGTGTTAATGCGTAATTAAATGAATGTGCGTAAACAGAGACAATGCAACAAAGCAGATTCTTCCATGGAAAAATGAGTTTCTGTTTGAACCGGAGTGAAATCACAGCTGATAATAATCAAATACAGTATGTTCAGACCCCATGGCTCACTCTTTTGCGTTTGGGCACAAATTATCAGTAATTTCCCTATTGTGTAAGCTAGTGAATAACTTGAGTTTTTCTAGTATTGTGTGTCGTCATGGATGAATGTGCTTTTGATTCATATCTGAGTAGTGGAGTGATTGAAGACAGATGTTGGTTAATACTTTAAAATAACAAAAGGGCATAGAAAACAAATAAAGAACTTTGATTGGTCAATGAAGAGCAATGATTAACATCAGCATCATAATTTAACCTTTTGTTATTAATTCTAAAACATGGTAATATAAACATAAAATATATTTTTTAAATTTTAAATGGACGCTACGCCACTGATTAGAGCATTAGGAAATTATGACTGCAGAAGGTTAGAGTATGTTGACATATTTCATATATACAAAGCCCTTTGAGTCAATAATAATCATTGTCTAGACTAGAAATGACTGGATTCTGAATTTCAGTATAAAATCACGTACGTGTGTACGTAACATCTACTTCTATGGGAAAAATCACTTCTCTACTTCTTAGGCAAGGTGTAATTCTTTCAGATAAAGCGTTCTCAAACCAACATTCAACATTTGTCCGGATTGTTCCCTTATCAGTAATCACAATGTTTTTTGTTGAGCCGATCTCAGGTGTGTGCCATTTTCTGGCATTAATCGACCATGATGTTTACAAGCCTTTTCCAGCACTCTGAGGTTATGATATAATCTTGGTAACCAAATGGTGCATGGTCTCTAATTAAATAGTATGGAGAAAACAAAGTGGGGTCAGTGGAGACCAGTGTTGGGCACGTTACTTTAAAAAAGTAATTAGTTATAGTTACTAGTTACTTCTCACAAATAGTAACTGAGTTAGTAACTGAGTTACATCATTATAAAAGTAACTAATTACCAGGGAAAGTAACTATTGCGTTACTTTAAAAAAAAAAAAAAAAAGTCAAATAACTGGATGCCCCAATATTAAATATGTTAAATGAATTGAAATGGACACTAAATAGAATAATTATTATTATAAAACATTGTACATAATCAACACTATTTATCTATGACACTAGCATCAGTAGTCAATCATTATAATATGATATTATGATAATTTAGCATTATATGATGATATAACTTTAGTAATTAGAATAACCAAGTATGAATTCATATTTGTCATGGTGACTGAACTTAGGACTGCTGCTTAAGATATTGTTTGTTATTTAGTGTTTCTATAAAAAAAGGGGGGAAAAATTGATAAGATATCAAAACTACTACGACTTATACCACTAATAACAATATAAAACGCACTAAGGATTAAAGAGCTGCTGGGTTCATGAATATTAATCAGGTTGTCTGCGTTCGCTCGAATTGATTCGCTGAAATCAAAACAGGGATGATAATAAGTTGAGCACCAGCCAATGAGATTGTCGAGAGTGTGTGTGTGTGTGTGTGTGTGTTTGTGTGTTGTGTGTGGTGTGTGTGGTGTGTGTTGTGTGTGTGTGTGTGTGTGTGGTGTGGTGTGTGTTGTGTGTGTGTGTGTGTGTGGTGTGGTGTGTGTGGTGGTGTGTGTTGTTGTGTGTGTGTGTGTGTGTGTGTGTGTGTGTTGTGTGTGTGTGTGTGTGTGTGTGTGTGTGTGTTTGTGTGTGTGTGAGAGAGAGACAAAAGCTACGCGAGCCGTGGCTTCACACTATAGTTTACGGTTCGTCAAATACAGCTACACTGCTCATCCATTCAGTATGAACTGAAAAATAAAGATATAAAATTATAATAAATTATAGTAACGCCAATTTTGTTGTCAAAATGGTAACGGCGTTGTAACGGGGAAACAGTAATTCGTTTGATTACTCGTTACTGAAAACAATAACGCCGTTAGTAACACGTTATTTATAACGCTGTATTCCCTCACTGGTGGAGACTGGTTACCCACATTCTTCAAAAAATCTGTTGTGTTCAGCAGAAAACATAAATGCATACAGGTTTGAATAAATTATGAGAATTTTTTCATTTTTGGTTGAACCATCCTTAAGTTAACCATCCCCTGTAGTCATTTTATCACTCATCTTTGATCATCAAAATTACATATTTAAATGTTTTTTCTTGTGAAAATAATTTTCTCATGCCTTAAAATAGCTTGAATGTAACTCAACACCCTTGCCTCATTTACTATACGCTGATCTATGAATATGCAAATTAGCCCCGCCTCCACTCAGTCGCAGCATCCACTGAACTAGTAAACGTGATACAATTGGCATACACAAGATAATGACTGATAAAACTTTGTTTTTACTAGCAAACAACTACAGTGAATACTGTAACATTCGTTAAAGTTACTGACTTGACGATGTTGTGTCCTAAAATGCCGTTTAAACTCGAATGCAGCCGTTTCGCCCGGGTTTTTGCTCTTATTTTGCTCTAATTTTATGTTTGGTTTTGTGCTGGTATTGGTATATTTTGCATGCTAGTGATAGGAATCGATCCCTTGACGTGATTGGTTACTGGTTTGTGACGTAGCAAACCGAAGGCTGTTTAAAACTGCATTTCTGTGACCGTCTTTGAGAAACTACAGTTTTAAGGAGAAAATACTCAGCAATGGTGTTGATTAATGGATTGGCACATGGTTTGTCTTTAAAAACACCACATAGAAAACTTGATTTTCACTACAGGGGGACTTTAAGCTTTTCCTGAGCTGTACAGCACGTTGAATTTTACTCCAGAATGTGTATGATGATGCTTTCCTCACTGATCTGATGCTGTGGACAGGGTTTCCCGGTGGAGCGGGTCAGAGATGTGCTGTCTCGGGTGCCGATGGCACAGAAGTTTGCTAAATACTGGATCTGCCAGGCCAGACTAATGGAAAGAGAGGGAAACCTGGAGGTGCTGCCCATGTTTCAGGAGGCCATCCGTGTCGTGAGAGAGGTCAGCTTCTCGTTATCTCTCACAAATACATGTTTTCTTCCCTTGATGTTATTTCCTTTATTTGCTTCGCTTTAGTCTGGAAATCTGAGAAGCCTCTGAAGAGATGTTATTAGACTTTGTTTATTATTATCAATTATATTAAATATTACCATGTTTTATTTAAAAATTAATAAATTAAGAGTAAATGTTATGTTTTTATTTAGTTTTCATAGTGCTGTCAAACAATTAATCGCATCCAAAACAAAAGTTTGTGTTTACATAATGTGTGTGTTTATTGTGTATATAAATACACACTCATACAATATATATTTTGAAAATATTTACATTGGGGCTGGTAAGCGATTTAACATTTTTTTTTTTTTTTTATCTAATTAATTACATGATGTGGCGATTAATAAATCTAATTAATCGCACATCAAATTTGGCTGAGAAATTACTCCCAAAAGATCATTTAAAGTCATTGTTGTGTAATGCATCAAACAGACATTACAAAAAGTAGCTTCAGCAAGAAATATTTTGTTTGATAATTTATTACATATACTCTTTTGGAGTAAATGATGACACAATTGTCATTTTTGGGTGGGTGAACTATACCTTTAATAATTAATTTTATTATTATTACTATGGAAATATTTCTTTAATGAAATAATCCTCTAAATAATAACCTAAAACTGACAGTAGGTGGTAGGGGTGGCACGGTTGGAACCGTACGGTTCTCCACACACGGCACGCGCTAGGACCGCGGTTCAACTTAAATCTGACAACGCATCTGTAATATGGTTTGTTATAAATAACACGTAAAACAAACAGGGCTCGGCTAATGTATGTTTCTGTTGATGGATGCGCATTCTGGCTTCCCGGTACATTACAACAACAGCTTCTCATCAGAAGTGCGCCTCAGAGCGCGCACATTAAGCTCTCTCTGAAGTGTTGTGTCTGAATGGACAAATTCACATAAAAATTATGTCAAAATGCCCGTCTTGGTAAGTACCCTATAGCAGACATAGCCGGCTGAACGTACAGTATCAGTGCATTCTCTTAAAGTGACAGCACTTTCTTAAAGGTGCTGTATGTAGGATTTTGACTCTACTAAAGCATAACAATACCATAATATGTTTGCAGACATTTAGGAAACATACTTGTTTATCTGAAAAACAATGCTACAGTCAGTTATTCTCCTTTGAAAATGTGCGTTCCGGCCCGGAATGTCTGTGTTTGTTATGGTTTGTGCCCACTGCCAGTTTACCCAATTGTATTTCAGCACCCCGGGTTGCCAGTTGGCCGAAAACACAGCATATTTAATTTAATTCATCGTCATGTGCGCTCGTTCCTGTTGGTGTTGTTAATCTGGCAAAGACTGACTGTAGCATTGTTTTTCAGATAAACAAGTATGTTAATTTAACATGTTTCTTAAATATCTGCAAGCATATTATGGTATTTTTATGCTTTAGTAGAGTCAAAATCCTACATACAGCACCTGCTCGACTTGAAGTGGATCATCATCATCAGATCGATCGGTGAATGACATCAAAGTACCGCGAGAGCTATAAAGAGCAGACGGCTCCTTATGCTTTTGAACCGCTCTCGCGGTCCTTTAATGTCATTCACCGATCGATCTGATGATGATGATCCACTTCGAATCCAATGGTTCAATGCACCAAATGATTCACCCAATTCGTTCAAAACATGCATTAAGAACTGAAATGCCGCTGTGTGTCACTCGGAGACGAACAGTTCTGCTTTGTCTTTATATTTTCATTGGCAAAATTGAGCAAAACAGACAACATTGTGTCTAAAATAACACAATATTAGCTTCCTACTTACTGAACTGTTGTATAAGATCAGTATCACATGTGCACTCATATTGCACTTAGCCTATTGCTTAACGATATGATGTAAATATGAGTCAAAAACTCAAACGGAGGCATTTTGGCACCACATCTTGAATTTTAGGGACATTCTAACCACGTTCTCTAGGCTCCGTCATACAGTGAGTTGTTGCCCTGCATCATATGTGTCATCAATCAACTTTATGAAATATCAGATGACCCACGTAGGTCTGGGACGAGGCAAATGCGTTAATAATTTTAATGCGTTATTTTTCACCGTAATTAATTAATCTAATTAACTCATTAAATTACCAGCCCTAATTTATATATATATATATTTATATATTCATAAGTGCTGTTAAATGATTAATTGCATACAAAATATGTTTTTTTTTTCACATAATATCTGCGTATATTTATATTATGTATATATAAATACACGCACACATATAGTATATATTTTAAAAATATTTACATGTCTATATTTATTTTCATATAATTGATATTAGAAATAAATAAATATATTTAATATATAAACATAACATTTTTCTGAAATACATGCATGTGTGAATCATATATTATTGACAATAATATGTAAGGAAAAATTTATTTTGGATGAGATTAATCATTTAACAGCACTAATATTCATATAATTTATATTGTATAAAAATTGTTAATATATAAGCATAATATATTTTTCTTAACTATATACGCGTGTGTGTGTGTGTGTGTGTGTGATTATGTACATAATAAATATACACAGCACACATACGTGTATTATGTAAACAAAAACATTTATTTTGGATGCGATTAATATTTGACAGCACTAATCATATAATTTATATTATATAAAAATATAGTTAATATAAGCATAATACATTTTTCTTAAATATATACGTGTGTGTGTGTGTGTGATTATGTACATAATAAATATACACATTACACACATGTACATGTAAACAATATTATGTATTATTGACAGTTATATAATTATCAGTCATATATTATTGACAATAATATGTAAACAAAAACATTTATTTTGGATACGATTAATCATTTGACAGCACTAATCATATAATTAATATTATATAAAAATATAGTTAATATTTAAGAAAAATGTATTATGCTTATATATGTACTTGTGTGTGTGTGTGTGTGTGTGTGATTATGTACATAATAAATATACACATTACACACATGTACTGTGTGTAAACAATATTATGTATTATTGACAGTTATATAATTATCAGTCATATATTATTGACAATAATATGTAAACAAAAACATTTATTTTGGATGCGATTAATCATTTGACAGCACTAATCATATAATTAATATTATATAAAAATATAGTTAATATATAAGCATAATATATTTTTCTTAACTATATACGTGTGTGTGTGTGTGATTATGTACATAAATATACACCGTACACATGTACTGTGTGTAAGCAATATTATGTATTATTGACAGTTATATAATTATATAATTGTCAATCATATATTATAGACAATAATATTTAAACAAACACTTTTTTTGGATGTGATTAATCATTTGACAGCATTGTTTTTTACTGTTATTATACAGCTGTTGTTGTTTTTTAGGTTGTAAGCAATTCCACTTCTTAGTCAAGAGCTTACAGTAACAGAGATATGACTAGTGTGTGTGTAAAAACTAATCCATATGTCACAGCTTATGAGTAACCAATCTGCTTTCACTCATTGCGATATGTTTATCAACAGCCAGTGGATGAGCTACGATCTGTGGTTTTTGACATCCTTAAAAGGAGACAGATTCAAGGTAAAGGCATGCAATATTTCCGTCATCCGTCATCACATTAGCAATGACTTTTAAACATGGGAGTGATTTTTAGTTTACACTGCTGGTTTGAAATTCATATTTTTTAATATATTTTTTAGATAGGCAAAGGCGGCATTTGATCAAAAATAGTGTTTAATAATGAAACATTACTACAATAAAAAATTATGTTTTCTGCTTGAATATAATGTAAAATGTAATTTATTTCTGTGATCAAAGCTGTATTTTCAGCATCATTACTGCAGTCTTCAGTGTCACATGATCTTCAGAAATCATTCTAATATGCTGATTTGATGTGCAAGAAATATTTATTATTTTTGCTGCTTGATAATTTTGACATGATGTGATTCAAAAGGATTAGGGGAGGAAATATATACACTGCCCTCCATAATTATTGGCACCCCTGGTTAAGATGTGTTCTTTAGCTTCTAATAAATTCAGTTTTGTTCTAAATAATACAGGACCACAATGAAAAAAAGATGAAAATCCAACCTTTAATTCAAGTGCATTTATTCAGTGAGGAAAAAAAATCCCACATTAAAAAATAATTTATTTTACATCAAATCATGTGTGCCACAATTATTAGCACCCCTGATGTTAATACTTTGTACAACCTCCCACAACAAAACAGCACTGTTTCACAAGATGGGAGAATACAGAAAGAGGGATCTTCGACCATTCCTCTTTGCACAATCTCTCTAAATCATCCAGCGACCTCGGTCCTCTCCTCTTCAGCTCACTCCACAGATTTTCAATGGGGTCTGGGGACTGAGATGGCCATGGGACGAGCTTGATTCTGTGTCTGGTGAACCATTTCGGTGTAGATTTGGCCACATGTTTAGGGTCATTATCTTGCTGAAAGACCCAGTGACGACCCATCTTCAGCTTTCGGGCAGAGGCCACCAGATTAACTGTCACCGTCCCGTATACGGGACGCCTAAGTTCACTATATTACACTTAAATCCTAATGTAATCATGACAAACTATACATCATTGGAAAGGTCTAAGTCTCCTAAATAGATATGTTACCATTTTTTGTTGTTACAAATTATGTAGGAACAGTAATAGATTCATTTATGACAAGAGTGCACCAAGCGTCTATGATAAATCAACATCATAACAGGAGTTCTGACCTTTGTCACAAAAAGTCTTTATATCCTTGCCTTTTTCCCCATCACATGTTTTAGCAATCATCATAAGTTATATACCATTTGAAAGATTAAAATCTCAAAATTCATCCTGTGAAAACCATTTTGAAATCAAACATTGCGTTACCATAGAAACGGTACTTCAAAATGTTTTGGCGGTCTCCTCCCCCTTAGCGGCGGTGTCATATTACAAAATGGATTATGATCTTTTAGAATCAAAACGTTTTATAATCTTGACAAAATACATATCGTTGGAAAGGTCTGAGTCTCAAGATTCCATATTCGGTGGTTAATTTGTTATAGATGTAATATTGAGAGAGAAATTGATAGATTTGTGACAGAAATGCATAAATAAATGGAGTTTCAATGGCACCCGGTGGCTGTTTGTGGTATAACGCTTAAACAAAATCACATATGAACCTCAATTTTTTTTATATCAACTTCAAATTTGGAACACAACTTATGTAGACATATGGCTTTAATTTGATAGCAATTTTGGATTTTTAACTATTTTTTTAAATATTTATTTTATAAAATAAAATAAAATAAAAATAGTATAATACATTTTCTTTACAGTAAATTTAAACTTCTATAACTTTTTAATACTTTAATTTTATTAAATGATTTCACTTCTGTAATAATCTGCTAATTGTCTTCTTTAAAAAGAGACCAACCTTAGGTCTGTATTCAAAAGCGTTCATGAATTATAATAATTTAAGTTTGGATACTGCACTTTCTCGTGAATTTTCAAAAATGGGGGATGACAGTTAAGGGGTTAAAATGTCCTGTTATTTCAAAGCATTCATGATGCCATGCACCCTAACAAGGTTCCCAGGGCCTCTGGAAGAGAAACAGGCCCACAGCATCACCGATCCTCCCCCATACTTCACAGTGAGCATGAGGTGCTTTTCTGCATACTCATCTTTTGTGTTCCGCCAGACCCACGTAGAGTGTTTGTTGCCAAAAACCTCTATCTTGGTCTCATCTGACCAAAGCACACGGTCCCAGTTGAAGCCCCAGTACCGCTTAGCGAACTCCAGACGTTTATGATTGTGAGTGAGAGAAGGTTTTTTCCGTGCATGCCTCCCAAACAGCTTGTTGGCATGTAGATAGCGCCTGATGGTTGTTTTGGAGACTTTGTGACCCCAAGATGCTACCATTTGTTGCAATTCTTTCACAGTGAGCTTTGAGAGAACTTTTTATTTCTCTTACCATCCTCCTCACTGTGCGTGGAGGCAAAATAAACTTGCGTCCTCGTCCAGGCTTGTTTACCACTGTTCCAGTTGTTTTAAACTTCTTAATGATTCCTCTGACAGTAGATATGGGCAGGTGCAGGCGAGTGGCTATTTTCTTGTAGCCATTGCCTGACTTGTGAAGGTCGACACACATCTGCATTACTTGAATGGTGTGTTCCTTTGTCTTTCCCATGTTGAAGAGTGGATAAGAGAAATGGCCTCTGTGTCACGTCATATTTATACCCCAGTGAAACAGGAAGTGATGAATTACTAATTAAATGTTCTAGATACTCTGATCAACTTTGTAAACTACTGTAGAAATGACAGAGATACTTCAATTTAGGGCTGCTCGATTATGACAACAATCATAATCACGATTATTTTTGGTCAATATTGTAATCACGATTATTAGCGGGCCGTATAACCAATTTTTTTTAATGCAAATCTAAAGTATTCAGTTAACAGCCTACTATAGAAATTGAATAATCAAATGTAAAATAAAACAGCGTAGTCTTCACTGTAAGAATTAATCTTCCTTTGTTTCTTATTAAAGCTACAAAAGACCTTCTGTGAAGAGCAGAGAGTGATTTTGTCTTTTGTTGTTTGATTAATATTAAGCACACAGTCGGAGCAGGAATATAGCGCGCTGTCACTTTAAGAGCCGCACGGATCCAATTTACTGTTACACGAGTATTTTCAGTATCATCTGTTTACATTAATTTATTACATAACCGACGAGGGTTTACGTGAATAATCACTAAGCGCCGCATTTTGACACATCTTTGCGTGTATTTGAGCGTTTAGGCGCATACGTTCAGCTAAAGATGACTTTACATGCTCCGTCTCTGAGCGCATACACAGATATCCTCCTGAGGAACAGCGCAAGCTCTCTTTAAAACATTAATAAATCTAATCAACTTTAATAACTCAAGCACGTCCAATTTTGCAAAACTCACGTTACATGATTTTACTGATTTACACGTGAAAATGGGCTTTTATTGAGGAGTGCACTGCTGGAAAGGGGGCGGAATGGGGCGCCATAATCGTTTTATCTCGATTATTGTATTTTCATAATCGTTGGAGGCCGAAATCGAAACTGAATTTCGATTAATTGCACAGCCCTACTTCAATTACATTTATTTCCTAGGAATTGTTAAGGGTGCCAATAATTGTGGAACAGGTGATTCTATGAAAAATAATTATTTCTTAGTCAGGGATATTTTTCCCCCCTTAAAATTCACTTGAGTTGAAGGTTACATTTTTCTACAATTTTCAGTGTGAGAGTATGCTTCTGCAATAAAAGTTGAATTTATTTTAAGGCTTTTAACACATCCTAACCAGGGGTGCCAATAATTATGGAGGGCAGTGTATATATATATATATATTCAAGATTTGTATTTTTTCACATACACGATTATATAGCGAGTATATAACCAGCAGTGAACACGTATTACTTCATATATAAGAATGCATTTAATTGATCAAAAGTGACAGTAAATATATTTATAATGTTACAAAAGGTTTCAAATAAATGCTGTAATTTGGACATTTCTATTCATTAAATAATCCACAAATATCTAAGGCAGCACAACTGTTTTCAACATTGATAAGAAGATTGCATTAAATCAGAATAATATAATGATTAGGATGTCATCGCAGGAATAAATTAAATTTTAATGTGTAATTAAAAAAATTGTTATAATGTTTCATAACAATATTAGTGTATTTTTTTGATTAAATAAATGTAGCATTGTTCAGCATAAGTGACGTCTTCTAAAAATACACACAAAAAATCAAGTTATTATTATTAATAATAAAATAAATAATAATAAAAGCATATCTCACAATGTTTTAATCATTCAGGTTTGTCTTTGACACCAAAAGAGACTGGAGTGTGTGATGAAGAGGACGAGACTGGAGTGTGTGATGAAGAGGACGAGACTGGAGTGTGTGATGAAGAGGACGAGACTGGAGTGTGTGATGAAGAGGACGAGACTGGAGTGTGTGATGAAGACGGCGGCGGTGGCATCATATGCACCCCAAAACCCATCAGTGCCCTCATATCTGGAGCGAGGGGAGACTCGTCAGTCGTCAAGTATAAAATCACAGCGACCCCGGGGTATGACACCTTCACACTTACAAGGGCTGTCAAAAAAAATTGAATTTCGAATGTTCATTGAATTTAAAATATAAATCCACATTCGAATGCAAAAACATTGCATTTGAATGTTATGTGTTGGTGCACGAGATGTGATGACGATGTAGGTGTCGTTGCATTTTAATGCTTTTCTTAGCTTATCCAGTTGATGCAGCGCTGCTATCAAAATATTACAGAAAAAGAGATCATCAATGCAGAGATGTTGTTGTTTACGTCAAAACTGAAACCAAGCCGTTCACACAGAACACACATTTATCACATTTTCTATAAAGACATCTATCAGCGTTGCACTCGCGTCTCACACAAGAGAGACACATGTTTACATTTACATTACATTTAGTCATTTTGTGGATGCTTTTATCCAAAGCGACTTACAATTGGGGAATACATAAAGTGATTCATCCTAAAGAGGCAGACAGACACAGGAAGTGCTCACAATACCAAGTTTCAGGCATTGCTCCAAATAATTACAAGCCAGAAAGGGAAGGAATAAATAAAGAGAGTTTTTGTTTTTTTTTTATGATGAAGTCAGATAGTGTCGGAAGAGATGAAAAGTTGAAAGTTGTCAGGGATCCAGCATTCCGGATAGGGGTGGGAAGATTATTCCACCATCCAGGAACGGTGAACGAGAATGTTCTGGAGAGTGATTGTGAGCCTCTCTGTGATGGTACCACAAGGCGTCGCTCACTAGCAGATCTCAGACTTCTGGAGGGGATGTAGATTCGTAATAGTGAGTGGAAGTAGTGCTGAGCCTGTGGTCGTTCTGTATGCAAGCATCAGTGTCTTGAACTTGATGCGAGCTGCCACCGGTGGCCAGTGCAATGAGATGAAGAGAGGTGTAACATGTAGGGCTCTATGATTTCCGCGATGCAGAAAACGTGAACAGAATTGCGGAATCCAGTCATAAAAACGGAATTTACAGTTTAACGTGGAATGTCACGGATGAATTGGATGAATTAATCAAAAGTAGGTCATTACACTTAAATCAAATTGCGATATGGACTAGTATCTGTAAATATTAAGCTGCAAAAGTTGATTTAAATATGAATCCTGCATGTGTCTCTGTGTGAATGGAGCAGACGCCGGTTTTGTTTACTTTAACGTACATACACAGAGCGCGTGACGCTCGCGGTGATTTCAGCGTCTGCCGTCTCAATGAGGACATAAATACATGAATATCTCCAAAACTGATCTGAGAGTCACTTTATGAGCATTTACCATTTCATTTGAGTAAAACTAGTCATATCATATACACACAGCACTTTACTCGGCAACCCGTCAAAATAAAAGTCCTGTTTAACTTATAATTAGAATGTATGTAATACTACTACTACTGTTGAAAAATAATAAAACTTAATTTTTTTAAGGAATAATCACAAAATATTTTTAATTTAATAGTTAATCCCCTTTATTTGCCAAAAAATTATTAAAATATAAATAAATAATTAATTAAAATATAAATTAAATCAATGTTTTATGCCTTCATCTGATAACCAGTAAAATTTAAATACACAACACAATGTCTGAGGGGGAAAAAAACCATTTCATAAGCTACTGTAAGAATAAATAAAAATTGTTTGTATGCATTCAAATAATCAGACGTGCTAAAACACAGAATTTGGTAACAATAAAACATAAAGAGAGAAAAAAAATAAAACATTTCATACGAGCCCTAAACATGTAATTTTTTTTACACTTTAAATAAATTAATGTTAAATTGTATAAGTTTCATGATTTTAATTAATTAGACATGCTTTTTGATTAATAAAATTTAATTTGTCCAGAAAAATTTAAACGAAAAAAATGAATTTAGAAAAAAATTAAATGGAATTTGGGAAAAAATAAAACGGATTTCATAGAGCCCTAAACATGGGCTCTTTTGGGCTCTTCGAAGACCAGTCGTGCCGCTGCATTCTGAATCATTTGTTTGGTTTGATTGTGTTTGATGGAAGTCCAGCCAGAAGAGCATTGCAGTAGTCCAGCCTAGAAACGACAAGGGCCTGGACAAGAAGTTGTGCAGCATGCTCTGTCAGGAAGGGCCTGATTTTCTGATGTTGTGCAATGCGAACCTGCAAGATCGAGCAGTCTTTGCAATGTGATCTTTGAAAGTCAGCTGATCATCAAAGATTACACCAAGATTTCTGACTGAACTTGATGGGGTAATTATTGAAGAACCTAGCTGGATTGTGAAATCATGCTGCAGAGTCTGAGTGGTAGGAAAAACAAGAAGCTTGGTCTTTGCCAGGTTGAGCTGGAGGTGATGTTCTTTCATCCATGCCGAGATGTTCCCCAGGCAGCCTGGGATCCGTGCAGTTATTGTAGGATCATCTGGTTGAAATGAGATGTAGAGTTGTGTGTCATCAGCATAGCAATGGTAGGAGAAGCCATGTGCTTGTATGATGGGACCCAGTGATGTAGTGTAAATGGAGAAGAGGAGGGGTCCAAGAACCGAACCCTGAGGAACTCCAGTAACCAGTTGATGTGCTTTGGATACCTCCCCTCCCCAGGCCACCCTGAAGGACCTACCGGTGAGATAGGATTCAAACCAGCGAAGAGGAATCCCAGTGATACCCAGAGTTGAGAGGGTGGACAGGAGCATCTGATGATTGACAGTGTCAAAAGCAGCCGAAAGATCCAGCAGAATAAGAACTGATGATTTGGAATCAGCTTTTGCAATCCGTAAGGCTTCAGTGACTGACAGCAGCGCCGTCTCAGTTGAATGGCCACTTCTGAAACCTGACTGGTTGGCATCCAGTTTGTTGTTCTGTGAAAGAAACAATGATACCTGGTTGAAAACAACTCGTTCGAGGGTTTTGGCTAAGAATGGAAAGAGAGAAATAGGTCTGTAGCTAAGTGTTTAATGTAGTTTTTTGAGCAGTGGAGTTACCCGGGCTTGCTTGAATGTGGTGGGGAAAGTGCCTGTGAGGAGAGATGTGTTGATAATGTGTGTGAGTGCTGTTAAAAGTGTGGGAGAGATTTCTTGGAGAAGGTGAGAGGGGATTGGGTCTAGAGGACATGTCGTAGGATGGCTGGAGAGGAGAAGTTTGGATACTTCCACCTCGGTGAAGGGACAGAAGGAGAAGATGGGAGTTTGAGCATTTACATTTACATTTATGCATTTAGCAGACGCTTTTATCCAAAGCGACTTACAGTGCATTCAGGCTATACATGTTTTATTACTATGTGTGTTCCCTGGGAATCGAAGCCACAACCTTTTGCGCTGCTAACGCAATGCTCTACCCACTGAGCCACAGGAACAGCGAGAGCAGTGAGAGGAGAGCAGTGGTTGTGGTTGGTTGGAGGTCCTGTGTGTGTGGGGCTGAGAATTGACTGCTGATTGTGGCGAACTCATCAGCTGTTATAGAAGTGGTGGAGGGGGACAGAGGAGAGAATTGAATGTTTTGAAGAGATTACGTGTGTCTGGAGCGCTGTTGATCTTGTTGTGGAAGTATGAAGATTTGGCAGTGTGGACTTCAGCAGAGAAGGATGACAGCAAAGACTGATACATACTCAGGTCTGACGGGTCTTTTGATTTGCGCCATTTTCTCTCTGCCGCTCTGAGTTTGGACCGATACTCACGAAGAACATCGGATAACCAGGGGTTAGAAGGGGCAACCCGTGCTGGCCTGGAGGAGAGAGGACAAATATCGTCTAGACAAGAAGTTAGAGTAGAGCATAAAGTGTCAAGAGATGTGAAATGAGGGAAGAGAGGAGGATACTACAGAGGATAGATGTGAGGGTGAAAGGGTTTAGAAAGAATGTAAAATTAATGCAAGTTCAACTTATAAAAAAACACGTCTCGAGACTTTATGCCAGTTTTTCCTCCCATCCCACTGCATCATGTTTTTAAATAGAAAAGTGCTCTTTGTGATTGGTTTTCGGTACTTTGTATTAAACTATACATACATGATGCTGTTTCTAATTGTTTAAGCACATTTATTATATATGCTTT
Organism: Aspiorhynchus laticeps; assembly: GCA_023376895.1. NCBI lineage: Eukaryota > Metazoa > Chordata > Actinopteri > Cypriniformes > Cyprinidae > Aspiorhynchus > Aspiorhynchus laticeps. The sequence goes on from CM041796.1 coordinate 2,402,064, forward strand.
AGAAACATTATTTTAAACATTATGCACTTTTTCTCAAAGATAGTCGTGTTATTTTATTGCTTTGAATGAAGATGCATTAGTAATATTTTCCTCTTGTGGCCTCAGGAGAGAAGACATGCTTTTATTCCCCCCTAACTGAAATTATGCATTTTAAATTCAAATATCGATAATATTTAAGTACAAAATTCGAATTTAGTTTTTCATCATTTTGACAGCCCTAACACTCACACAATCCAGCTTTGACCTTCAATGACCTTGATCCCGTGTGCATGCAGACAGATGTTCTTTGGAATGAGTAGCGTGATGTCTTCACACGTTTCAGTGCCTCTTTGAAAAACATTTAGTTTTTAATAGCTATATTTTTATGCTCATTCTAAGAAATGGATACAAGATCACAAGCTTGCATTTAAGACAAGACAGCACAGGTGAATAGGATTTGCTATACTTTCCCTGTTGAGTGATTACATGAAGAATTGTGAAACATTTTTAGTATTACAGGTGTTCTGAGGTGGAGCTGGTACTGTCCTGATCATGTGCACACATGCATAACAGCTAAAAGTGGCCCTTTTGCACACAAACATGACTTATGGTCATTAAACACTGAAGAAAATTTAATTTCATTTGTTAACATTATGTGTGTGTAATGCGTATATATAAATACACAAATGCATGTATATATTTAAGAAAAAATGTGTTTATATATTAAATATATGATATAAATGATAGTAATACAAATATATACTGTATGTGTGTATTTATATATATACACATTATGTAAACTAACTTTTATTTTGGATGCGATTAATCACTATTAATCGTTTGACAGCACTAGTTTTTGCCTGAGATGATTAAACTGATTATTGTATTGATTGTTTGCACGAACGCATTGATCACAGCTGATGAAAAGTGACAGTAAGGTCATTTATAATGTTACAAATATTTCAAATAAATCTAATTCCATTAAGCTTTCTGTTCATCAAAGAATTCTGGAAAAAGACGTGCATCAATGCATCAAGACGTGCAAAAATATTAAGCAGCAAAATCTGTTTTCAGCATTGATCATTAATAACAGCACCAATAATAACTGGTGATAATTGAGCGCCATCCGCAATTTAGAATGATTTCTGAAGACGACGTTTCTTTTCAATTGTAATGTTATTTAACAAAATTACTGTTTTTATTTTATTTTTTTGTTTACTGTGCAAAAGACTTCTTTCAAAAGTCTTAAGGTCCTTGCACACGAGTCCAACATATTTGTCCAATTTTTTGGTATTTTTTGCATGTTAAGAAATAAACATTTACACTGCTTCTGGAACTTTTGTCCATCATAAAAAAAAAATCAGAAATGCAATAAAAAAGCATTTTTTGCATCCGTAGCAAGCATTTTGAAAAGTGTTTTGATGCATCTGACTGTGTGCAAGGTTTGGATGATGCATATGGAAAAAATGCATACAAAAAAATCGCATTTTGGACTAATAATTAAGGTGCATTCAGGTCAATTGGGGCATTTTTTTTTTTTTTTTTCCAGTCATCTCAGTGTCAAATGACCTGAATTTGAAATGAACATTTTTCAGTGGAGGTTGTTTTTGCTGCATTATCAATGCTCTGATAACGTTCTCTGATGTTTTCAGGGGGAAGAGGACTCAGCGAGCAGCAGAACCAGGACGAGTGGACGGTCATGAAATACGTTTCTTTACCCCGGTGCGCCGCTCGGTGCGGATCGAGAGAAGCGCTCCGTGCTATCCCACGGCTTTGCAGGAGCACGAGCCCTGTGTGACCTCTCTCTGTGAGCTTGCAGGTGAGCGTCAGGAAGAGGTCAAAGGTCAGAGCTCTCCTGTGTATGTGTACCGTGAGAACGAAGCGATGATGGATCGCGTTCACATTACGCTTGTTTATCCAGAGGAGGACGAATCATGATCGTGTTACGCTCTCACCTTCATGTCACACCTGGAAGCGATGAATTGTTTTAATCATTTTCAGTCTGCATTCAATAGATTTCAGCCAGAATTTCCGCTCATTATACTGGGTAGATGTTACCTAATTGCTTCATACCTTCATTGCAATGCATCGCTGCTGAATGTACATGATGGTTTTGTTTAAATGTGCTGCAAAAATCTGAAGCAACCCATACTCTGCAAAAGACAGTAATACTTCAGTTATAATTTATGCATCAGACTCAATCTCTGCATGATTATTAAACCATATTTGAGTCAGTAATGTAATTTTGTTCCATTGAAAGTGCAGAGTTCTGAGCACATTAAAAAGTATTATGTAAACAAACATTTTATGAATATTTGTGCATGTCCTGAGCTTTGTTTAGATCATTTTCCATTGATGTTATGTAATGTGACTTCATCTATGTCTTCATTTTTTATTAAATTTGGAAATGTTGATTGGGAAACAGTTTTTGAGGTCAGTAAGAAGTTCTCGGTCAGTGAGCGTGTGCTTCAGGAATGGGAGAGATGTATTTTTCCCAGGCTGCTCAAAACAAGTAGAGGATTGTTTTTAAAGAGCAGAAAGTCTCTTGTTTCTGGGAGAACTCTTGTATACGGTCACAGCACATTAGCTGCAGTAAACTGATGATTCGAAGGGATATTTAAACCAAACAAGAAAATCTAGCGTTATTTATTCTCTCATATCAGTCTGACTTTTTCTTTAGAACACAAGAAGTTTTGCTCCAGTGTTGCCTGTAAAGACAAAAACAGTTAAACACTCTTCAAAACATCGTTTGTCTTGTGATAGAACCGTGTTATCTGCAGAAAGATGAAATACAAGATGCCACCGTGCAAAATATATAACAAAAACGTACACATTTGCATCGTTTTTAGAAGAGTTGTGGTTGTAACATGTTTGTTTTCTTTCTCTTAACAAGGCTGCATTTATTTGATCAAAAATAAAATCAAAAAACAGTAGATTATTACAATTTAAAAAAAAAAAAAAATCATATAATTTTATTTCTGATGCCAGCCATTACTGCAGCCTTCAGTGTCACATGATCCTTCAGAAATCATTTTAATATGCCGATTTGCTGCTGAAGATACACTTACATGTTTTTGTGGGAATTCTTTGGTGAAAAGAGTTCAAGAAACAGAATTATCATTTGAAAAAATAAATATATATATATATTAGAAATAAGTTGCACAGGTGTCTAAAGTTGTCTTTCAGATGACTAGTGACAGAAGTGCCTGAGGATAAAACTGATAATGACGGGTCAGTTTGCATGCTGGAAAATATTTAAGCATGATGCAACAAGTTTAGAAATGTGGAAGTGCTTATTACATTCCAGTGGGTGACGTATGACAGAAATTTGTCACTCGGCAAATGACGCAAGGAATTGTTTGCAGTTCACAAATACATGTTACGACGAAAACACTGCTCCAGCGCATAACTACAAGTGCTCACCTTTCAAACAGCTTACATTACTGAATATTGATCATCTATAATGACACTGCAATACATGTATATATTCCAGAATTCAATACAAGTTCAACTACAGCATTTGTGGCATAATAATAAAAGAAGCAACAAGTAAAACACTTGCAGTGAAAGCAAATGGGGCTAATTTTTGGAGAAACGTTTAGTTTCAGAAAACCACTTTAATGTCACAATTCCAGGTTCAATACAAGTTTTTGGCACAATGATTAAATGAATTGCGACAGGGTCAAAACCACAAGAATCTGGGTTTCGGTAAAGCTCTTCCAAAGAAAGTTGCATGAGAAATTAACATCTAAAATGACTGTGTGGCTATATTAAATATTGATTCGGTCTGCACTTGGATATTAAGTCTTGATCAAATCTGAACTTAGACCACCCATGCTGTTTATAGCTGTTGATAAAATTGTTTTCTTCCTACACTGACAAAGAATCTGTCTTTATAAACTCATACACACCCCTATGAAAACATTGAAATGGTTAATTTTAATCTCGTTCTCTCAAATCAATTCAGCTTTATTAGCATGACTGTAACACAATGCTGCCAAAGCATTAACATATATATAACAACAACAACATAAATAACAATAAATAAAATCCATCTGAATAAGTGAAAAGATAAAGTAAGTCAGTTTGAAGTTAGTCATGTTTAACATCTATCATTGTGAATGGTTAATACATATTTAGCAGCTAGTGCAGCTGTGTTATCTTCTCCAAGTAAGAAGGGTATTTTCTCATTATCACTAAGTTATGATGGGATCAGGGCTTCAAATCTGGGGAGAAATGTTTCCCTCACATTGTGATATTTAGCACAAATCAGCAGAAAGTGTTTGCTGTAGATCACAGTGTCTACAGATCCTCTGCTCTCGCTCTGTCCATGTGTGTCTGTGTCTTCCTCTCTCTATTTCTAAATCATGGTCACTTCATCTGTATTTGGAGAGGATTTGTCTTTCTTGCTTTCTCTCTCTGTCTCGCTCGCTCTCTGTCTCTGTCTCTCTCGCTCTCTCTCTCTGTCTCTGTCTGTCTCTGTCTCTCTCGCTCTCTCTCTGTCTCTGTCTCTCTCACTCTCTCTCTGTCTCTCTCACTCTCTCTCTGTCTCTGTCTCTCTCACTCTCTCTCTGTCTCTGTCTCTCTGTCTCTGTCTCTCTCACTCTCTCTCTCTGTCTCTCTCGCTCTCTCTCTGTCTCTGTCTCTCTCACTCTCTCTCTGTCTCTCTCGCTCTCTCTCTGTCTCTCTCTGTCTCTGTCTCTCTCGCTCTCTCTCTGTCTCTGTCTCTCTCACTCTCTCTCTGTCTCTCTCTCTCTGTCTCTGTCTCTCTCTGTCTCTGTCTCTCTCTGTCTCTCTCTCGCTCTCTCTCTGTCTCTCAAGATTCAAGATTCAAGATTCAAATAGCTTTATTGGCATGGTGAAAGAAATCTTTACATTGCCAAAGCTTTAATAACAATATAAATAATAAAATAATAATGAAAAAAAATAAAAATAAATCAGTCTTCTAATATTTCTAGAAGTGCCTCTAGGTATCATATGGTGAGTGTTGGTGGTTGTGTCCCGCTGGAGGCTCTTTTGTTGTGACAGGACCTCACGTACCTGGCGGCCAGGTTTGAGCTTGCTGGGCTTTCTCCGAGCAGGTATGGGAGTTTGTCCAGATTTGCTTTCTGATGGAAGTCTTTGTGGTGAGTTGTGAAATGGGGATAGAAAGTGTCCCTAATTGGTGCATATTTAGGGCAGGATGTCAGGAGGTGCAGCTCTGTTTCCACTTCATCTCCTGTGCAGTGGGGACACAGCCGGTCTTCTTAGTTTAGGGTTACTCACTGTACTCAGGTATCCTGCCAATTCATATTCTCTATTTAGGGCCAAATAGCATTCCAATTTACTTTGTAGGGCTGTTGCGTCTCTCTCTCGCTCTCGCTCTCTCTCTCTCTCTCTCTCTTTCTCTCTCGCTCTCTCTCTGTCTCTCTCTCTCTCACTCACTCTCTGTCTCTCTCTCACTCACTCTCTCTCTCTGTCTCTCTCTCTCTCTCTCAATTTTCAATTTTCAATTTAAGTGTGCTTTATTGGCATGACAAAAACTATACATTTGTATTGCCAAAGCAATTGCAGCTGGGCTGCTCACAAATAGTGCACATTTGAATTAACAGAAAGGAAAATAATAATAAAATACAAATCTAAAAAAAAAAAAAAAGTGTTAAGCATGTAGTGCAAAATAAATGGCTAGTGTAAGTATGTGTTAAAAATAAAATTAAATAGATAAAGTATAAGATATACAGAGGCAAAATATACATAATTAAGTAATATGGCATAATATAATGTAGATGTGCTGGGAGCATCAGCTCAGGGCAGGTGGAGCGTCTTCTCTTCTGTGCTGACAGAGAGACACATATTGAGCAGCAAACACACAGCAGCTCTTGTGTTCTCCGAGCAGATACGCTAGTTTCTCCTGGTCTGGAAGAGTTTGAAATGTGGGATGGATCTGCTGTATTTTGTTGTAGAACACTGTCCGTATATCTGTGTATTTGGAGCATTCTGTTAGGAAGTGCAGTTCTGTTTCCGTCTGATTCAGATCACAGTGTGAACACAATCTCTGCTCGGCGGGAAGCCATGTTTGTCTGTGTCTGTCCGTCTCTATCATCAGCTTGTGTCCGCTGAGTCTGTATCTGG
>CM041796.1:2413153-2418675 GCA_023376895.1 Aspiorhynchus laticeps
GGCCAGGAGCTGCAGATCGCTCCAGACTGAGCGCCAGTTCATTTATATAGATGTTAAATAATGTTGGGCTTAAGCAGCAGCCCTGTCTCACTCCACGCTCCTGGGAGAGATACCTTGTACGTTTGGTGTTGATTTTTACGCCACATTTATTTTCAGTGTACATTGATTTGATGAGGTCATAGGTTTTACCTCCTATTCCACTTTCAATAAGTTTGTAGAATAGTCCTTGGTGCCAAATTGAGTCAAAAGCTTTTTTAAAGTCAATAAAGCATGCATATATTTTACCTTTATCTTGGTTAACGTGTTTTTCAATTAGAGTATGTAATGTATAGATGTGATCAGATGTACGGTAATTTGGTAGAAATCCGATTTGACTTCTGCTCAGTACATTGTGTGTGGTGATGAAGTCTAATAGTCGAGCGTTTATTATGCTACAGAATAACTTTCCCAGGTTGCTGCTCACACAGATTCCTCTGTAGTTGTTAGGATCAAATTTATCTCCGTTTTTAAAGATTGGTGTTATCAAGCCTTGATTCCAGATGTCGGGGAAGTACCCTACACTCAGGATCACATTGAATAGTTTTAGAACGGCTAATTGGAGCTTGCTGCTTGTGTGTTTTATCATTTCATTTAATATCCCATCAGGTCCTGATGCTTTTTTGAGTTGGAGGTTTTTGATTTTTTCTGTAAGTTCTTTATCAGTTATTGGGAAATCTAATGGGTTTTGGTTGTCTTTGATTGTTAATTCTAGTTTTTCTAATTGGTTGATTGTTTGGTTTTGCTTACAGTTTGTGTCTGTTTGTACTTTATTAAACAATGTTTGGAAATGACTTTCCCATATTTCTCCGTTTTGTATTGGCAATTCTTCATGATCAGTTTTTTTCAGATTGTTCCAATTATCCCAAAATTGGTTTGTGTTCACGGACTTCTCGATTATTGTCAGTTGTTTTTGGGTGTATTGTGCTTTTTTGGTTCTGAGTGTGTGTTTGTATTGTTTTAGTGTTTCGCAGTAAAGATGGTGGATCTCTGCATTATTTGGATCGTTATGTTTCTGATTTGACAATGTTCTCAGCTTTTTGCGAATATTTTGACAGTTCTGATCAAACCAATTTTTGTCATTTTTGAGTATTTGATTTTTTCCATTTTTTGTTTTCAATTTGGACTGTTTTGCTGATTTTTCAAATATGTAATTTATATCTTTGACAGCCAGATTGACCCCTTCATTAGTGTGAGTATAGGTGTTATTTAGGAAGTTATCTATCAGCGCTTGTATTTTTTGGCTGCTAAGTGCTTTCTGATATTCTTCAGCACTGTTTTCAGCCCATCTGTATGGGTTTCTGATGTTGTACAGCTTACTGGGCTTTGTGTTAATGTTATTTTCCGTCTTTTTGAGATATGCAGTGATTTGACTGTGATCAGACAGAGGGGTCAGTTCTCTAACAGTGAATGATCTGAGAGATGAAGGATCTATGTCTGTTATCATATAATCAACTGTGCTATTCCCAAGAGGTGAGCAAAATGTAAATCTCCCTAAAGTGTCCCCTCGTAACCTACCGTTGATGATATACAGACCCAGGCTTCGACAGAGCTGCAGGAGGTCTTTCCCATTCTTGTTTACTGTATGATCATGGTTATTTCTGTGGATATGGGAGAATGTGTTGTTAATAACAGTCAGTTTGTTGTTGATGTATTTGCTCCCTTGTGTGTCGGTGAAGTCCGGCTGTAGTCCTGTTCTTGCGTTCAGGTCCCCGCAGATGAGCACGTTTCCCTGGGCCTGGAAGTGGCTCGTCTCTTCCTCTAATGTGGAGAACGTGTCTTCACTGTAGTAGGGGGACTCTGATGGAGGGATGTATATAGCACACAGGAATGTATCTTTTCTGGATGAGAGCAGTTCCTTGTGGATTTTAAGCCAGGTGTAGTATTTGCCTTGCTTTACTGTGTTGATGTGGTTGTGGAATTTTGATTTGTACCAGATTATTACTCCTCCTGAGTCTCTTCCTTGTCGGACTGTGTTGAGTTTTTGTGATGGTAGGATGATTTCTCTGTAGTTGGGTGGGCAGTGGGTGATTGCGTCTGCCCTGCTCCATGTCTCCTGTAGAATTATAATGTCCATCTCCTTGATGCTCTTCTGGAATTCTGTGTTTAAACTCTTTAGCCCAAATGCTGTTGAGTTCAAGCCTTGAATATTCCACATTGATATTGAGAGAGTCATTTCAAGAGTTCAAGGTATAGAGTTCTTGTTTTCAAAAATAGAGGTAATCCTTTTCTAATGTAATACAATATATTGAAGAAAATAAAAATATATATATTTCTTCTCATTGTTAGGCAGATGTTTTTATGCTGTGTGGACCCTCATGCTGTCAGCTGGGCACTGATGTAGTTCAGCAGCTGTCTGATCTCGCTCATCTCCAGTGTTTTTGCTGGTCCTTTCAGGGCCTGAGCGTAGCTCCTGGAGTGTGGGAGTGGTGCTGAGATCAGTGTGTTATCAGCTGAGGGTGCATGAGCGGGTGGGAGGCTGGATGCTGCTGGTGATGGGCCCATCCTAGTGTCGCTCCTCTGCCTGGAGTGATGTTTTTGTGGTTGGGGGTGTCTTGGATGATCATCTGGTGCAGACTGGGGGTTCTGCTTATGGACTGGTGTAGGTCTGTGGTGGTGTAGCGTTGGTGCATGGGTTGTTTTGATGGGGGGTTTAGCATGGTGTGGGGGTCCCCCGTATTGTGCAGCCAGCGGGGGTCGTTCTCTGTGATGAGACTGTGTGTTTCTGCTGGGTGTCTGGGTTTGTGTTCTGTGGGTTGGCAAGTGTGCTGTTTTAAGGGGTGTATAGGTGGTTTGTCTGCCCCATGCTATGTCTTTCAGTGTTTTTGCAAACACCTTGACTTTGTCCTTCTTTATGTGTACATGGTCGTATAGGTCTCTGATTGTGAGGTAGGGGTGATGAGCCAGGTGCACATTGGGCAGGCGAGCGCATCCTTTGGAGATGTCAGCGTTGACTCGCTGGATGGTGTCTGGGTGAATGTCTCTGCGGGGTAGGAGGGTAGATATGGTGATCTTGGTGTTGGGGTAGATCTCTGTTGCCTTCTCTGCTACTCTGCAGATCAGCTGCCCAACTCTCTCCTGTTCCCTTCTCAGGTCGTTAGTGCCTGTGTGGATGATGATGTGTGAGGGTGTGCCAAAGCTGGAGTCAGAAAGTATTCTGAGGGCATCTCCTGTTTTTGGGCACCAGAGTTTTGTTGTTTTACGGCCTGGAAACAGTTTTTCTCCTTGTAGGAATTTTCCATTGGAGTCCATGAGGATGGCAATGTCAGCCTCTGTTTTCACTGGCTGTTTCTCAGCTGGGGTTGTAGCTGTAGTGTTTTTCTGAGGGGGTTCTGGGTTTCTGGGGGTTGCAGGTGTTTCTGCTTCCCTTTGGCTGTTGCTGGGCTGTGATGGTTCGGTGGATGCTGGAGATGTGTTGCTGGGGTTTGGTTGTGTAGGTGTCGGTGAGGTTGGGGGGACTTTTGGGGCATTTGCAGGGTTAGAGAGACACCTCATCTGTGTTGATAGGGTCTCTATCTGTCTGTCCCTTTGCTGTAGCTCAACTTTGAAGCTTGAGAGCTCCCTCCCCATGTAGTCTTTCATTTCTGAAAGTTCCTTCCCCATAATCCGTTTAAGTTCTTTGCTGTCTTTTTTTAGCATTTCCCTGTCTTGATGCAGAGTGTCCATTTCTCCCTTAAGTTCTTGGATGGACATTTTCAGCTGGTTTCTTATCTGGTCCAGCTGTTCTCTGAGTTGTTCAGTGTCTTTAGTGGTCAGGGCGTGGACTTGCTCACTCAGCTCCACTATTTCCATTTCAAGCAGTGCTAAGCTGTGTTGTAGCTGAATAACTGTGTTGTGTAATCCTGTGCTTGGGGGGATGCTGATGTTCTCTGTGGTTTCTGGAGTGGTCTTGTTCTTTGTGTTGTTTTGGGTTGAGGGCTCATTCTGGCCAGTGACTTCTACTGTGTTTGTGTGGTTTGCTTCATCTCTTTCCACCATTTCTTTTAAGCAGTGGAAGGTCTGCTCAAAGTTTGTGAGGGCAGCATTGTTTCCCTGTACCATTACAGTTCCATTTTGATAAAGGTTTATCGTCAGGTGTCTGTTCTCTGGGTCTTTGTCTGAGTCCTCATAAATGCACAGTTGTCTGCCTTTACAGATTCCATGTTTGGTGTGGTGTGGGAATAGTGTGCAGGAAGCTGTGTGCCATGCAGTTGGGCGTTCTGTGTAGAAGAGCAGGTTTGTGGTGATGGCTTTGCCCTTGCTGTTTGAACTGTCTTTATACAGTGTCTCTGGGTTTTCCTTCTTTATTTTGAGCTTGTGATGTTGTCTGCTCTTCTCAGACTGGATTTCTGGGGGGTAGGAAAAGGTGTGAGCTCCAGTCCCCATTGCTGGTGTTGCCATGGTGATGCCGTTTACAGGTCTTTGGTATTGATGGTGATGGCTCACTTAATCCAATCAAAAGGTGTGAATGACAACGGCCCTCTTTTGTTATTTTAAGTTGCTATGCAGTTCTACAGCTGTAGTATGCCAGGAAACTTTTGCTCAAGTTTGTTTGCAGAGTTTATAAAAATCCAGTTTTTAGTTAAATCTCTCTTGACAAGTTGATTATAAAAATTTATTTTAGTTGAATTAGAGCACTTGTTGTCTTACCTCCACCAAATGGATAGTTGAGGGCCTATTGATTGGCTCTTTTCCAGTAGTGTGCTGTGTTTGTTTCCTTCTGAAGCCTTGTTGTAGGGTCCAGTTCAGTGTCCTTTTGTTTAGGTTCCAAAAGCTTTCCTTGTTTTCATAAGATTTTCTCCTAATTTCTTTTTAAAAAACTTTCTTTTTTGAGTGAACTTGTGTTCACTAGCACATTTTTTGTTAATTTTGTGTTTTTATCTTTGGTTTACCTCATATTCGAAGCAAGAAACTCTAAAAGGTTCAGGAGCTCTTGTTGTCCATGTCCTCTCTCTACGAAGTCTCTCTCTCTCTCTCTCTCTCTCTCTCTCTCACTCACTCTCTCTCTCTGTCTCTCTCGCTCTCTCTCGCTCTCTCTCTCTCTCTCTCTCTCTCTCTCTCGCTCTTGCTCTCTCTCTATAATTTTTATAATGGATAAAAAGAATCCAAACGTCCCTTGTATTCTATACAACTGTCTTCATTTATTCTTTCTACTTCTCTCCAAAAACCCAAACAAAAAAGCATCATTTTAGTTTAAATAATATTTTATACACTACATTCACTTGAGTTTCACATTACTTTGGTTATTGTTCTGTAGACTGGCTGAGGTTCTGGGTTTGAGATTGCTTTAATATGGTTTGCAGTAAAATTATCTACCAAGTGTTTAAGAATTTAATAAAACTGATCTAGACTCAACTGCAACTTCTGAAGAGCACCGTTCTGTATCTGATATCGGTGGATGATGAGAGTTCACAATTGTCAACTAATAAACCACAAAATTTTACTTCTAAACTATTAATGCATGTGTTCCACTCCATGCCGTATTTCAGCGAATGAAGTTTTGCATG
>CM041796.1:2418775-2493775 GCA_023376895.1 Aspiorhynchus laticeps
GGGGTGTTTATAGAAGCGAGCTACTCCATCTATGTTTTGGTCATCTGAATCTGGTCTCTGAATCCAATCTGGACATAGTCTTGCTTTTCTCAGCTTTTTAGTCAAAATCTACTGTATATTCATGTGTTGATAAAAAAGAAAAGAATGAATTAAGCTAGAATAAATCAGGTTTTTTTTTAAAGCAGAGACTCTTTCTTTTGTTCTTTCTTTGATCTGAAAATTATCAAAAATTCTGGCGGTGACTGGCAACTTAAAAAAAATGCTGGCGGGGAAAAGTTATGTGAAACAGAATATTTAGTGGTTGAGACTTTCTTTTTTATTATTTAAACATTATAATAGTAATATTAGATACAAATAAAAAAGCCGAGTCATACACAATAAAACCTGAATAATATACTACAAAAATGATTATGGTGAGTTGTTATTTTCTGAAATAACGTAAATTTATTAAATGTTCTGACTATAAATCTGCAAACTGATACACTGATGTCTGTTTTGTGTCCAGGTGTAAGCAGCTGACCTACACTGAGGACCTTCCCCAGATCTCTGTCGTCTTCATCTTTGTGAACGAAGCTCTGTCCGTCATCCTGCGGTCTGTACACAGCGTGGTCAACCATACCCCGGCACACCTGCTCAAAGAAATCATACTGGTGGACGACAACAGTGACAGCGGTAGAGACACATCCCTTTGTGCTTCCATTAATGATTTATTGCTTTATTTTCACTGAAACGAATACAGCTGCTTAACGTTTACCGGTTTCTCTTGTTGCTCCAGACGTAAAAGCCTATATAAAGAAAGTGTACATAAAATGCTGCGTGAATAAACACAGCACGGCATCCTCAGATAAAGTATGACTAACCTGTTTAGGTATGCCGTAACAGTCTGTGTTTTGTCTGAGCAAACAAAGATTTTTGTTGCTCGGTTAGAGACTGTGCTTAAAGACTAACAAAAAGAGGAAAAATAAACAGCAAGAGACAAACACCGCAAGAGTAAACCTTTAGGGGTGTACTCTTGAACACAGCTCAAGGTTTATAAATAAGCTTTAAAAGGAAAGACAGATTGTTCATTTTTCTTTGAGACATTATTTACAGTTCCCACTGACGCTGTATGTTTGCAGTCGTTTTATCTGGTCAAACTGCGCTGAAGTATCGGACTGACTAGAAGTAGTGATGCTTCTAACTGAAAATTTTTCATTAGTGTGACAGCAGCAGCTCAGCTGTGCTCAAAATAGTGTATGTTTTCTGTGTCACGTTATTTATCGCATACAGCCTTAAAACCAAGCAAGGTGGAGCAATAATGAACCATTCTCTTCTAGAATCCTCTTCATCACTGTTGGGTTTAGTTCATATGAGTGCAGGTTTGGCTCAGGATTGAGGGCACATAGAGGCTGCAAAGGGGCGCTCATGAGCACCCTTCTGAATCATAAAATGATAAATGGGATACCCTACAGGCTCGTGGACCTCATGGACATGCGTGAACGAAGGCCATGAGACCGCAAGTCCACATCGAGTGTGCCATTTGACACAGGGCCACTCTCTGAAGTACTGTGTGGAATTCATTTTAGTGAATTGGTTCAATCTTCTGATCACAATTAAACTTTTTAAAAACATTTTCTCTGATTTTCAGTAGTTCTCCAGTAGTTTCTGGAAATCGTTGCACTCTATTTTTAGCCTTTACGAAGTAAATTATTTAATCAAAAATACAGTAAAAACAGTAGTATTGTAAAATATTATTACAATCAAAAACAACATTTTTATTACTACATTTATTATTTTTATTTATTGATATTTATTTATAATGTTATAATGTTTTTATTTCAAATAAATGGTGTTATTTTTAGCTTTCTATTTATCAAAGAACCCTATGAATATTATTATGGTTTACACAAATATATTAACCTGTTTTTAACATTGATAATTAAAAAAAACATTATTAGTAACTGAGCACCAAATCAGCATATTAGAATAATTTATGAAGGATCATGTGACACTGAAGACTGAAAATCATAATAATTTTTCACAGTATTACAGTTTTTACTGTATGTTTGATCAAATAAATGCAAAAGGTAAATAAATAAAAAACAAGCCAAAAAATTCTTAATGATTCCAAACTTTTGACCAGTAGTGTATGTATTATTATTTTTGTTTTTTAATTTATTTTTTAAATGATACTTTTCTATATTCTAGTATACTCCTAAATGTTGTTCAAATTTCCCTTTTAGCAGATATACTTGATATATATTTAAAAAGGCAGTACTTCTCAATCTTGTTTGTGAATAAAAGAGATGCGCACAGAGGTGGAGCGTTGTGGAGAACAGATGACTGTACCGCTATCTCCTCAATTTGCTGTTATCTCACACACTCAGCTTCTCTGGATGTGGCATTGACCGTTTCTAATTTCATATGCTAATTTCCTGCTGATGCTTCAGCTTCTTCCAGCTGACATTAAACTGTTAACATGCAACGGTTGCCTACTTGACCTTTTCTCAGCGCTGTAGCTTGTCGTCTCTGGTTTAGCGCTCGCGCCCAAAAAACGGCTGGAGGTACAGGCGCCCTCACCACTTGAATAATGAATTGACCTTAGCGAGCGTGTCTCTGTCTCTGTAAGTCTTCTGTCCATTATGAAGACGTTTAATAGAGTGCCGTTCTCGTGTTACACTATTCACTGAAGCCAATAAGGTTTTTGTTCTCCTTTTCTGTCCCCCCATCATCCCTGTCTGTTTGGATTAATCTCAGCTGGGTAGCATTCATTCTCACCTTGTGAATAATATTAAGGGACATTGCGTCTATTTTTCTCATCTCATCAGACACGGAGTGGTATTGCGCCCTTGAAATTCAATTCATTTAGACGTCGCTTGTAAACAGATAATAATGGGTTTCAGTCCAAATGAAAAGAAATTTAGGCCCTTTAGATGAAGACATTGTTTAATACTTTTCAAGGACATTCTTTTATTTGAGACTCCAGCTAGTAAATGACATCTGGCTTTATCCCCAAAAGCAAACTACACAATTAAAATCCTCATACTTTAGGAATTGAATTGTATAGTTGGCCAAATTCTGTGGATAAAATTAGTGTTCGTCCCAAAATAATAATGTTATCATCATTTACTCAACCTCATGTTGTTCCAAACCCAATTTGACACTTTCTTCTTTTAATTCTATGGAACACAAATAGATTTTTTTTATATTAATTGTGGATGATCCCTGTTTTACTGAAGCCCAATGGCACACACACGTTCACGTGCATCCATGAGGAAAATAGCTTTCTTTAATTGCATTATTTGCTATTCCAGTGCCATATGCAGCCTTCACTAGTTATTGCGTATGGTTGTATATCAAGTCAGAGTTCTTGATATATGCAGATGAAAAATGATAAGTCCTCTTTGTTGATTAAATAAAGCAAAGCAATCCCTTTGCCATAGCACATCTATCAGGATCAGCATGCATTTCAAATATTTTCATAATGCTCAATTTTGATCTGCTGTGTTCCAGAACTTATTTCTGCTTCTCTGTTCACAGTATGATGGATGGATATTTGTTCTTCATTGATTGGTGAATGCTTATAAAATATTTCTGCCTCATGATTCTTAATTTCAATCTCATTTAGAACACACCAGAGGGAATCCTATAACGTCTAACAGCACATTTGTGTGTGTGTGTGTGTGTGTGTGTGTGTGTGCGCACCGCGCGCTGTTCGACACACACTGAACTGCGTTTTGTGCCCGCCCTAATATGGCTGTGTTATAATAACTGGAGCAGAGCTGACATTAAAAGCAGTCAGCGTGAATATAATTTATGAACATATTTATGTACTGCACTTTCACATTATATTTAATAATTTAGCAGACATTTTTATGGGACTTAGGGTGAATCTCATGAAAACTCTTAAGAAATGTTTCTCAAAAAATTGCATTTCACCCCAAAATCAAAAACAAGAAACAAAATTAAGTTGAGTAATTTAAATAATGTGTGTGTGTGTGTGTGTGTGTGAGAGAGAGAGAGAGAGAGAGAGAGAGAGAGAGAGAGAGAGAGAGAGAGAGAGAGAGAGCCTGTTTGGAGACAATATTTTTTGCATGTGTATATATCAGTGTACATCATTGTAATATTCATTGTTCTAAATTGCATTTATTTTTATAATATTTGCTTATAATAGTAATGAGATTTTTTTTCACAGCACAATGGAAATTTAGGGGGAAAAGTGCAAATATTATGTTAAAATAAATGTCTTGTTCTATGGCCTATAATGTTGCCTATGATATGGCCACATACAAATCACAGCTAAATTCGGTTATCAGTTCACATTTTTGCGCTTAATCCTGTTCTGCACACACAGTGAGTGACAACTGCATTCTACAGCTGAAAATGCAGGTCGTGACAACTATGCAGTGTGTACAGAACCAAACTCAACTAGTTGTTAATGACGTATTTAAACATGTATCAGAGTTTTATCTTTTCTGTATGTGCGGTGCAAGAAATCACAGGGTACATTTTAAATCATTAGTGTTGCCAGATATTGCTTGGAAAATATCAACAACAACAAATAAGAATAAGCTCATAATAAACTTAAATCTAAATATGTTATTTTGGAAATAAGCCACATACCAAAATATAGTGAACTGCATCTGCCTACTTTATTAACTCCATAAACTGGAGCCCAAATAACAAGCCCAAAGGCACTTGATAAGCATCGCTTATAATAAGAGGACATGGCAACTCTTCAAACGCACTCTGTGAGGTAGCTTTCCAAACATAAAACATGACAGCTCTGTTGATGGTGGTTTAGTATTTAAATGCAGGTGTCACTCCTGAAACTTTACAGTATGTATGTGGCCTATGAGTCTTTATGGGCAAACATAAAACCATCTCACCTTTGATGTAAAATAATTTTAAATCACATTCTTGGGTGATTAAATCCAGTGCCAGTGTTTTCCATTGCACCGAAACACTGAAATGTTAATCGTTCTTCTGAGCTGATGAATGAGAGGCGAGGTAGTTGTGTGCATCAGTGCCTTAAAGAGTGCTCTGTTCCTCCTTATTCCTCTCCCCATAGAAACTAGAGCACTCAGCAACCTGCAGGAAAGAGCCCAAACACTCATCTATCTTCCTTGAGTGTGTGTATGTGTGTGTTTGTCTCTCTGAGTGTGTGCGTGTTCTCCTTGCACTCCATTTGTTTACCTCCCAGAGTTCTTATTGAATGAGGACAGACAGCTAATTCTGAGAGACTAAAGGAGTGGGGAGATTCAGGCAGATTTATTTACCATGTCATCTATAGTGCCACTAAAACCTTCTTCTTTCTTTTATGCTATTACGTTTATCGTACAGAATTCAGAACAAGCTACTTCTTTGAACCTGAATGCTTTTTATTTTTTGTATTTTTTGTTCAGAATCATGATTGAAACACTCTTAAAAATAAAGATTCTAAAAGAGTGTTTTTGTTTTTGCATTGATGCCATAGAAGAACTATTTTTGGTTCCACAAAGAACCTTTGAGTAAACAGTGCTTAAAAGAACTTTTTTTTGTAAGTGTAAAAAAACATTTAAAAAATCTATAGAATCTTTCGAAAGATTTCATTCTATACATTCTACACATTCTATAGGTTCATTTCACTCTTTTTTTAGATTATTAGATGATTTTTAAAATGCAATAATTTTTGTTTTTTATGAATTTATAAGATCAAAATCCATTAATAGTCAATGCCTTCAAAATAAAACCTGTGCATAAAAGTAACAAAAATAAAATGTGGCATGAAAAAGGGTATCAATGTGACCTTCATATAATAAAAAGACAAATGTCGAAGTCCCTGTTATTGATGTAGGAGGTTTGGATTCCTCCCTTCACATGCTCTGTTTTTCTCTCGTAGTGGAGCTGAAGTTCAATCTGGATCAGTACGTGAACAAGCGATATCCCGGCCTGGTGAAGATCGTGAGGAACAGTAAGAGAGAGGGACTCATACGAGCCAGGATTCACGGCTGGAACGCAGCCACGGCTCCTGTTGTGGGCTTCTTTGACGCCCACGTGGAGTTCAACACAGCCTGGTAAGTGGGATTCAGTCTTTTATTATTTTATAAGGCATTGTCTCGCCACTCAGAATATCACTGGCGTGCTTCACATAACAAAGGCTTGATTTAGCAGAGAATATTCATAATGACATCAATGGTAGCTTAGACTTCAGTGAGGAAAGCAGCCTGATGGATTTTTATCTAAAGCATCTGTCAAAAATGAACTGATAGATTAATGATCTCAGAAATGGATGAATGAGCTGTGTCCCAAATTAAATAACCTTTTTCCTCTCTGATGGTAAT
This sequence comes from Aspiorhynchus laticeps, assembly GCA_023376895.1. Lineage (NCBI taxonomy): Eukaryota > Metazoa > Chordata > Actinopteri > Cypriniformes > Cyprinidae > Aspiorhynchus > Aspiorhynchus laticeps. The sequence goes on from CM041796.1 coordinate 2,425,078, forward strand.
GGGCTTCCCTGATGAGAAGTCTTGTTTTTTAAGATGGTACATGCTGTTTAGTGCTGGTCTGGTTGGGAACCGGTGTACAAACTACAGTCCAGGTGGAAGAATAAAGTCATTGTTTGTTGCCTCCAAAAACACAAAATGACTCCAATGCGCTGAGGCTTGCTGTACCCACCGCTCTCACAATCCTTAAATGAACTCAAGCATCCTTCATCTGTCACCTCCTTCAACTCAACAGCAATGAGTTCTCATTAAGGCCTCCCATTAGAGTACTATGACCTCCATTTGGGAATTATGGATTAACCATTAATGAGCTTTTCCTCTTTGTTCCACAACATAAACATTTAATGGAGAGATGATCAGTGAATGGGGCCACCGTCTCAGGCGCATGATGCCGGATCTGCGGTCGGAGAGACAGGAGATGCATACCTCATTTTGGAGCCAAAATTAAATTAGAGTTTCATTATCGCTTCCCTCGTGCAAAACTTGGATTGCCATTTCATTTAAATGTGTTTTCCTTCTATATGAGCTCCAAATTTCAAGGTGTGAAATGAAACGGTCGGAAATGAAATGCATTTTAGTTTTGTATTTAAAAGGGGTCATATCATAATTTATTGTATTTTCCCTTAATCATTCCCTAACATTAAAAGTTTTTTTATGTCAAAATCAGTCATTATTTAGTTTTTGGTGCCGATGTTCCACCCTCTTTCTGGCTTAGAATTCTGCTTTTAAGAAACACCCTCTTTAACATGTAAAACAAGCAGAAGTTTTGAAATTAGCATATGTTTTCACAGCACACCAATGCCTTGTATGTCAAAAAGATCAAGGAAAATGTGATTCCTCATCACCTCTTTAACATACTGTTAGCTCAAAAATAAAATCTCTTCTGAACCATGATGAACTCCTCTCCTCATGTCAGCACTGCTCTATTTCTTCAGCCATCACTCTAATGTTGTCAGATTGACTCGGGACTTTAAATTCACATTGTTTTTACACTATATTCCCATGGACATGTCGTCCCCCCGTGTTTATTTTGTTTAAAAAAAACACATATTTGATGCATAGTTGAGAACTTTTTTTCTATTTATAGAAACAGCAAATGTTAAACTTTGAAGTAACTTGACATAACCACACTTACAAGCACAGCTTCAAAGGAAAGTTGATTTCATATTGTCAGTACACTGTGCTGGAGATTTGACAATTAGCACTTTGATATATTAGTTTCAAAGCAAATGGAGGCAACTAACAGAATTCCAAAGAGGCCAATTAGTTAATATATGAACTGCAAGAGCATCGGTCACAGAAACACTAAAGTATTTCACGTGTTAAGGACAACAGTTTTTAAAATGTAGCGTGAATTCACTAAAAATAGAATTTAATAAGGGTTTTTGACAATTGTGAGTGAATTTTCCCTGTCACTAGGCACTCATATAGTGCTGTGCCTTGAATACAATACTTAAATGCCACGCAGATTGTGCTCAGCTCAGATTTTGCGGCTGTGTTTTGCTGTTACTTAGTAATTTCTTTATTAAAACAGGAACTGAAACAACCCAGACGGAGAGTGCAGATAAACAGTGCTGTCAGTAAGCACAGTTTATTCCTTGCTTAAAGTTTTTGCCTTTCCCAAGAGGAGTAGATGGATGTTTCACAGGACAGTTGCTAAGTGGCACACAAGTAGCTCCTCAAATATGACCACAAACCTCAATCCTCTTTACTAGAAAAAAAAGAAAAGAAAACTGTATGTCATGAGCTTCACAAAGCTCAGATTTATGGCTGGGCTGCTGTTCCGAATCCTCTTGTTTCCAAGGCCAACACACAAAGACATAACCTGGTGTATTGAGCGTAAAACCTGGACCCCTGGGCAATGGAAAAGGTATTATGGTCTGACGAGTTATCTTTCAACCTCATGTCTACCTCCCGACAGGATTGGCAAATCTTTTCAACTCAAATCACTGTTGCCACCTTTTATGCACAGAGGGGATCAGTAATATTATAGGCAGTCGTTTTATGGAAGTCATGTTGTGCATGGTACTGCAATGGCCAAGGGATATTTTTTATGTAGTATATATGTTTTTGAAAGAAGTCTCCTATGCTCACAAAGGCTACATTTATTTTTTTGCAAATACAGTAAAACAGCATTAATGTGAAATATTGTTACATTTTAAAATACCTGTTTGTAATTTTAATATTTTATCAAATGTAATTGATTCCTGCTATGACTGCTGATTTTCAGAAACCATTACTCCAATTAGTCCAATCATGTGACACTGAAGACTAGAGTAATGGCTTTTGAAAATTCATGTTTTAAAATATGAAAACAACTTATTTTATACTGTAAAATATTACAATATAAGTGTTTTTACTGTATTTATGTATCAAATAAATGCAGAGACGTCTTTCACTTTCTTTCTTACCGACCGCAAACTTTTGAATGCTAGTGTATGCATCTACTTATAATTCTACACGTTCTGTGTTATATTTCATGGACAAGCAATATAAGTTTTGATTATAGCAGATTTTGGCATGGGTGAATTTTGCAGTCACTTCACATAGAGGTGCATATGTGTAATTTAGTTTGTCGTCTGTACACGCTAGCTTGTGAATTATGTAATTTTCTAAAGGTGTTTCAGTCTTCAGTGTGAGTGACACTTGTGGACAGCACATAACAAATTATACCACAGCCTGTAATTCCACCCTAATTTGAGCTTGTCGGCCTGTCAGATTCAAGATGTATTGTGTGTGTGTGTGTGTGGCATGAAGTTACAGTATACAGCCAGTCCAGTGGGTCATAAATTGCACCTACTGTGCCTTACACAAAACCTTTTCTTCAGCACAGAGCACAGTGTTCTGAACTCATTCAATATTCATGACTTGTTGAGGCAAAGTTGAATTAGAATGACAGCAATAAAACCGTGTAAAACTTTTCAACCAAGACATTGTCAAGCCAGCATTCAAAGTTTGCCTTGCCAAATGAGCTTTTCTTGTTAAAATTACAGTTTTATAGCATTTTACTGGGAGAACATAGAAGGCCCATCCATTGATCAATGGTTGAAAGATCTGTCACATTACAGTATATTGCATTGGAAAGAATAAGCTACAGTATAAAGGGCAAACTGAAGGACTACTATAAAATTTGGAATCTGTTTATAGGCAAATGTTGGCACAGGCAATGTTAGATGCCTCTCACTTTACTGACTGATATGGTGTGCTTTTGTATTTGAAAATATGTGGATATGTTGTTTTTATAATAACTTCTTTACCGGTGTAATTTAATTTTTGGATAGGGGAGGAGTTAAAATATCTAAAAAATATATTTTCTCTCTATATTTTCATTTCATCTTCCCCTTTCTTTTAATAAAAATGTTTAAAGGATTGTTTATGCTTTTTAATTAATTTTAATTGCACTTCCTTACAGTATGAATTGGCCTTCTGAATCTTATATGCTGCTTCAATTAAAATTCAGCTATTTAATTCGCAATGTCACACCACCTTGTTTTATGCACATTTTGTGAATTTTATTTGCATCTTGGTGTTTCTTTTTTAGAATATTTCAGCTGCCTGAAATGAACGAAATCTATCTTTGCATTCCTAGTCACAATCGGTGTGCATTTCGGTATGCATTGTACATACATGCCTGTATTAAAGTATCAGGCTCCTGACAGAATTTCATTATTAATAAAACAAGTTGAACCTTTATAGAGTGGCCCAGCACAGTGTTCGGTGGACTGGCAGAATTAGCTGTGATTGTATGAATACAGGAGAAGGCCTCTGGTGAGCATTATTGATTATTCATGACTTAGGTCTTTTATCATCTGCTGCTGAATTCTAAAATGCTTTGTGTGTGTGTGTATGTGTGCGTCATTAGATGCTTGACTGATTATTGTCGTGCCCTCATCTGTAGGCCACCTTTTGTTTTTTGTTTTTCCGAAAAGTATGTCCAACCTTCCCCTGCTGTAACCTTTTGCCCTGTGTCCTATTCTTCCAGTCCCCGTTGTTCATCGTTGTGTTTGACATGCTGATTCTCTGATCTCTCATCTCTACGCTTCCCTCTCTTGAGCTCTATCTCTCACACCTTTTCTCTCTCCTTCAATTTCTTCTCTGCCTCAGGATTCTGAGGAGCTCTGTTTGATTTAAAGGGAGGAACACAGTGATACATTAGAGAATCTGAAATTCATTATAAATGTGGTTCTAGATTGACTCTGAAAATTTTATAGCAACAACAAAAACATCATAAAGTCCTGTAGGTCTACGTCCCACAACAATATGAACAAGCGTGCAGTAGTTGTTTATCAGCTTCTTCTGTGAGTGTAATACTTTGATCTTTTGATATGTTTTTAAAGCTGAAGTGTGATTTTCAGTTTTAAAAATAATTTGTCTCAGTTTAGTGTGCTGAACTGTAAGTAAGCCATTCGAAGGTTCATTTCTTGAAGACTGTAAACACTCTGTCTCTGATTGTTTGAGTTGCACACAGCTCTTTTCCGTATGATTTAGAGTTTAGAGTTTGAAGCTGGACCAAATAATGGAAATGGGGTGGTAGGAGGGTTTGGAAGACCTGCAAAAAATCCTGAAAATCATTATTTTTGCTCTTCCCTTTGGTCCTATAAGTGGCACACTTTACACACTTCAGCTTTATTGATTTTGTCTTTTGCTGTGTGTGTGTAGAAGGTTTTGCGTACATTGTGAAGACCAAACGTCCCCAAGAGGAAGATAAAACCTGAAACCTGAAGTTTTAGGGGACAGAAAATATCACCAGTTCCTCACTAATATAGTAAAACAAGTGTGTGTGTGTGTGTACACAGGAGTTATGGCAATTTAGGCTTTTAATTTCATCTTTCAGATTCCTTATAATGATTTACTGTCCTTTCATGTACAAGAGCACTGAAAGCTCCCAGAGATTATTGCTGAATTGGATGTAAATTGTGTACAACAGGTCATTTGTATGCTTTCACCTTTGCGTCAATGGATGTGATAACTGAAGCCATAAATAGATTCACAAACAAAGGTGCCAAAACATCCTATTCTTCATATTATGGCAATATAGGATGGCAGAGACTGATAACTGAGATGGATTATGCGGCCAGAATGTGACCTTGTTGAAGTTGCTGGACTTGGCTGCACTTGTTCACAGTGGGTGAAAAGAAGTGTGTGTGTGTGTGTGTGTGTGTGTATGTGTGTTACAGAGCCAGAAAACGTGTGTGTTTTAGCTGACTGTTAGATGTGTGTGTTGCAGTGATACAATGTAAAATTGAAGTTCACTTAATTAATTTGTGTTGGGAATGCATGAATCCTTTTTCTTGCATTGAATTGTAGAACTAAGCAAAGGCAAAGTCCTGCTAGACTTATATTCAGTATTGGTGGACATTTAAAAGAGTTTCTGTTGTAGTTTTTGTAGTTAACATTGTGCTGAAGAGTAGAGCTTATGGTTCGATTGTAGGATGTTTATGGCTTTTGTTGCTTCCCTGTGGTAATGATTATGCAAACTACAAATGCATTTCTAAAATTAAGATTAGTTTAAACACATGCCTTATAAAAAATTAGAAAATCAAAAAAGTATGTACTTATTTACTTAATTTAATTATATTTTTTTAATTCCATGTGATATTTACTTGAGTTTAAAAACTTGCAAAAGAAAAGTAAATTTTACTTACTTTTTCAGTGTAGTTGACTGGTTATGTTTGCTAGTTACTTTTGGGTTGTCTAAGGATTATGGCTGAATCCCAGTTCTCATACTTATAATACTGCACGCTAAAAGTAGGGACTCAATGGCATGCTGTGTTACAAACTTAAAACTGTATTACAGTTTTTTTTTTTTTTTTTTTTTTTTTTTTTTAAAACAGCAATGGTTTGAAATCTGGGAACCTTTAGCATACAGTTTTCTGTGTAATGCGGTTTGGGATGCACTAATCCTAGTCTTGCATACTAAATAGAATGAATAGTATGTGAATTGTGATTCACCCTAAACATTATGCAGAGAGACACAGATCAGTTTAAATCTACATCTACTTCTTAAGTCTATCTCTTTTGATCACATTAATTTTAAACACATTTATGCAAGTTTGTTTATGGATAGATAGATAGATAGATAGATAGATAGATAGATAGATAGATAGATAGATAGATAGATAGATAGATAGATAGATAGATTCTGTGGCTGACTAGGGAAGAGGGATATAATGGTCTTTCAACAGATCTGGGTTGTATTGTAATTAGATTACAGAATGGGTCGTCACTTAAAGACTGATTTCTATTCACTCTGACCTCAGTGTCTCAATGAAAACATTAATCAATACACAGCTTTCACTGGGCTGATCTCTCCAGGTGCCCTCATGAACATTTCAAGCAAACCGCCAAGGATTCATGGCCCCGTTCCTCCCAATGAAAGCCTTTCTGTATACCATTCAGTTACATTATTGGAATCACCTTTCGATTGCTTAATCAATAGTTTTTCAGATGTTTACATTAGATCAGGAAGTGAATCTCAGGTTAAAAATTAATTCAAAATTGTCATTCGGCTGACACTTTTATCCCAAACAACTCACAGTACAGTTATTACATGAACAATGAGAGGTTAAGTGTCTTGCTGAAGGGCACATGATGTTAGTTAATAGATTTATCTTTGTACAGGGTCAGATCAGATCGAAGCTTTAACCACTAGGCTACATCACTAACAGTTTTAAAATGAATTTAAAACTGTGGTTCACTAAAGCCTCTTTCACACAGCCATTCCGGGAAATACACGGAAAATGTGTCCCGTGATTTGTCCCGGGATGGTCTGATTTCGTTTCATTCACACTGCCAGTGATTTTCTGGAATCTATGCATGCGTTCACACACAACCCGTAAAGATCCCGTAAAGACACGTGACATTTCATGTGACGTGTATAATGTGCCGCGCACCATTTCACTAAACTGGCGAACGGTGTCAGCTTCAGCGCGGATAGTGAGGAGCTCCCTGATCACTGCTTCATTCCAGTTTACACATTTTTCGTCGTGTGAACGTTGATCTGCCTTCAAAACACCCGGTAAAACAGTCGAACGATAAAGTGCGTCATCACTACGACACACCCTTTACGGCATTGATCCGGCTTTTGTTCACACAGCGCTCTTTCCGGGACTGAACCCGGCAATGTTACTAGGTCCCCAACCCGGGATCAATCCCGGAATTAATCCCGCGACGTGTTTGCGTTCACACAGAAGGCACTCCGGCAATTTTCTGGCAATTTTCCGGGACCAACGTGCAGTGTGAAAGGGGCTTAAATGGTTTAATTATTTGTATCTGGAGCCAAATGTCTGGAACTGTTTCAGTATTTTGTGTGTAGGCACACACTAATTTGTGCTAAGGTAAGAAATCAAGTGAAAGCTAATGGAAACATGGAAAAGGAGTGTGAATTAACAGTGTTCTGTTTTTATTGAAACAGGTGTTGACATGTACACCATCTGTCAGTGTCAAAAGAAGAAATGAGTGTGTGATGTTGGTAAAATATGTCATTATGCTTTTGTTGGTGTCTTTTTAGAGCCTTTGATGTGATATTGTCAGAACTAAAGACCTGTGCAGTTTTATATTAGTTTGCATGCACCGTTGAAGACTTTCTAGAACTGCTATACATAATTGTTAATTCACCTTTTACCACACTAATCTACTGGAACCTGATGAAGAATTTCAGATGAAATATTTGAAGTGATTAGAGCTAATGAAGTATGAGGGATGAACATTTCAGAAGTCATTCAATTGGAAGTACAAACACAGTAGGCTACTTGTAAAACGCAGCTAAAAGCTCACAGCGAGAGGTTCACTGCCAGGTCTCCACTACACAATCAATGATACCACCGTACTGCAAAAAAAACTAACGAAAAACAACTTGGCACAGCCAGTTAGTTCATGTTGTATTTGATTCCTGTACACATATTTTACATTTAGGGCCAGTTTTCTAAACAGGGCAATTCCCAAAACAGCGCCGATGGGAGGGGAAATTTCTACGGGTGATTTACTAACAACACGCAAATTAAAGAACACAGACGCATCTCATTTACATATCGACCAACACAGTATACCAAGCGCAGCGCAAAATTAGTGTAATCGCAAATAAATAATAAATAAAGAAGCTACAGTACATTGAAAAGAACTGGAGGACAAAAAATGAAGGTTTGCTAGACGTTTTGATAGAGTTGGTATTGCGTGACTCCTAGTTGAGGTTCCAAGTCATCTTTTATTTCCTGAAGCAAGTTAAAAATATCATGGCCTGGCAAATGATATTTTCGGATAATGTGTTCTTCTGGCATTACAAATAAATTAATACGTGTGGAAAAACCTTCTCCCTTCTACCACGTGCTCTCTGTTCTCTGTGGCGCCTCCTAACAACAACAATTGCAGTCATTTCAAGCACAAAGCAGTTTACGACATGCTTTTTTTGGCCGTTAAATAATGGCACAAATACCAGTAATTTGACAAATGCAAACGTTAGTAAAACGTGTTGTGTGATTCATTTGAATTCTCTCCTCCCATAACTTTTGCGTCTGAAAGGGAAACTCCTACAAATGCATATTCAATAAGGTCAGGTGCAAAAATAACTGTGTCCACGTGTTTTCAGAGCTAATTCTTCACTTCACGTCTTAAGTAAATCCTGACCGTACTGTTTTAAAGTCAAAAGACGGTTTGCGCTGGGGCAAACTGTTAGTAAAACTGGCCCTTATTGTGTAAAATAAAATGTTATAAAATGGTTCATTCTTGTCCCTGATTCTGATTGGCTGAGCCATGTTCGAAGTCACTTCACAGGAGAAATACCTGTCGTTGCTGCTGCCCAATCCACTGGCCTTTTATCTCCATCCAAAGCAGACAAAATACACAAAGGATGAATGATAACTTAACAATTTAACTTTAGATAGTTTACATTTGTATTTTGCAGCATATTATGCCCACCTTTCTGTCATCCATTACAAGCAATATATTTTTTGTTATAGTGTAGCTTGGTTAAAAAAATATATATATATGTGTATATATATATATATACTGTATATATATATATATATATATATATATATATATATATATATATAGTATATATATATATATATATATATATATATATATATATATATATATATATATATATATATATATATATATATATAGTATATATTGCCATTGGACAACAGTTACAATGCAAAAGGTTACAAGGCAACATTTTTTCTTTCTCTTAACGTAAGGTATACTAGAGAGCCCATGGGGGTGAGCTTCCTTGGCTCTGGCTGGCACTGAGACGATCTACACCAACTGCTGCTTGCGAAGCACGACTATACAAAAACTCTCTGATGCCGGCCTAGCGGCGAGAGAATTCATGTCAGTGATGGGGCATAAATGTGATTCGTCCTTGCAATCTTACTGGCGCTCTAACTACAACGAGAGAAGACGCTGGAGCAGCATCCTTGCCTCTGGCATGCATGAATAAAGCTAACCTGTACAGAATCAGAAACTCCTCTTTCAGCAAAGAGGAGCGCAAACATATTTGATCCATTCTTCAACAATTGCACAATATAAATGTTGATTTATAAAAAATAGGCGGTTACACTTTATTTTGATAGTCCACTTTAGACATTCTACTAACTATAAGTAACTTTGTAACTACATGTCAACTAATGCTCATTAATTTGCAACTACATGTCTACTAACTCTGAGTAGACTGTTAGGGTAGGTTTAGGTTTAGTAGAACAAGTTGACAAAGTTTCTCATAGTCAGTATGTTGTATGTTGTGGACCCATCAAAATAAAGTGTTAGAAGTTATTAAGCAGACAGTCTACTAATACTCTAATGACTGCTAGTTGACATGTAGTTGCAAAGTTACTTACTGTTAGTAGAATGTCTAAAGTGGACTATCGAAATAAAGTGTTACCAAATAGGCAAATATTGATCTATAAAAAATAAATACCCAAGTCTTAAAATAACACTGGTAACAAAACTGTGATAACAGAGATGCACAATCTGTTCAATGATGAAGCACTGAAAACAGAATTAGATGCAACCTGGGACCTCAAGACAGTACAGTCCCACAACCCATATGTCTATCCCTCACAGCCACGTTTTCATTTGTGTCAAATTAAATATGGCTCTTACCTTGACTAAAGTCCACGGGGTACATCATAAATCACTTATATTCTTAGTAGAAACAATAAAGCGCTGCACTCCGTGCACAGTCTCGGACAATTTGCTGAGTAAACGGATCTCTATCAGCCACTGTGCTTGACTTGGCATGTCATCTTATGGAGGTAAGTCCTGCTATCCTCCCTATCTTCCTCCCTTTACAGATAGCCAAGAAACACAGTCCTTGGAGTTTAGCCCCCCATTCTCCACAACGATGAAACTCCTGTGTGACATATCTCAGATTAGGAAACTTTCTCTCATATACCTCTATCAGAAAATGAAATCTCGCCTCATTCACTGTGAAGATCCCATGAACTGTTTGTGTCTGCTCGGAAACAGTGCCTGGTAAGGCTGGGGCAAAATGTTCCCCAAAGCTTTTTTTCCTTCTCCTGTAGCAGGATGGAGAATTTAATTTTTTACATGCTGTTTTTAAGCACATTATGGATCTGTTGAGCAGCTTAGAAGCTGGGATAGATTTATCGCCTTTGGACATGTTGCAGCCTGTCACGGTGAAGCTATGTTAGCCTCATCCTGTTAAATGTTTTACTTTTTTCCTCTTACATATTTACAAAATGTTCCCAAGAGCAAGTCCATCCCATCACGGTATCTCACTCTGCAAAATTATACTCTAAAAATACATGAGCTCAAATTAGATAGTAAACTCATTACATTAGGTTGAAGCCTGCCCACTTGCAGTGCCACTCATATTAATTTAACCATAAACACAATGATTAATCACTTACTAAATACGATGAATAATTAATGTCATTTTCAAGAAGCCCATACAACTAATCATGTCTAAATTCCTTCAGTGGCAAGGTATATTCAAATCACATCTCACTAATGGGTGATTTCCCAGACAGATACAAAGCCCACTCACCATTCACACATGGACAAGTTTTTAATTTAATATTTATTTTATGTCAGCTTAGTTTTATTTATATAAAATGATTTTGAATAGTTTTCTAAACAAAGGCAACACTTAGTAGAACATATACTGTGGAATCCAAATGTTTAAAAGTGAAAATGCTTCTGTTTTCCATTTTTCATATTTAACACAGAACTTTTCTTGATTAATTATATTATTGGCATTACAAATTGAGTGAAAAGTTGATCTGAAAAAGTAATAATTATTAAACATTTATTAAAAATGAATAAATAAATACCATTATTCTTGTGATTTCTTTGTTAAAAAATATAAAAAATCCTGAAACTTACTTTTATATTCTTTGCTTTTTTCCATGTTTAAATCACATTTCTGAATCCCAGATTCTTGGAGACTTTTGTACTGCTCTGTTTGTTTACTCTAAGATGCGTGCATATTCTATACATAATATACATAGTTTACATAAAATAATGATTTTGGAATAAACAAAAAAACATAATCTATTTAACATTGTCAAACCTGACATTTTAAATGTGGCATTGATGCTGCTTTATTATATATGGCTGTCAGTCTAAGGCTGTTATACAGCAGTGATCATTTCTGATTTTATGTCTGGCACCTTCATCTGTTTGAAAAGATCCAGACGTGTCCTGTGGGTAATGAAAGGACTGATCACTGTTGCCCTTCCGCACACCCTGTCTCATATACCAAAGAGAGTCCCTTTTGTAATTAATTCTAGCAGTTACTGGCAGCTGTGTTAGTAATGAGACAGGGTTGTAAAAATTGGACAATCAGTTTTGAGGAGGCAATGCAGCATTGTTTTTAGGTTTTTTTTTTTTTTTTTTTACTTTTGCATAATTTTTCTTATTATTTTTCCCCTTCTGTATGCTCCCTTCACACAGTCTACTGTGGCTCTTGATATGTTTGTTTTGAGCTGAGTCTTATGTTGCTCTCTAGTGTGTGTCATGACACTGTGACTGTAAAGGTTTTTTTTTTTTTTGCCCCTCCCTCTATCTTTTGTTTTTGTTCTCTTTTGTGACTTCCTGGAGTAAATCAAGCGTGAGCTGTAACTTTCCTTTCATTGCACTAGTTTGACAGATATATATTCCTGCTTGCAGTCAGTAGGTATGCATATTAGCACTCAGTGATAACGTCAGACTATATAATAGAATGATAAAATCAGTGAAAGGCTTGCAAAAGATATAATGAATGCAGCAGCATATTTTTTTTTGTGTGCTGCTGATGTGGTTGGTTAATTTGTATGCTGTATTTCTTCATTACCATATTTAATGTGTTGCTATTCACTTTGAAAATTTATTTAAACTAATTTAATTACCAAATTTATTTTTATTTTTATTTAGTTTTAGTTTCCGTTTTAATATGTAAGCTTGTTTCTGCCACAGGATTAAACAATTAGGTAACAGAAGGTAACAGAATAATTCAACTTTTTTATATTGCACAGTTAGTTTATATCACACAATTTGGACTGCTTTTCAATTCAAAATTGCGAGATATAAACTCAGAATTGCACTTACATTTCTGAGAAGTAAATACTCCGAACTGTGAGATCAACTCACAATCGAGTGGGGAAAAAAGGCTGAATTGTTGTTTTTTTTTTAAATTAAAAAAAAAATAATAATAATTGTGAAATGTAAACTCAGAATTCAGAGAGAATTCAGTTCTTGGAATTCAAAATATTTCAATTCAAAGTCACAATTACCTTTTTTTTTTTTAATTCAGTGGCAGAAACAAGCTTCCATATTTTAATGCAATTTTTTTCTCTCTCTCAGCTAAACCATTTTTACCACAGTATCTGAGCTCTCTATGTGTTATCAGATGATCGGATTAGTATTGTTTTTCACATCACAAGAAAGGGCACCCAATAGAGTGGGCTGCACGTGTTGAGTCTTATCTGTACACCGCTGGTTTATTATAGCCCAGAATGGGCTCCTCTGGGATCTTACATGTAGCTAGTCCAGGTTATGACGCCAGCGGTCCAAGGACAGAGAAGAGGAATAGAGGATTTACAAGAGGGATTGTTTCTCTTGCAAGGTTAGCGTATCAGTACATCCTCACATCCCCCACATGTGCTGTGTCGTGCTTATTCAGGACCAGCTTTTCAGAGCATCTGGTCTTATTGAGACTTCCGTAGTAGAATGTTAAATATTATAGATGTCAATTTGATGTGATAGGACTTCATTTCTGTTGTTTTTTGTCATTATAGATTGAATATTTTTACCCAAGTTTAAATAACACGCCACTGATTGTTGGTTGGAGCCAGACTTGGACTGAAGTATAGGGCTTTGATATTTTGCACAAGTGACAATCTGGTTTGTGACATTTTTAAATCCCATCTTTTGTCTTCTCCCCCATCATGTCCACATGCGAAAATATCTTAATAAAAAAGACAACAATTCCCAAAAGTTAACAAAGTTTACAGAAGTTTACAAACACACACACACACACACACACACACACACATACACATACATACAGTGTATATATATATATATATATATATATATATATATATACGTATGTATATGTATGTATGTATGTATAAATATATATATATATATATATATATATATACACACACACACACTATACTATGTATGATATGTATATGAGTTTATATACAACACAAATCAGAAAGAGAGGAATTTATATTTTTATTTGCATTTAGGCTACATTACTTCGATCAACTTTTATTTACTGTTAATAAATTGACAATAAAGACATTTATAAAATGTTATTTTTTTAAATGCTGTTCTTTTGAACTTTCTATTCATCAAAGAATCACAGTTTCCACTCAAATATTAAACTTATTTTAGCATTAATAATAATAATAAAAATGCCACATCATTATATTAGAATAATTTCTGAAACATCGTGTGACACTGAAGACTGGAATAAAGGCTGTTGAGTTCTTAGCGTTGCATCACAGGAAGAAATTACATTTTAAAATATATTTAAATAGAAAACATTTTAAGTGTAATACTATTTCACAATATTACTGTATTCACTGCATTTTCTAATAAGATAAATGGCCTTGGTGAGCACAAGAGACTTTTAAAAACATTGAAAGTCTTACTGACCCAAACTTTTGCACAATATTGCTTTGCCTTAAAGATGCCCCACAATTGCTCTGTATGGAAATCCTGCCGCATTCCCTATAAAAAGACCTCTGTCCTCGATGATACCAATATACAGCCTCTTTAAAACACTCTTTTTCTTGTTAACTGGACACTTACATTAAGAAGCCTCTCAGCAGGCTGTTTTTTTCTGAAAGCCCCACTCACAGCCCTATTAAAAGTATGTCTCAGTGTTGATTATTACCTTAATGTGATTGAGCCTTTTTAAGAATGACCTCAAAAAAGATGAAGGACACCAAAGAAAGAGACATAGGAAGAAAAGAAAGAAAGAAATAGTGCTTTCAGCAGTCAAAGAACGATGCTAGACAAAAATGATTTGTGAGGTGGTGAAAAAGGTAAAAAAAAAAAAAAACTTTTTTGATGACATTGATGAGAGGGACTGATGGAAAGTTTTTGCAGGTTTTCTTGTTAGTCTTATATTTGCTTCTGCTGCAGATGTCAATATGCGATGATTATGTTGTCAGGCTTGATTGTTCTCCTTTTAAACTAACACCGGTTTTGATAATGGAATGCTTATTTCCAAAAATGACAGAATCAATTTTCTACTCAAGATTATTCTTGGAAACAGCCACATATATTTTAAAGTAAACACAGAAGCTGTATACTAGGTGAATGAACTGAATGAGAAAGTAGCATTTACTTTGTTTTGGTTATTTACAATGTCAGCTTGCAAGAGTAATTTGCACATTACAATTACGTATGTGGACTGTGTGTGATGTACAAATTAAATTACTTTTCACAATTCAAAAAGGCACACTGAAAAATGTGAATGTAACACCTTGTCAACAACTTTAATTATTCATCAAAAGCAAAAAGAAACATTGAAAATGATATCTCATTAAATATTTGGATTAGTTTGGTGTTACGGATGAAATCTGAGAAGAGAGCTAATGTATAAAAATGTTTCCCGGTTGTAGAATTATGTGGTCGCAACCTCCGGTATAGGCATTTCGGAGAGTGTTTTAATAAAATATTGTAAGAACATTTCACATTGACATCCTAACACTTGTTTTTACCTCTGTTGCTCTTTGTAGCAGGAATATAACAACCACTATTTGAGTAAAAAAAAAGGGAAGAAAGGCTCAGTATGTCTCAACTCCCGATCTCTTTCTCTTCTTCTTCTTTCTCTTTCTGATCTCTATCATTTATTCAGGGCTGAGCCTATCCTCACCAGAGTGAAAGAAGATCACACTAGGATAATCCTCCCTGCGATAGATAATATCAAGTACAACACCTTTGAGGTGCAGCAATACGCTAATGCAGCTCATGGCTACAACTGGGGCCTCTGGTGCATGTACATCATCCCACCACAGGATTGGCTGGACAGAGGCGATGAGACTGCCCCCATCAGGTAAGGGCTTCCAGTGGTCCACTTCATAATGCATGAGGACATTCTCTGAAATATAAATGACCAGGGATATAAGAGATGAATATTTCACAAGTGATAAGGTGGCGTTAGTTTCCTGGATGTGCAATAAATGCATTAATGTTTTTGCTTCCTTGAAGGATTTGTCTGTGTTATTTTCAACCCAGGCTCATTGGAAATACATGTCTCTACATACATTTCTGCAACACCGTAATTATGTACCTTGCAGCACGTTTCGCGGCAGTTTCAAAGTGAAATGTCCAGAGAGTGGCGCTAAAACACACGTTTAATACGTGACCGTGACACGCTTTTATTATGTTGGTACAGGCACGTATTGCAGTGTTTTTATTATGCTGCTTGAGGTACGTTTTGCCGCCATTCATAATTCAAATATCCGGTGAGTGTCGCTAAAGATTAAGCTCTAAGAAGTTGGAAGTATCCCCTACACCAAACCCTAACCTAAACCTACCCGAAAGTGTTAACAAATGCAAAAGTAATATAACAACGTATTCGCTGATGCAGCCATGATATTTTAACTTCCTTATGCAGATTTGAGCTGTTTTGTTGAACTGTAGTTTGACGGGATTCGTACCGGAGCTCTTCTTCACCCAAGCGCAACGCTGTATCGCGTGAGCTACAGAGTAAACTTACTGAGTTAGTAAACTCATACATATGAAGCTGTATATGTGACGACAACGTTCAAAAGTATCAGTTTTGAAATCGTGCAAGATGCTAAAATTGTTTAGAAGTCATTACATACCATTCTGCAAGTAACTGTGAGAAAATAATCAAAACTGTTCCTGTAAGTCATACTTCTTGTGAAAAGGAATAAAAGTTGTCAGAGTTTTACTGTCTCTAGTGTTGAATTCAACTGGAAACTGCAGTGAATCGTACATATAGGTACGTTTTTTCAGTTTTGCAGAAATGTATGTAGAGACACGTATTTCCAATGAGCCTAGGTTGGTTATTTTATACAGTGCAGAAAAATGTTTCAATCCACATTTTAGGGTTGCACGGCCAGTACTAAAAAAAAAAATACTACCATGCATTACCACAGTTTGTCATCATTATTTTGGATATTTTTGTTTTCTGACCTAGACGACAGTGTGCTGCTACTCAGAACTTTAGTTCAAACTGTTGTAACAACAAGATCATCATGGGTAAAGTTGGATCCTTAGGGAATGGATGAACCAATAAAATGTATATAGTCCCTCAGTGCAAGCGCAAACTAAGTTGCAAGCTGAAACAGTAGTAATATAATGTTTAATAGCACTTCTGTTTGTCTGTGTCTCAGTTTCAGGCCTACAAGTATGAAATATCATATTTTTGTTCAAATATTACTTGCATGCCAAAAAGTATTTGTACATATAAACTACAGTTTAAAATGTATAAATGTTATTACAACATATACCAAATATAAAGTAATATCAAAATAAGTGACACATTAATTAAATATCAAACTAAGTGGCATATTTATGTTGCATGTTTTCAATCTAAACAAGATGAATTGTGTCCGGTTCCAAAATGTGAAACAATCGATAGCCTATATATTGTTCAAAATTAAAACGAAATTAATACATTTTCTAGTTGTCAAACATTGTGGAACATGGTAATGTTAACTAAAAAAAAATATATAAATCAGCATAGTGTTGTTATATCTGAGAAAAGCTCTAGCATTATTTGATCCAGTGCAATGAAAACATTTTTAAGTGCACTAATACTTATTGCCAGTAAAGTTATTGCAGATAAGTAAGCAGTATCAACAGCAACAAAAACACAAAAAAGAGATTAATTACAAATTATTGGAAGATATTGATTTAGTATTCATACCATGGTGCAGAGGCTGGTGTCATATGGCACCCAACAATTTGATGATGTCCAGCTCTACCACACTGCAGTTCTCAAATCATGAACCTCTACAGTGAAATACTCATTTTATGCTTAAAACCAACTTGGTGAAATGAGCTTTGTTATAGCTCAGTCCTAAACCCCTGAGAGCAATGGATATACCCTGCTGGAGGAGAGTGGACTTTTTCATTCCGTATGAAATCTGGTCAAGGTCACTATTGTGTGAGTATCAGGACAGCAGAAATCCCATTCATTATTCATGCCTCTGACTGATAGCTATTTGGAGAGAGAAACTAGGCCTGTAGCCCAATATTACTGGAGCTGATTCCTGTGATGCCTCATATTGGCTACTGAAAATTATTTTTATTATTCCTTTTTTTTTCAATAGTATCTAATACCCTAAGAGCTTTTGATGTGCAGAGCCAGGGCGATCTCATTCCTTTTCATTGCTATTCATACCTAAAGTGTACACATGCATTTATATATGTAGCACGTAACATCTAAAACATAAACATTTATTGTGTACAGTATATTTTTATCTTTAGAAACACAAATCGAATACCATCACAGTTGAAATATATTTGTAAATGCACTGTTTGTATAGCTAATTTTAATTGTCATTAAAGCTCAAAACCCCTGAAAAATAAGAGAAACTGTTGATTTTGGATGATTGTGCGCTATCACAGAAGTTCTGATTTCTTTTTAGAAATTAGGCAAATGCACAATATGTAACATATTTGCTCTCATTTATTATAAATACAATGAAATCCACCTATGTTTTATTTACTAAAACATCTTTTAAAGTCAAAGTAAAGTGAGGGTTTTTTTTTGGGGGGGGGGGGGGGGGTGCTGGGGTTACGTTTGGCAGATGCTTTTATCCAAAGTGCATTCAAGGTATAAATGTTTTATCAGCAAGTGTGTTCCTTGGGAATTGAACCCAGGACCTGTGTGTTGCTGGCGTCATGCCTCACCAGATGAGCTACAGCTTTAGGATCTTAATTAGTAAATCTTTCCATACTAATTTAACCTTTGCACTGTGCTTAAAATCCTTTACCTAATTTGGTGTTCCATGGTGAAAAAAAATTGCTTTTAAACCTCTTATTATTCTATTTTGTCAATAAATCTTTTTGTCAACTGGCTTTCCTCAATTAGCACAAGTCAAGTTTTTTGTTTCTTTTTGGAACTGATTGTGAGGTCTCATTAATCTGAACTTATGCACATCAGCTTTTGAGTGCTTTATTTGTGGATAATTTTGGCAAAGAAAATCCGCTTGACCGGAACACAACATGAGGGTTAGACTTATACGATGAATCTCTCCAGATCGATTCCTACTGTACCTCAAACCTCAATTTAAAAAACAAAAACAAATCACATATGTGTGCCCTGAGGTAACAATATGAGTTAAACGTTTGAACAAAATCTCATTACAGAAAAAGGCATCAGGCATTGTCCATGCAACCCTTTTCTCAAGTGCTGATATTGACAGGTTAAAATGGCCGCCCGCAGGCCTGCAGTGTGTCAATGAGATGCACTATTGGAAATCATTCCAGCTCCTTTTCTCTCAAGCTCTCGATGTATCCACTGCAGCTCAGCTAGCCTGTGGCTATTCAGCACTGAGGATCCCAATGCTCATAGCACACTGCAGCAGCGCTCATTTAAATGAGTCGTGTTTACTGTTAAATGAAGGACAGTCTGGTTCAAATGTCTGTAAATAAGCAATTAGTCGCTCTAAGGGGAGAAACGCCATGATTTGTATGATATTCCACATGAACGCTTTCCAGAAAGACCACCCTGGCTAGGCTGTGAACATACAGGGCATATAAAAATTATTACATTTTATTAAGTTTTGTACTTTCTTTTTGTAGTTGAAAAGAAATTAAAATGATAACTATTATCTTTTCCACATTGTATGCTGACTTAAGTGTTTTAATTATCTATTCAGAATAATAATTAAAGACCTGCTGTTATATGGATTTTTTTATTATTTTGAATAGGACAAATATTAAACAACAATAGACATTTATGCATTTGGCAGATGCTTTACAAATGCAAGTTTGTCTGACAAAAGAATATTCTTACAAAATTGGCCAAATGAATTCCTTTGTGGTTTAGGGTTGTTAGAAAACAAAACCTAAAACATTCCAAGGGTGTGAATATTTTTATTGGCAATGTACAGACTACAAAACAAAAGCATACCACATACCACAAAAACAATTCATACAATGAAAATATTGACATTCTTTTCAAACTTTTGGCTCCTTGCAAAAGTATCTGGTAATTGTGATGTACTAAATCACAATTAAACCAATATTGGAATGAATGAAATATTTTTCTTAAGACAGCACTGTTTACACAAAGACCTGGACTCTGAATTATTTTTTTTCTCCTTTCTTTGTGATCTAAATAATGGATCACAGTAGAACTGTTTGTACATCTAGCATTCATTAGCCTCTCAAAGAAGCCCACCTGTGGTTAGCCAACAAACAATTCCCTTTCATCCCACCAGCAAAGCACCAAACCAAAAATGACTTTCAATGACAAACTCATCTTGAGTTTCTGAAACACAGCAGTTGTTTTGTCTGTGGAGAGCTGACAGGCTCGTAGGGGCGGCTCAAAGTCATCTTGCCCCCTTGCTGTGTTCACAACTCAGATCTGACCCAAAGGTTTCTGTAACAGAGGCCAGAGTTTTGGAACAAACACAAGTGAAAAGTAAACTTGGTAAGAAAACTTTTACAAAACTCCATATTTTGGGTTTCTGTATGACCCCAACACACTGAGGCCAAAAAAACAATAGAAATATTTTATTTAGCTACTTGCTTGCTACAAAAAAATAACACCAAATTATATATATAATTTCTCTCAAGGCATTCACATTTTTGCATTGTCGTTTATTAATGAATTGTATAAAGATATCATATATCATTTGAAACTACTATTATTATTTATACACTTTAATCATTACTGTTTCCAAGGTTGTCACAGAGTGACATTTACTTTGAACTTCTAGGAAAGGGTTTTGAATCAAGTGTGTCTCTGACCTGAGAAACCAGGGACAGCTGCCATCTCAGCAAACTGCCATATGTGGAGTTGTTTTAATATTACACGCTGAAGAGCAAGAAACCAAGGGAATACAGGGAGAGTGGGAAGAAAGAGAGTAGCACTTACAAAAACAAATAAACACTTTTCTCTACTATATGCCTGATTACTCTGACCGCACAGTCTGTCAGTGGTGTGTATTTCTGTTTAAACACACACACTTTCTACTTTACATATGACTTCTGGCTCATCTCACTCCCACTCAACAGAAATTATTCGTGCTCTGTGAGAGGGCAGATTCTGAAACCTCTGATTCATAAATGATTTCCAGTCGACTTCTCTTATTAATTCATCAGCACTTCTTTCCCTAGCCATATTCAGAGTCAGCTATTATCATTCTATCTATCTATCTATCTATCTATCTATCTATCTATCTATCTGTCTGTCTGTCTGTCTGTCTGTCTGTCTGTCTGTCTGTCTGTCTGTCTGTCTGTCTGTCTGTCTGTCTGTCCGTCCGTCCGTCCGTCCGTCCGTCCGTCCGTCCGTCCGTCCGTCCGTCCATCCATCCAATCGGTCCAATCTCTCTGAATATGAATGCTCATGTATATTTCTTGTACACAGGACACCTGCAATGATTGGCTGCTCCTTTGTGGTGGATCGTGAGTATTTTGGAGAAATCGGACTGCTTGACCCAGGCATGGAGGTTTACGGAGGAGAAAACATTGAACTTGGCATGAGGGTAAGTGAGATCATTACTAAAGCTGTATTTGTGCACTTGTGTCATTATTTGCCTTAGATAAGTGAAGTATGGTGAGGTAAACATTTGCACATAAAAACATGTAAAAGAGAAAAATAAGTGTCTGCCGTCTTCATTTTGTTCAGTTGAGACATTCACAGTCCAGTGTATTCAGGTAATTGGAATTCATTGAGCATGGAGCTGTTTTAGCATATGAGACCCCCTCAGAAATTACTATTCACAATTGTTGCCACCCTCTCTGTAAATTCACAGGTGATGATGTAATTAACTTCAGCATTTGACATACGTTTAATTACACTTCTTCATGCTTTCATGCCCAAGGCGTCATACTAGAGACTGTTTGGGGGGTAAGCGTGCAGATTCCCCCCTCCATCAAGGAGTAGATGCGTTGCCCAAAGGAAGTGAAAGTACTCAGTGCCAAATTACACAAGCTCAAATGCTTTAAAGGCAGTAGGGTACAAAGAAAGTAGATTCCTGCAGCTGCAGCCCTGAGAGAAATTTCATGGCCCACATGGTCTGTGAGCCAATGGAGAATTGAACTTGTTTAAATTCAGAAGCTGTTCTTTCTGTGGGGCGTCGAATATCCTTGGAAGATTTGCATAATTTGGATAAAAATCCTTTAATTCATTTTAAAGATTCATTGCCAGTGTTGGTTGACAGAAATGTGTTTTCAGCCTGATGATAGATTGAACTATGGAGATGAATAGTGCTGTTTGAACCGTCTGGTTGAAGATAGTTTCAATTGTCTGTTTGTTACGTCTCGGTGACAGTTGATACAAAAGCAGACCGAGTCATTTGTGGTTTTCTTTGCAAGTAGTTTCCTGGAATGTTGTACTTTCTTTTACGTAAATTCAGAATCAACAGTTCTGCTGAATCCTCAGAGGCATTTTATACTGGATCGGTATTGATTGAAATTGCACAGTGACTGTTTGCATCCCAATAGCATCATGTTCTGCTATTTTACTGCTATTGTAAGGACTTTTTGTTTTTTTTTTATACTACAAATAATTATGGAATTGTCTGTGTTCGCCACAAATCCTGGCTGATTTATACATTAAATAAGACTTTCTGTTTGAAATGTAAATTGTTCACATATTTACCAATATTTCACAGACCACTTTTGAGAAGATTCTTTCTGTTTTACTTTTTTTCTGACCCCAGTTTGAAATTGCCTGGTTTAATGGACTTAAAGGAATAGTTCACCCAAAAATGAAAATTGACTGAAAATGTATTCACCCTGAGGCCGTCCAAGATGTAGATGACTTTGTCTCCTCATTAAAACAGATTTGGAGAAATGTAGCATTACATCACTTGTTCACCAATGGATCCTCTGTAGTGAACAGGTGCCATCAGAATGAGAGTCCAAACTGCTGATAAAAACATCACAGAAATCAACAAGTAATGCACACCACTCCAGTCCATCACCTATCAGCTTGTGAAGTAAAAAGTGTCACAAGACATTGATCAATATCTCATGGACCGCTTTTTCATTTTGGGCTGAACTATTCCTTTAAAGAAAACTTACAGGCATATTTTAGCCAAAAAGTCAAAATCATGTCAACATTTTCTCACACTCATCTTAAATTAAATTCATTTTTGGGTAAACTATAACTTTAAGTTAAAAAAGTAGCACATGCTTACTTCACTCTAGCCTATATTAGTGTAAACATGTGTTCTGCATTCCATTTGTTCCTTCATTACATGCTGCAGAAGGTTTCTTGTAACAGAATAGAATTTAGCAAATGCGTCAAATTCCCAGCTTTGAAATAAACCAAATGCTTATTGGTGCTGAACACAGTGATGGCACATATGATCCATCCCAGCCTCTGGTTAATCCTCCAAAGCTGATGCAGCTCATTCAGGAGGGATAACTTTGACTGACAGCTACATATTTAATAATTAACCTTATGCCACACCAAATAGACAACCTTAGTTCACACTGTAAAGAGATTCAGCAGCAGGGAGTCGAAGAGAGGATGTTGTGGAGCAATAGGCTCAGATTGAATAGGTTATATGAAGACTAAAAAACATTAGAAGAAATGTGCAGCGGTATGATGAGAGTTTAATTTGTGTGAAGTTGTACCAAATGCCCACGAGGGAAATTAAAACTGCGGTAAAATGGCTCAGAAAGAGCTGATTTGACACTTACAGCCCAAACTAATTGCATTTAGTGTACAGTATATCAGTTCAATTTTATCCTGAAGTGACATTTTGCTGTTTTACCAATGCAAGCAGGAGCTCATAGGCTGGGAGAGGGTGATTCACAGGGGTCCTTTTTTGTGAGCGGCCTCCTTTTTTTATAGCATGCGGACTATCAATAAACTTGTTTACTTTCTTTTCCAGATTTTTGGACCTCTGGAGTTTTATTTACATTTATGAATTTTGCAGATGCTGTTCTTTTAACAGTGTTGAACTTGCAGTGTATAAAGATGCAATGCTAAACAAAAAGCTGTAGTAAATTGTTATATTCCATTTTGTTAGATAAACATTGAATCTCTCAAAATTACAGCATGGGATCCATTAATTACGTTAACACCAAAAATTGTAACAGTGCTTTAGTGTTGTTTGATATATTATATATATATATATATATATACAATATATACAATATATATATATATATATATATAAATGTGTATATATATATATATATATATATATATATATATATATATATATATATATATATATATATACAGTGGTGTAGTGGTGCCCGGAGAAGTGGGTATACTCTTAATTTATGCCCCCAATTTTTTTTTTAAAAGGCCCGGCAAAGGATGAACGACCTGTGTCAAACAATGACATGTAAACTAGTCTTGCATATTTAGTTCACTATTGTAATATTTGCACACTGTCACTTAACTTCTGCTGCTTGAGTAAGGATCATTATGAAAATAATATTATCCACAGAAGAGGTGCAGATTTTGCAATAAATAATTAAAATAAATAAATAAATATAAATAGACTGCAGCAACTGACATTTTGTCAGAACCTCTAGTAAACTACATGCTATTTTGTTTAGTTGTCTGTTCAGAATTGTGATCTATATTTGAAACAAACAAAACATCGTGATTCTCAATCAGTTCAGAAGTGAGGGGGACATACATGTCAAATATAATAACTTTTTTGTCTAATTGACAGGTTTTATTACTATTTATTAATTATTACCTCTTGCTTTTAATTGGCTGAGAAATCAAATACACTGCGACAATAACCAATAATTTATCATATTTTTCCTGTATTTTCCTAATGACAATTTTATGATTTGTTTAGCCTATATAGGCTACTACATTTTTTCCCCATTTTTATCACAGAATAAGGCAGAATATATATTTTATAGCCTAGTAGCCTATCCATTGCCAAGTGTAATAAATGCTATCAATTAGCACTGCATTATTCAGAATCAAATGCTTTTTTATTACCTTGAGATGACTTGAAAAACACACATAAACCATATACTGTCACAATCGTGTGTTTACTGTCTTCACTATTCTTTTTTATTCAGCTTAGCTAGCTTTGGCTACAGCAATAGCTGGATTCTTGCACATCGTGACTCGTAAGTTAGTACTTCTATGAGGCCGACTTTCTGCGCGAGAGGCCATCCGGCTTCGAGTAGCCTATTGATAGTTTTCAGTCACGTGACCGGCTCGAAGACCTGGAAGACAAAACATCCATAGAATTGCAGAACAAGCGTGTCAATTTTTCATCTGTTTCCCAGCCGCAAATATTTAGATCACCTCTCAAAAGAATAAAACAAATGTATTTCTGAACAAAATGCAAGTTTTGGCCATTTGCAATCCATATTAAGCACCCGCGGCAATATTTCAATCATAAACAGTGCGACAAACGTTGCAAAAACACTTAAAAGTGCCTTAATATATCTAAAACAGTAATATTAAAAGATCAAATTCAGTAATCACCACATTAATGATGCATAGTTTAGTTTACACAGGCAAGCAGATGAGGCCGGAATATGAACGCAGTCCTCTTAACGGTTCAGTGTTTTTCCCGCCAGGGGGGCGTTCCTATATGAGTGTGACGTCACGTGAAAACTATCAATAAAAGAAACATACACTGCATGAGAGTGTTTACGTCTCGTTCCTGACCGCATTACTGTCTTTACTGGATGTTTTTAGAGAATATTTGTATTTATTCACATGTGATTGGATTAGTTATTCATATGCTGGACTGTCATGATTTGGTTAGTGCAGGACGCGCATCAGAGGGGATTTAGAAGTGGGTATACGGAATGCTGACTGATAAAGAAGTGGGTATACGCCGTATACCTGCGTATACCCTCCACTACACCACTGTATATATATATATATATAATATACTGTATATATATTATATAGTTTGTCCATTGAGTCTTGGGACAGCCCTAATAAACATAAACTTTTTAAAGAACTGCATAAATAAAAAACATATTAATCCATAAAATTACAGGATTTGCAATTCAGAGACAGGTTTTCACAATAAAACAAAGCAAAAAAAATACTTCACATTTCGGGCTTTAAACCACTTTTCAAGAAAATGGTTGAGTCAAAAGTATCAATTATTATATTCATTTAAAATATATACATTTATCTTACTGTCTTAATAGTTTTGACTTTTAGAAGGCATTTTAGGGCGTAATAGCTATCCACTGGTTCGCAGCAGGCGGGCTGATAATGCAAATTCATTCTCTGCCAGTAGATGGTGTTTTTGGAACAGCAGAAATAAAGTGGTTTCCCAGGTAAAAGCTGTACAAAATGCAGAGCTGCGCTTATAAACACTACTTCATCAGGCATTGTATGTAGACAAGGTGAAATGAAAATGCCAGAGAAAGATGTCTGAAGATGGTCGGTTCCTCTCAGAAGATATGTTCATATAAACACATCTGTGCTGTGTTTGGAGCACTTATGTTTAATCAGTTAATATCTTAGCTTTTTTAAAGTGTAATCCAGCCATATTGCGATTCTTGTCTTTTAAGACATAATAATGAAGGTAAAATAATGATAAAGGCTTTTCTTTAAAGCTTTTAAGACTTTTTATGGCCTTAAACTTGATACAACTAAATTTGAGTCTTTTTAAGGACCCTCAAGCCCCGAGTGTATTATTTTTTGTATACTGTTTTGTATACTTTTTACCCAGGAATGAACTCAATTATGAAGAATGAGTGATACAAATTTAATAAAATATTAAATAAAATATTTTAATTAAATATAAGTTTATTTAAATATATATTTACAGAAGTATTGTACTGAAAAGGAATACTGTACTTTCATAGAATGGGCTTTTCATACAGTCTTTTTTTCTGCTTTAAACTAATGGCACTGAACAATTTCAGCAGGACTCAGTTGCTCAGATACAGACCCGATTCTGCAGAACCTTTTCTAATGATTCAAAGGACTTAATGAGATGGATTTCATGTAGAATCAGATGTAAAGCAAAACCTGAACCGAGGCTAAAGCAGCACGTCAGATCTCCAGTGACTTTTGTCCTTGATTCAAACCTTCCAAAAGGGAGCAATTTTTTCATTATGAACACAGGCGAGTGGGTCTTTTCCATCTGCGGTCGCTTCACTTCACACCCACACACACACACACACACCGCACGGACGCTGAAAGGCGAATACAAAACAAACCAGTGAAGGGAAAGATGACCTTTGGATCATGTTGGCGAATTGTAAAGCTTTTAAATCTTTCTGAGCAGCATCTTTGCTTGAGGTTGTATTGTACATTCACAACTGGTTTGCCCTTTGGTCAATCGAATGCAGCTTTAATGGACTCAAAGGCATGTATTTTGTCCTGTTGATATGCACTATGGGAAGCTACTCGATTACCGAGCGTCTGTTTCTCTTTGCTTTATGTAGATAGATGGAATTAATTTGCATAGCTAACTAGTGACTAACCACATGGATCAGTGCAGCTTTTCTCTTTAATTGGGTTATTGGGGGAATATGTTTATTAGTTGCTGTAGAAAATTGGCTGAGACGCTGAGACGGAAAGCTTTCTTTGGGAGCTCATTCCTCTGTCTGCGTGGATCATATTCAAGAAGATCAGCGGACTCTGAAATGTTTCTCTGTAAGAATCTCAGACATTTCAAGGTAAAATCACAACCCATCTGATATAACCATGTGGGGAGGATAAAGAAACTCACCATAACTGGAACGTAGTCTCAGTACCGCCGCTCCCTATACTCAGAGTACGCAGTTTGCGTAGGGCACCAACTCCCAGAGGGGCACCATCCCAGTTGCTCTCAAATAAATAAAAAATAATAAGTGACGCACCATTCCCGCCCGCGACCGCTCGCACCTCATGTTTGCGGCCAAATGATGGACGACTATGCCCGTGAAAAGACATGAGCAATCCGGCGCCAAGAAAAGAGAGAAAGAAAGAAAAAAAAGATGAAAACGAAGCCTGTGCGTCACTTTTAGGTAGGCTACATTCATAATCCTGTAAAACCTTTTAGGGTGATGAGGTTAATAACGTGTTTTAATGTCGGTAATAATTTCACCACCACCAATGTCAATCTAATACTCTCTCCTAGTTTCCATGTTCAGCCATGGTTTTAACACGAATAAAAAAATTAAAAAAACAAATCATGATTCTTGTAACAATGGTAACTGCAAATTAACCATGGTTTTATTACTTCAAATAATACAAAGTATTAAG
This sequence comes from Aspiorhynchus laticeps, assembly GCA_023376895.1. NCBI lineage: Eukaryota > Metazoa > Chordata > Actinopteri > Cypriniformes > Cyprinidae > Aspiorhynchus > Aspiorhynchus laticeps. The sequence goes on from CM041796.1 coordinate 2,452,910, forward strand.
ATAATTTTTGTGGTTATAAAAACAAACCTAAGCCAACAACAGCCTTTAAAATTACTTAAAATGCTTTGTATAAAAAGAATGAGGCAACCCTGCTGAAAAAAACAATAGAACCATCATAAATAAATCACAAATACCATTACAAAAATTACAAACCATCAAATTTTAACCATTAAAACCATTAAAAAATGATTTTCTGTAGTGTGTTTTGGGACATATTCCATTAGGATTTATTGGTTTCTAACAAACCACCAATAGGAGGCGACCAATTACCAGTAGAGACCCACAGGGGCCATTACAGTTTCCATTAAAACCAATACAAGTCCCATTATAACCAGTAAAACCATTACAAATTTTGTGATGGTGTCTATTGTTTTTTTCAACATTACATGTTATAAATGCCTGTAAAGGGAGCCAAAGGCCTGGTAATTGCTGCTGTTACACTTACAGGACGATCGTATCCTTGTTTAATAGGCTATTGACCAAACATTTCATTCAAATATTCACTTAATCTTTAATTTTTGGCCAACTTTTTGATGACACAAGCTCTATAATTTCTTCAACAAAAAAACATGTGGACATCACAACCCTTACAAAAATTAACCATGGTTTTCATAGTAAAACTGCTTAATTTTCTTTTGCATGATTTCTGATGCTTGAGACCATAAAATCAATCAGAAAACTGTATTAATAAAATAATAGCCATAGGTAACTGTCTAGATCTACAATTGTAATTTGTAAATAATACAATGTAATTACAATTCATTAATTTATTTACTCTTATATTTTATTACAGCGGCCAAATCAGACCCTGCGTAGTCTAATTCATTTTAAATGGGTCGTGTCATGACAGATGAATTTTTCTGAATCTTTTGAACACAAACCTCCCAAAAACATCAGAATCGAAGCTGAAAAAAGGCTCGTTTTGAACTTGGGTAATCTTGAAAAGTGCATCGATTTATATTTGATAATTTACTGATCCTCAGCATACAGTGGATTTGAACCATTTTTGCAGCACCTTTTAGAAACTTTCTCTCACAACATACAGTAAAGCAGCTTTGCAAGGAGCTTGTTCATGAAGGATGGGGAACTATATTGGACCCGACAGTAAACTCACAAACCATTAGTAAGAGCAGCTACTCATTTCAAATGAAAGAAGAGTGTTTACATACTGTAGAAGTCTACTGTATTTTTCCTCATTAAAAAAAGTTTTGCCCCATAGAAATTTCAAGATTATTGCCGATTACAGATTATTGATCATTACAGCAGCAAAAATGTTCAGTATAGTCTCTTTTCTCCCTTGTCATTTTCTTATTTTTCTTGAAATATCTTTTTTCTATTTTTAATTTTGTGTTTTTTTTTTCTGTGAATGCTTGTGTATTTTCTTTGTATGATTTATTTTAAAAAGTTGTAAAAATAAATTAAGTTTAGGTGTACAACAGAAGACAAAAAAAAAGCTAAAGTCATACAATGAAGATAATGCTTGACAGCTGACAAAATTAATAATATGGCACAGAAAGCTCGTAAAAACATGAGCCAAGGAGATGTTTGTTCCAATGTTTCCCTCACTGTACTGAATTTAATTTCTCCTCTGAGCCAAAATTGAGTTTTATAATTTCCATTAGGCTTAGCTCACACTGCAGATCTGGAACGAACTCATTTTACCTCTCCTGTTCTGTGTTTAGTGAAGAAAGAGGACATGAGAGATGCAGGTGCTCTGGGGGGTTCCGTTATGGCTCATATGAGGTTTTTGATACATCCCACAGATCATGCTGTTTGAGTGGACTGGATGCGATGTGTGCAGTGTTGGGGAGTAACTAGTTACATGTAACGGAATTACGTAATTTAATTACAAAATAAAAGTAATTGTAATTAGTTACAGTTACTAAGAAAAAATGTGTAATTAAATTACAGTTACTTATGAAAATGTTAAGGATTACAAAGGGGGTTACATCTGATTTTATCACACACACTCCCACATACAGATTTAATTGATTTCTTTCATAAATTGCAGTGACAGCTCTAAAATATGAAACACCAATGTTTCAGAAGTTTATAACATGCTTATTCGATAACTCTTATATTTCCTATATGGGTTTATGTATATGCTCTATTTTTTATTTTTAACTGTTTTTTTTTTTCTAAGGCATTGTTAGATCCAGTGTTTCCTGTCATAGCTATGCAAAGATTTGATTTCAAAAACAGTATCATAGCTATTAAACAATTTCTTGTTATGATTTTAAATCTGTATTTAACCTCTGAATGATCTTAAAGTAAGTCTGATTTTTTGGGTGGCAGTGCTTCAAAGGGGACAATCAGATGCCCATTTTCCACAAGTTGGTATGATTCTTTAGGGTCTTCTAAATGGTCTCAGTGGTCATGAAAAACAACACCCTTTTTACCTTGTCAAAAACAGCTCTGTTCACAGCGACTCGTTTCAGTGCATATTTCTTTACATGCTAATGAGCTCTGCCCACCCGGCCCTCTCTTCTGTGGAAGAGCAAAGGCAATTCACAAATAATTAAAACAAATATAAAGAGTGAGACTTTCTTCTTCTGGACATGCAGCTGGATCATGAACAATGGGTACTGATCCATCCTTGAGTTTTAACTTTTTAACAAAACTTGCCTTGAATTGTCCCTCATTCAGAAAGCAGTCTGGAGTAAAATGATTTGCGCAGCCAGACATAAACAAATTTAGTGAAAGTGAAGTGAAGTGACGTGTGGCCAAGTATGGTGACCCATACTCGGAATTTGTGCTCTGCATTTAACCCATCCATGTGCACACACACACACACACACACACACACACACACAAACACTGTGAACACACACCTGGAGCAGTGGGCAGCCATATTGCTGTGGCACCCGGGGAACAGTTGGGGGTTTGGTGCCTTGCTCAAGGGTCTCACCTCAGTCATGGTATTGAAGGTGGAAGAGAGCACTGGTTATTCACTCCAAAATCAAAATGGCTTGATAATTGAGACTGTTTAGGTTTTTGGGTGGAAAAAAAAGGAGTGAATCTTTATCATTAGGGTTGTGTCCAATCAAATGTCTCATTTAAAATTAAAGTATTATAATCTTAATTATAATAGGGGGCAGCCGTGGCCTAATGGTTAGAGAGTTGGACTTGTAACCCAAAGGTTGCAGGTTCGATTCCCAGGTCCGGCAGGGATTGTCGGTGGGGGGAGTGAATAACAAGTGCTCTCTCCACCTTCAATACCACGACTGAGGTGAGACCCTTGAGCAAGGCACCGATCCCCCAACTGCTCCCCGGGCACCGCAATATGGCTGCCCACTGCTCCGGGTGTGTGTTCACTGCTGTGAGTGTGCACTTGGATGGGTTAAATGCAGAGGACAAATTCCGAGTATGGGTCACCATACTTGGCCACACACCACTTCCCTTTCCCTTTTTTCCTTTTTTTTAATTCAAGAGATGAAGGATTTCGAAAGTCTGGCAGTTATCAGTGTTGAGTACTACTGTAAGGTTAACCCTGCCTGGTTTACATGTTTGAAAATGATTACCAGTTGAAAACATTAGAAATTTAGAAAAGTAATCAAAAAGTAATCAAATGTAATCAGTTACATTACTTTAATAAAGTAATTGAAAAGTTACACTACTTATTACATTTTAAGTAGGGTAACTTGTAATCTGTAACCTATTACATTTCCAAAGTAACCTTCCCAACACTGGATGTGTGTGTGCTGGTACATCTTCTTGCTGTACCGTACCTACCCATCATTGTACACGTGCACCGAGAAAACTAGTAATTTTGTGCTTCAGTTGAGGCACCAAGTTTTGACAATTTATTAAAAGGGAAGGAATGGATGGCTGTTCTTCTTTTCATGGTGGCTTTCTCTCGGCTTGGCGCTCTCAGCTGGGACGGCCTGACTACTCTTGCAGCTGGCGCCGGGGGGGAAGAGACTACAGCTTATCAAACACATATTAAAGGAAAAGAGCAAATGTCAAGAACGTCAGAATTTGCAGTAAGTTCTTGTAAAATAAAGAAAAGAGCATGAGCTGAATTTTAAACATTTTCTTCTGGAACGGATGCCACTGTTCACATGCTATAGAGACTTAGCTATTAAATATCATGATATATTAATCATATGTACTACAAATGCATATATACTTTAGATATAGTAAATATTTATAGACAGACTATATTTTTGTGTGCCAAGAATACTTGTAATCTTTGTTACTGTGGTGGTTACAAACTTCAGAATTCAAGAACCTTCACAGGTTCAAAATCTAGGGGTTGGTAAGGGTTTTTTTTATAATTTGAAAGTCTCATGCTCACCAAGGCTACATTTATTTAATCAAGAATACAGTAATAGAGGCTGACATTTTTTCGGGAATCCTGCGGGTCATGGGAATCCCACGGGATGGGAAACAAAATCGCTACGAATCACGTGATTGGGACGGGACAGGAAAAAATGCCAGCGGGAGTGGGCGGGACCGGGAATAGTAATGATATACCCAACTTTATACACAAATATACCTTTTATATAAATAAACTATAAACTGTATATTTTAATTCTGAACTCAATTGTAGTTGCCGTGTCTCTTTATGCTCTCCTCCAGTTTGCTTTGGTGTGGTTGGTTAAGTGAATGACGCATTCCGTGACGGACAGGTTGTTAACGGCTGGTCTATGTGGTATCCAAACGCTCACCTATCATTAATCGACCTCAAATATGTCTTTTCATCTGAAAGATGTAGTAGCAACTTTACATGGCCGCTCAATATGATGTTAACCTAGAGAAATGTGCGCTATTGAAGTGTGTGGAGAGTGGAAGCTGAATAGCGAGCTCGCTGCAGGACAGGCACCAGTGCGCTCACTTGCTCTTAAAATCTCCGTATAATTTTTGGTCATACAGATAAAAGTAGCCTAATACATCTTTCGAATCTGTAAAGACTCTACGTTTATTTGTGTGCACTCAGAATAACAATGAAACGTTGCGCTTTAGGTCTCTGTGAACTTGAGCTAGAAACTTCGAAACTCCGTCTTTGAAAAAAATATCTATAGAGAGTGAAATGTCTACTTTCAAATGAAAAAAAAGAAAAAAACAAATAGAAAACGTGTGTGTTAGCATGGATGATTTACATGAAATGTAATGTGTGCAACACTGTGCATAAGCTGGCTTTCAGTTCAATATAATAACAAAAAACTACATTTTGGGTTTTTATTCAACTAAGGTGGGCACGCTGTGATCTGTACTATATTTTTACTGTAACTGACAGATCTCGGCCCAAAAAAAAAACAAACAAAAAAAACACGGGAGTGGGAATGGGAGTCATTCTTCCGGGAGTGGAATGGGACGGGATTTTCCCCCAGTTTTTCCGTGGGATTGGGACGGGACAAGATTTTTTTCTGTGGGAGTGGGACGGGAGAGGTTTGAAAATCCACTCCCGTGTCACCTTCTATACAGTAAATCCAGTAATATTGTGAAATATTATTACAGTTTAAAATAACTGTGTTCCATGTGAATATATTTAAGAATGTAATTTATTCCTGTGATAGTTGAATTTTCAACATCATTACTCCAGTCTTCAGTGTCACATGATACTTTAGAAATCATGTTGATTCGTCACCTAAAAAACATTTCTTGTTATCAATGTTGATAACTGGTACGCTGCTTAATATTTTTGTGGAAACCAATAATACATCTTTTCAGGTTTTTTTCATTAATAGAAAGTTCAAAAGAACAGAAAGACTGATACAGCTGATGATCATTTATCTATAGCACCCCAATTGATCATTTTAATGTATAATGCAATATTTTTAACACATTTAACAAATTGAATGTTATTTTTTATTTCATTTTTATTCAAAGCACCTTAAAAAATTGTGAGATTAATGGCAATAATTTCATTCTGTTGACAACCATAGTTTTTAAGAGTAAGAAGTAAATCAATATAATTTTTTATTAAAAAAAGTGATTATTCTACTTTGCAACATAAAAAAACTCATGAATAGTTTGTTCTCATGTAATTTACATGTAATGTAAATAAGTTTTTTGAGTTTGTACATGCTATTATTGAATTGAAGGATAATATTCTCTGTAAAACAGCTTTGCTGCAATATTTATTTTACGAAAGCTCTGTACTAATAAATTTGAATGCAACTGAGGTGGTTAGACAAAAACGTCAACTTAGTACAAAGTAAATAGTTTCTTTATAATATTAATATTTATTATTTTATTTTGTATTGGCTTCAGTACATTGACATTTTTACATTCAGTTATTTTATTTTGCAAGCATTTTTGACACTAATATCTCTTTTTTTCCTCATCATAAATGGGTATATATATACATAAATTTGTACAGCTGTCTTTATATTTTATAAAGAAGATCCTCACAAGGGGATTTTCATATCGGGTGGTACTCGCAGTCTGAAAGTTAGCAACCTATTACATAGAGAATTGGGCCTTGATTTATGAGATCTAAAATCCCTGAGCTTAAACTTTACATTAACCTTCAAACATCCTCGCATTGTATATCATCACATGCTCTGCGTGAGAAGATTATATTTCCTGCTACGCTCCAAGAACTCCACAGCATGCCACTGTAACAAAGTTCGTAGATCGGGAAGAAGGAGGCGGGAACCGGCGAACATTTAAACAACTTTAATAAAACAAATAAACACAAAAGTAAAGCGGCAGCCCCACGACTGCCGCACACAAAACACAAAATAAAATCCAGGCCTGGTCCTCTCTCGTCTTGCACTGTCGTCGCTCCTCCTTTTATCCTTCCGGAGCTCCTCCGTGGGACTCGAGACCGGTGAGTGGCGCAGGTGTCGCTCATTATCATTAACTCCACCGGCCTCGCTCCGTTCCCACGGCTCTCGGCCCCGCCCCACTCGTCACATACCCCCATTGCCCCTCGCAGGCCGGGGGGTACCCTCGAGATTGCGCTCTACTCCCCCCCCCCCTCCCAGGGGGCCCGTCAGGGCGGCCGCGGCGTACCTGGGGGTAAGGACAGACGAGGCGAGAGAAAAGGAGACGGAAGGATGAGGAGAGACAGAGACGAGAGAGGGGAGAGAGGAAAAAAAAATAAAAAATCTCGATCCGGTTCCCAGACACGCTGCCGCTCGGTCCTCAACCAGCTGAGAGGCTCTCACTCGCGGTGCCATGCGATGGTACTGGACATCTTTGGTGGACGGCCTAGCGCCCCTCCGCCTCCTGGCGGACGGCGATGGCTCCTCCGGTCGAGGGTAGCCGGCAGCGAGTCCCCCATTCCCTGCTCCTCCCCAGACATGGCGGATGGCAGCAGGCTCCGGCCTCCTGGCGAACGGCGCCGACTCCTCCGCTCCCTCTTGGACGGCAGTCACCCCTCCTCGACCCAGGAGCACGGCAGCGAGCCTTCCGTCCCACCTGATCTTCTATCGTTCCAGCACCACCGCCTCGGGCAGCCACTGGCGGTCTCCGCTTCTCCGTGCTGCCCGACCTCCTCAGCACCGCTGGGGGGTTTCTCAGCCTGTAATCAAGATCTGTGAAGAAGATGTAAGCAAAGTCTTCAGGAGACAGAAGATAAGGAAAGCCAAAGGCCCAGACGGTGTCTCTCCAGCCTGCCTCAAAGCCTGTGCTGTTCAGCTATCATCCATCTTCACATTGATCTTCAATAGATCACTGGAGCTGTGTGAAGTCCCCTCCTGCTTCAAACGCTCCACCATCATCCCTGTACCCAAGAAACCAAAAATCACAGGACTTAATGACTACAGACCTGTTGCTTTAACGTCTGTGGTGATGAAGTCATTTGAGAGGCTCGTGTTGGCTCACCTGAAGGACATTACTGGACCCTTGCTGGACCCCCTGCAGTTTGCTTACCGAGCAAACAGGTCTGTGGATGATGCAGTCAACATGGGATTGCACTACATCCTCCAACATCTAGACAAACCAGGGACTTATGCAAAGATCCTGTTTGTGGACTTCAGCTCCGCTTTCAACACCATCATCCCAGACACCCTTCAGAATAAACTGACACAGCTCTCCGTCCCCACCTCCATCTGTCAGTGGATCACCAGCTTCCTGACAGACAGGCAGCAGCTAGTGAGGCTGGGAAAATTCTCATCCAACACCTGCACCATCAGCACTGGAGCTCCTCAGGGTTGTGTTCTCTCCCCACTGCTCATCTCCCTCTACACCAATGACTGCACCTCTAAAGACCCCTCTGTCAAACTCCTGAAGTTTGCAGATGATACCACACTCATCGGCCTCATCCAGGACGGTGACAAGTCTGCTTACAGACAGGAGGTTAAGGAGCTGGCTGTCTGGTGCAGTCTAAACAACCTGGAGCTCAACATGCTTAAAACTGTGGAGATGATCGTGGACTTCAGGAGAAACCCCCCAGCTCTCCCCCACTCACTATCATGAACAACTCTGTGAATGCAGTGGAGTCATTCAGGTTCCTGGGAACCACCATCTCTCAGGACCCGAAGTGGGACACTCACATTGACTCCATCGTGAAAAAGGCCCAGCAGAGAATGTACTTTCTTCGTCAACTGAAAAAGTTCAACCTGCCACAGGCGCACATGACACAGTTTTACTCTGCTGTTATTGAGTCGGTTCTGTGCTCCTCTATAACTGTATGGTTTGGGTCAGCCAGCAAATCAGATATAAGAAGACTGCAGCGGACTATTAGGACAGCAGAAAGGATCATTGGTGTGCACCTGCCCAGCCTTCAGGATTTGTACTACTCCAGAGTGAAGAAACGGGCAGGTAACATCATCACAGACCCCTCTCACCCTGGACATGTCCTGTTTGCGCTTCTCCCTTCAGGCAGATGCTACAGATCTCTGTGCACTAGAACATCTAGGCATAAAAACTGTTTTTTCCCCTATGCCATCTCCAGCCTAAACAACTAACACAGGAATTATTACCTGTGTTATGTAATTATCTAACCCTAATTCTTGCTTGTAATTCATCCCCCATCTCTAATTATTTACTCTCTCTAGTACTATGTAAATATGTATGCATAATTTTCTATACAGCTGTATATATAGAGTAAATAAGGCACAAATCTGTACATAAATCTTCTGTTCCAGACTCATTCACATTATTATTATTATTATTATTATTATTATTATTATTATTAAGGCTTATTTAAATGTTCTGTTCTCATATCAGATATGTATGTTTATATGTATGTATGTATGCATGTATGTACCAAGAGCTTCTTAAAAACCACAACAAATTCCTTGTGTGTTTGCACACACTTGGCGAATAAAGCTGATTCTGATTCTGATTCTGATTCTGATTTACCTCAAAGGAGTCTCATTAACTCATATGAATTGGTACACGTGCAGAAAGGAGGAGGCAAGATGGCACCGTTGTGTTTGGCACGCCGTCTGTCGTTTTTAGTACTTTGGTCATTTTTAAATATAGTTTTAGTTTTAGCCTGGGATGGTGCAGAACTATTTATTTATGACCGCAAATCGTTTATGGAGATTGGAAATGCTGTGCTGAGTGGCGATTACATTGGATCGGGTGTCACCTGTTTGGATTTTCCATCGTTTTCATCGTTCCAGTGGGACATTCCTGATTACCTGCAGCGCCGACCTGGCGCTACTCTTCGGAGGAAACGTCGTAGACGCTGTGGCAAGCGGAGCAGTGTTGCCATTAGATTGAAGGCTGAAACTGGCTAACGCGGCCGTCGATCGGTGTGGCACATCCAGGTGGTCTCCTACCGATGGATTCGTCTTCTTGTTTTTGAGGATGCCGACAGGCATGTACAGTACTCTTTTTCCCGGTCTCGACCAAATGGAGTTAACACTCTATTTCTCCGTTCTTTAAACCGGGGAAGTGAATCGGCTGATACATCAACGCTTCTCAGGATGTCTTTGCTTAATGTTCGGTCACTGTCAAATAAGACCTTCATTCTTCGTGACTTTTTCACTCATAATAATCTGGACATTCTTTTTATGATGGAAACTTGGATCAAGGACTGTGATTTGAGCCCGTTTAATGAACTTGTCCCCGCGGATTGCTCCTTTTTTAATACCCCGAGGACATCTGGTCGCGGAGGGGGCATAGCCACAGTTCTTAAAGAAATCTTTAAAGGCAGAATTATTGAGGTGTACAACAGCTTCGAACTTCAAATGTTTCAATTGGAAGTAGCCGCTGACTCTGTAACGGTCGCGATAATTTACAGGCCTCCGCAGCGTAACAGTGCTTTTTTAAAGGAGTTTGCCGAGTTTCTGGGTGGTGCTGTAACAAAGTTTGAAAAGATCTTATTATTGGGCGATTTTAATATTCACATCTGTTGCCCAAACAAGCCGCTTCCCAGGGACTTCTGTAATCTTATGGATGCATTAAATTTTATACAATGGGTACATGAACCCATACATACTCACGGTCATACCTTGGATTTGATCTTCACTCATGGTTTTTCTACAGGCCTATCGGACATTCTAATTAGTGACACAGGATTCTCAGACCATAAATCCATTTGTTTTAACGCTTCCATTCCTTGGCGACCCGTTAGCAGGGCTGTGTAAACCCGTTGGATTCGCCATTTCACAGCCAATGCAGTAGAGGAGTTTGCCTCAGTGTATACAACTTTTCATCCTGTGGATTTTACGGATGCATCGCCTGGGAATTCAAACGTTGATGAATATCTTTATTCTTTTAATGATAAGTGTTTGAATATTTTGAACTCAGTTGCACCAATGAAGGCAAAGCGCATCAAAAAAAAAAATCTGAACCATGGTTTAATGACTCAATTCGTTCACTCCGACCAATATGCAGGAGATATGAACGAAAATGGCCTAAGGATAAACTGCAGATCTCCTATGATCTTTTAAGGGACTCTCTCTCTAATTTCCAGAAAGCTGTGAAGTCAGCAAAATCCAAGTATTTGTCTGAAATTATTAATAACAACTCCCACTGCCCAAGAACTATTTTCTCCACAATTGATTATGTTCTTAACCCAACAGTAGATGTTTTTATTGATGTGTCTGAAACACTGTGTGAAAACTTTTTGACATTTTTTGTGGAGAAGGTAGATAGGTTGAGATCTCAAGTTTGGAATCTGTCTCTGATATCATCGAGAGACCATGGAGCTCTGCAACGTGGTCTAATTTTCAACCTGTTACTATTTCTGCCTGTAAAGATGTCATCGAGCATCTGAAACCCACTGTGTGTCCTTATGATGTTATGCCAGCTCGCTTTTTAAAGCAGGTTGTACACATTGTTGGTTCTGATGTGTTAAATTTAGTTAATCTGAGTCTGAGTACCGGAATAGTAAAACCGAGGTGATTCTGTTTGGACCTAGTGATGCTCTTTCTTTTAATTCTTATAATCTCGATATTGGTCATTTGGCCCAGTGGATTACTCCTTGTCTAAGGAACCTGGGTGTCTTATTTGATTCCAGTCTAGTTTGATAAACAAATAAACAGTGTGGTCAGGTCATGCTTTTTTCATCTTCGACGTTTGGCTAAAGTTAAAACTCTTCTTTCAACACAGACATTCGAAAAAGTAATTCATGCATTTGTGACATCTAGATTAGACTATTGCAATTCGCTGTACTATGGGATAAATTAGTCCTCCATGGAGCGATTGCAACTGGTTCAAAATGCAGCAGCCAGGCTATTGACCGGCACGTGTAAATTTACTCCCATTCTGACCACATTACAGTGGCTACCAGTTAAACTTAGAGTGGAATATAAAATTTTAACATTGGTTTTTAAAGCACTTAATAATCTTGTACCAATCTACCTCACTGAGTTGTTGCAAACACACAAATCTGTGAGGCCACTCAGATCCAGATTTTTGGAAATGCCTAGGTCCAGATTGAAACACCGTGGCGATCGAGCCTTTGTAATTGTGGGTCCTACACTCTGGAACAATCTTCCGGTTGCCATCCGAACGACGACTTCTCTATCTATTTTTAAAGTTATGTTTAAATCTCATCTTCTTGATCGATTTGCAGCAAATCAATGAAGGGTTTTTGTATCTATCTACTGGGATTTTATTATTTTAAATTATTAGTTTATAATTTTGCTCTGTTGTACTGTTGTTTACTTTGCTATGTAAAGCGCTTTGGTCAACTTCAAGTTTTGTTTAAATGTGCTATATAAATAAATAAAAGAAAGAAATATTTGAATGCCGATGTGTGTATGCTTTTTTAATATGCAACATTATCGTAAGTACGTGCCATCATCCGATTCCATTTCCTAAGTAATTTTTATCATCTTCATGTCTTTGCAAAAACTAGTGTATTACCATGCAACTCAATCCAAACAGTTTAAAGATCCTCAGCAAACACAGTCAGCGACGGCTGAGGGAGAAATGATAATTCATTTAGTAAAGCTCACTGGCAGAAATGCAGCCCATGCATCTCATCCTGATTGTGAGTCCTGGGAGGGAAACTGAATATGTAATTGGAAATCTTAAAATTATTTTTATTTTTGAATGTCCCCAAAGGGCACAATGTAAAAGTCGATTATTGTTATTCGAGTGGCTCACAGTGGACAGATGCTTTCAGGCTCATGGTTTCTTATTCATAGTCCAATAGCCAAATCTAGACATGTTTTGTCCTGCCTATGCTAGTATAAACTCAAGCATCTCATTTGAATGTTGTTTAATGATAGTAGAAATTTTAATTGTTGTAGTTTAGTGGTATTTCTATTATAGTATTTATTAACATTTTAATTAGGTTTTATTTTTATATTTTCTGTTTAATAGTAGAGTTTTAGTCATTTTGTTATGTGCTTTAGTCATATATATATATATATATATATATATATATACGTTGTATATAATTTGTACAAAATAAAAGGCATTGCACCTATGGCATGTCCCCATAAAACATCTAAACCTGTGTGTGTACCTGGTATCCATCACGTTACGGGGACCAAATGTCCCCACACGTAAAGTAATACCAGTAAATTTTGAACTTGTGGGGACATTTTCTTTGGTCCCCATGAGGAAACAAGCTTATAAATCACACAGAATGGAGTGTATTGAAAATCTGAAATAGCACAAAGTTTCCTGTAAGAGGTAGGTTTAGGTGTAGGGTTGGTGTAGGGCTATAGAAAATACGGTTTGTACAGTATAAAAACCATTATGCCTATGGAGAGTCCCCACAAAAAAATGGAAACGTGTGTGTGTGTTTCTGTCAATTTTGGGGACTTTCCATAGACTTCTATTGTTTTTATACTGACCAAACAATATTTTATATACCCTAAACCTACCCCTTACAGAAAACGTCTCGGTTACGTATGTAACCCTCGTTCCCTGAAGGAGGGAACGGAGACGTCACGTCGGGTGACCGACGAATTGGGATCTCGCTTAGACAGACCAATCCACTACGAGTGTATCTAAACGAGCCAATGCACATTGGCATGCGATTATTGCATCCAGCTGCTGCTGATCACAGCGTGAGTATAAGTAGGCAGCAGGTGCAGCGCATATTCAGGTTTTCGCTGAGGAGCCGAGCCGGTGACCCGGCCGCTCAGCGGTGGTACAGTAGCCGTGGCGACGGGACGTGACGTCTCCGTTCCCTCCTTCAGGGAACGAGGGTTACATACGTAACCGAGACGTTCCCTATCAGTCGGTCACTCCGAGTCACGTCGGGTGACCGACGAATTGGGATCCCTACCAAAAGGCCACGGATACTGCCCCTTCCAGTGCCCTGTGGAAGCCTCCTGCGCCCTTACTTTTTGGCGCAGGTCAGAGCTTCACAAGAAGACCAGCTACTGTTGCTATGGCACTACCCACTCAGTAAGACTGGATAACACTGGGAAACGTACCCGTTCCACTTGGAACAGGAACGCTGCGGAAGCCCAACCTTCCTGAAGGAGGTTCAGAAGCACTTACGCATATGAACAACCGATTAGGTGCATATGGAAGATTAGAGGTGATTGTAGCCTCTTAGCAGAATGTCTGCCGGGGAACACGGGCTCTGAGGCTATACCGTGGACTTTACACATATGGGATCCAATTAGGTCTCACATATGGACCCCAGCCCTCTACCGATTCTCACGGATTCACCGAGTGAGGGCCTGGCGCCGGACGCTCCGCCACGTCTGGCTGCCGAGGGGACGGAGGAGCTCTACAGGGTCTACAGTATGGACTCTCTGGAGTAGTTTCAGCAAGCCGACCCGAAACCGGAGCCTCTCAGTGCTTCTACCCGTTTGAGGTGAGAACACAGGAGGAGACCGGTTCCACACGAAGGCTATAGAATCTAGCGAACGTGTTAGGGGTCGCCCAACCCGCAGCTCTACAGATATCTGCCAGCGAGGCGCCACGAGCCAACGCCCAGGAAGAAGCAACACTTCTAGTAGAGTGGGCTCTCAACCTGAACGGGCAAGGCACACCCCGTGCCTGATAAGCCAGGGTGATGGCATCCACTATCCAGTGGGCCATCCTCTGCTTGGAGACGGCATTCCCCTTCTGCCGGCCTCCGTGACAGATAAAGAGCTGGTCTGAGGTCCTGAAGCTTTGCGTCCTGTCAACGTAGCATCTCACTGCTCGGACGGGACAAAGCAAAGCTAGGGCTGGGTCTGCCTCCTCCGAGGGCAGCGCTTGCAGGCTCACCACCTGGTCCCTGAAGGGAGTGGTGGGAACCTTGGGCACATAGCCGGGCCGGGGCCTCAGGATTACCTGGGAGTCAGCCGGTCCAAACTCTAGGCACGAATCGTCGACCGAAAATGCGTGCAGGTCCCCTACCCTCTTGATGGAGGCCAATGCGAGCAGGAGCAGAGTCTTCATTGAAAGAAACTTCAGCTCGACTGTTTGCAAAGGCTCAAATGGGTCCTGCTGTAGTGCTGTGAGCACTAGAGACAGGTCCCAAGAAGGTATAGAGGGGGGCCGCGGAGGATTTAATCTTCTTGCCCCCCTAAGGAACCTGATGACCAGGTCATGCTTCCCCAGCGACTTCCCGTTCACGGGGTCATGGTTAGCAGCAATTGCAGCCACATAGACTTTAAGGGTGGAGGGAGACAGCCTTCGCTCCAGCCCTTGCTGCAGAAAGGACAGCACGACTCTGATCGGGCACTTCTGGGGGTCTTCTCGGTGAGAAGAGCACCACTCGACGAACAGGTTCCACTTCAAAGCGTAAGCATGTCTCGTAGACGGCGCTCTCGCCGAAGTGATGGTGTCAACTACCCCTTGGGGTAGGTCACCTAGAACCTCCGCGTCCCGTCCAGGGACCAGACATGAAGTTTCCAGAGGTCTGGACGCGGGTGCCACAAGGTGCCCCGTCTCTGAGTCAGTAGATCCTTCCTCAGAGGAATCTGCCAAGGAGGGGCTGTCACGAGGAGCATCAGTTCTGGGAACCAAGTCCGAGTGGGCCAATACGGCGCCACGAGCAAGACCTGCTCCTCGTCCTCCCTGATCTTGCACAGTGTCTGTGCGAGAAGGCTCACTGGGGGGAACGCATACTTGCGAAGGCCCCGCGGCCAGCTGTGTGCCAGTGCATCCGTGCCAAGTGTGCCCTCGGTCAGCGAGAAAAACAACTGGCAATGAGAGGTTTCTAGGGACGCAAACAGGTCTACCTGAGCTGGCCCGAAACGTCTCCACATCAGCTGGACCGTCTGGGGGTGGAGTCTCCACTCTCCGGGGAGCGCAGCTCGTGACAGCTCGTCGGCTGCCCGGTTGAGCAAGCCCGGAATGTGAATGGCACGAAGCGACCTCAGATGCTTCTGACTCCAGAGGAGGAGGTGGCGGGCGAGTTGCGACATGCGACGGGAGCGTAGACCACCTTGTCGGTTGATGTACGCAACGGTCGCCGTGTTGTCCGTGCGGACCAGTACGTGTTCGCCTCGTAGGCGGCTCCTGAGGCGGATCAAGGCCAGGCATACTGCCAGCAACTCTAGGCAATTGATGTGCCAGTGCAGTTGGGGGCCCGTCCAAACCCCCGACACTGCAAGCCCGTTGAACGTGGCACCCCAGCCAGTGGTGGAGGCATCCGTGTAAACCACAGCATGCCTGGAGACCTGTTCCAGGGGCACTCCTGCCCGAAGGAACGAAAGGTCCGACCACGGGGTGAGGGTTTGGCGGCAGGCCGGTGTGACTTGGACCCGGTGAGTGCCGTGTTGCCACGCCCACCTCGGGATTCGGCCATGAAGCCAATGTTGAAGCGGTCTCATATGAAGCAGCCCCAACGGCGTAACTGCCGCCGTAGCTGCCATATGCCCCAGGAGCCTCTGAAATTGTTTCAGTGGGACCGCTGTCCTGCTCTTGAACGTATTCAAGCAGTTCAACACCGACTGAGCACGTTCCTGCGTGAGGCGTGCTGTCTGACTGACCGAATCCAACTCCATACCGAGAAAAGAGATCCTCTGCGTCGGGGAGAGTTTGCTCTTTTCCCAGTTGACCCGAAGGCCCAACTGGCTGAGGTGTGAAAGCACCCAGTCCCTGTGTTCGCACAACTGGTCCTGAGACTGAGCCAGTATGAGCCAGTCGTCGAGGTAGTTGAGAATGCGAACACCCTGTTCTCTCATGGGAACAAGGGCTGCCTCCGCAACTTTCGTGAAGACACGGGGCGACAGGGACAGCCCGAAGGGCAGGACCTTGTACTGATATGCCCGTCCTTCGAACGCAAACCGCAGGAATGGCCTGTGGCGCGGAAGGATCGACACATGGAAGTACGCGTCCTTCAGGTCGATCGCTGTAAACCAATCTTGGGGACGGATGCATCCGAAGATACGTTTCTGCGTGAGCATCTTGAACGGAAGCTTGTGAAGGGCCCGGTTCAGGACGCGCAGATCCAAGATCGGTCTCAACCCACCGCCTTTTTTGGGTACAATGAAGTAGGGGCTGTAGAACCCTGTCCTCATATCGGCTGGAGGGACCGGCTCTATCGCATCCTTCGCCAGGAGGACTGCGATCTCTGCGCGCAAGACAGGAGCATCTACCGCCTTCACTGAAGTGAAGTGGATGCCCCTGAACTTGGGAGGACGCCGGGCGAACTGAATCGCATAGCCGAGTCTGATGGTCCGACGGAGCCAACAAGACGGACTGGGAAGCGCTAACCAGGCTCCCAGAAACTGTACAAGTGGCACCAACGGAACCACCGACGTACCCGCGGTGGGGCAGCGAGGGGGAACGCAGGGACCCTGTTCGGGCGTCTCGATGCCGGTCCGAAACAGGGTCAGAGTGTGCGCAACACTTACCCGCGTCCTGGCAGAGGGTGCGTGAGTAGTACGTTTGATCGCACTCTCGAACCGCCCACAGCTGCTCACTGGCGAGAGAGGAGGGTGAGTGTGACTCAAGACTGGCTCGTCCACAACTCCCCAGCCCCTCTGGGGACCCAGAGATAGAGGAAACTGCTCTTTTGTCGAGTTTTTGGGTACCACTGACCGTGAGGCCAGTGGCGGGGAAAAAAGAAACAAAAGATTCTCCACCCGGCCCTCCTCCGGGGGAGGGAGTGGTGCGTTCACCATCTCCCGAAGAGCATCCTCCTCCATCTCCGGGTCGCCCGTCTCAGGGCCTCTTGCTCTTACGCTTGCCACCAGGTTTGGCGGGGGCCTGGACGGGCGGGGCGGCTGCCCTGCGACCGGCTCCACGGCGCTGCTTTGCTGGAGGCTGCTGCGATTGCTGCGCGGGAGCGGGGGCGGCGGCAGGGGGCCGCCCTCGGCGACGAGTAGACTGAGGCGCTGCCACCGGCGGCCGGGTGGAGGCAGCAGCTGCACGCCGGGGCAGGATGTGCCTGATGGCCTCAGTCTGCTTCTGTGCAGCGGAGAACTGCTGGGCGAAGTTCTCCACTGCGTCGCCGAAAAGGCCGGTCTGGGACACAGGGGCATTCAAGAACCGCATCTTGTCCGACTCCCTCATGTCAGCCAGACACAGCCAGAGATGGCGTTCCTGGACCACCATAGTGGACATCACACGGCCCAGAGACCGCGCAGTGACCTTCGTCGCTCGTAGCGCGAGGTCAGTAGCGGTCGCGAGCCACCCCGAGAAACCAATCGTCCAACCTAGAGGGTTCGGGACGCGGTGGAGGTTTCCACTCGAGCCCGACCCTTTCGGCGGCCCGGGCAAGCATAGCCACCATCTCTGGATCCGTATCCGGCACCGCTGACCGCCCAGAAGGTGGCAGCGGTGCCGAATCATCATCTCCAGACAGGTCTGGCTCACCCTCCGATGCAGCGATCGACATCCGATCGTCGGGGGGAGCACCAAAGGATACCAGTGGTACCCCACTGGAGGGTCCAGCCAGTTCCCTCGGCAGCTCCACAGGCTGCGAAGTGCCGGTGGAAAGAGGAGCCCTCGAAGGTTGGTTCCTTGGAGGGGAATTCCTCACCGTCACCGTAAGACCAGTCCGGCTACTGCCAGAAGTAGCGCCCCCCCGGCTGCCGCCAGGGGGAGCCCTAGATCTAGGCAGAGGCACGGGCACCCCGCCCCCTTGCAGAAAACGGAGTCTGGTCCGTAACTCTGCGACGGTCATTTTCCCGCACTGGGAGCATGACTCGTCCACGAAAGCCGCCTCAGCGTGCTTAATGCCCAGACACGAGAGGCAGCGATCGTGACCATCACCCGGCGCCAGGTAACGACCGCATCCAGAAACGCACGGGTGGAAGGACATCTTTAAAAAGACGCGTCTTTGAAAAGACGTTCCACCCGCGAATGCTCTTTTAGAGAAATTGCTCTCTTAGTGTGCTGAAGCGCACAGGGGAGATGGCCGCTTGCAACACAATCAGAGGTAGTGCAATCTGATGTGTGCAGTCCACTCGAAGGAAAAAAAGACCACCGCCGCTGAAGCGCCGTAACACCAGCACGAGAGTCCTCTGGAAGAGCGTGCTTGCTTGCAGACACCGTAGTAGACAGGCTTGTCAGGAGCAGAACGATGAACCGCTCGGCTCCGAAGCGAAAAGCTGAATATGCGCTGCACCTGCTGCCTACTTATACTCACGCTGTGATCAGCAGCAGCTGGATGCAATAATCGCATGCCAATGTGCATTGGCTCGTTTAGATACACTCGTAGTGGATTGGTCTCTCTAAGCGAGATCCCAATTCGTCGGTCACCCGACGTGACTCGGAGTGACCGACTGATAGGGAACCTGCTTGCATTGTTACACTTTCAGATAAACACCATTTACTATTTTTAATAATTTTTTTCCCTTGTCAAAAATGTCAGGTTTTACTATCCTTGTGGGGACATTTTGTCCCCTCAATGTAGCATAAACAAGTATACACACACACACACACACACACACACACACACACAAACTTGTGTGTGTATATTTTGGCAGCAAGTTACCGTGTTAGTGTTAATGTTTGTTCGAGGATTCAGCACCAAACCTTAGGCAGCGTTTCTACAGGT
The DNA here is from genome assembly GCA_023376895.1 of Aspiorhynchus laticeps. Taxonomy (NCBI): domain Eukaryota; kingdom Metazoa; phylum Chordata; class Actinopteri; order Cypriniformes; family Cyprinidae; genus Aspiorhynchus; species Aspiorhynchus laticeps. The sequence goes on from CM041796.1 coordinate 2,472,174, forward strand.
AAAAACGTAATGAGCTGTAATGAGACAGGATGTCAAAATCATTTTTAGTAGCTTTTTTAAAAAATCTCAGTATGAATTACTTTTATCACTTTTATCTATCCGCTAGTGTGACAGCATTAAGTCATGGCCTTTTATTGCTATTTTTATCATTGTAGTGATCATCAATAGCGGCTGATCATTGAAATATGACTCGGAGAGCACAGGCTGGCAAGAGGGTCCAATTAAATTAGCCAGTGCTTGATCTGAACCGCACATCACATAAAACCGTCTGGTATAATTAACGTGATTAAAATAATAGATGGCAAAGCTTTGTCTGTTCCCTGTCATAGGAAGAATGGGAACGAGAGTGAGACAGAGAATATAATGCTCAGGGAGCGAGAGAGGAGGAGCAGAGTTTTCTCCGAGGGTTGGGATGTGTCTCAGAGGATGAGATGATGTAACTTTTTAAAAACAAATGAAAGTACGTCAGTCTGACACTGGCCAAACATGCTTGATTAAGAGTAAGAGGGTAGAGTGAATGAATTGCACCCGCTTATAGTGCCATTAATTAGCATGCACTGTTTGCATTGTTTTAGCACCCAGTTCACTAAAGGAATTATGCAAATCGTGTAACTGCAAACGCACCCACAAAATCTGTGCTGAGCGAATTTTCCTCACCACAATTGCCAGGCTTGGAGGTCAGTTCCGATCGCTTCTGCAGGTTGTGGAGAAGCCTGATTAAACTAGATTGCAGATGGTTTGTAAACAAGGAATGTAACGAACAAAAATGGTGCAACTATTTAATGAAGTTTCAAGTTCAGTGTTTTCCCCTTAAACACTGCATTCAAACACTGCAATTAATAAAATAAATGAATACTGTTATTCAGCGAGGATTAAACTGATGAAAAGTATGGAAGTATGAAAATAAAGAGCCATACATTGATACAATCATCGATACAAGAAATAATAATAATTTCAAATAAATGCTGTTCTTTAAAACTTTGTTCATCAAAGGATCCTGAAAAGATTAATCAGTTTTCAAAAAACATTGAGCTGAATTCTGGAGTTCAACATTGATAATAAGAAGAAATGTTTCTTGAACATCAAATCAGCATATTAGAATGATTTCTGAAGGACTCAACTTTGAACAGTAGTGTATATTTTCACAACACTGAGCTTAGTGGGTAATATTGTGTGGATTATTTAGCTATTTTTATTTTGTTTGATTCTACTTTGTATTTTTACATTTTTATGTTAGAGTTTTATGTATTTATATAATTATGTATTTACATTTATTATATTTCATTTAAATATTTGACAAAGTGACTCATACTTTGTGTTTTATGGCCTCGTCAAGGCAAAAATGTAATATTGCATCCTAAAAAAAATATATATACTGTGTGTATATATATATATATATATATATATATATATATATATATATATATTCTGGCATTGCAAAAGCAAATCATCTATTTTTAGTCATTTGTCCACTAATCTTTTCATTGTTGCTTGTTAAGTTGTTTGATATGACCCCAGTGACATCTTGAGTAAAAGTCAAGACAGACTGTGCAACATCTTATGACACACTGTACAATATTCATCTGAGGGCTTTGGACAGCACTGGTTTTGACAGGATTGATTGATTATGCCCAATGATGAAAGATCAGTTGCGTCAGAGTGTGCTCCTTGCAGTTGTACTTCCACCATCTTGTTTGCCATGAGTTTCTGACCTTGATGCCTCTTCTCCAGACCGCTTAATTACGGCTGAAAAAAAAAGTGTAACTCGGTAATGACAATCAGCGTGAGGTAAATGTGTTTCTGTCGGTGCTCTTCAACAATCATCATTTCATCAACATGGCTCCGGAGTCCAGAGAGAGAGTGATTTGTTTTACTAATGTTATGAAAGAAACCTGCAGAAACGTGACCTGCATGATGCTGACCCTCCGTCTCTTGATCATACAATATCACTCCCGCTTGTACACAAAGAAGGTCAAATCTAAACCGTGACATAGACTAGTTTTATAGAGGACATCCTACATATATGGAAATATGGGCCTATACAATCTTTCAGAATATATTTTGTCCCAATGCATTCAGATTTATTCAGTGATATCCAGTCATTCAGAAGCAAGCGTAAAAGCACAGGTTATTGCAGGATATGAAAGGCCACTGAAAAGCATTACAATGACTCTATTTAAACACTTACCTAAAAAATGGTGTGAGGTTTCCTTTGAAACTGTTTTCACATAGAAATTGCTAGTAAACTGCACAAATAGCTAAATGGCAAGTAACACACAGAATTAAACATGTAACAGTATTTTCTTGTAAAACATGCTCCAATAATCCTTAATTAATTAATATTTTTTTTACATGCCAAGCTGAATATTAAATCTTTGCTCATGCATGTGATGGATCTGCCATTAGCATTAGCAAAATCACATCAACAAAACAATAAGTCCATAGCCACAAACGGGTCAGAGTGAAATTGTGATGGTCTTTAATGACTCTTGCTTACGCAAGGAAAGAAGGTGACTTCAGACATCCTCTTGATGACAAAAATATGGTGAAAATCAAAATGTTTAACAAAATACAATCCCATTCACATGGACACAGTTGGAGTAGAAAGAGTCATATTACATTGCTCTAGCCTCTCAAACTCACAGAGGACAAGCTACAGCACAACTTTACCAGGACAAGAAGTATCACCCACTAACTCTCTAGACAAGACATACACTGAATTTAAAGAGGTGGCCAGCACCATTTAAGAAGGAAAAGGGGAGTAACAAAAATTACAAATACACACAGACATGAACCACAAAAATCCTAGAATTAACATACATTCAACTAAAATTAGAGCCTTGGATAACTTTAGTTAATGTAAATAGCATTGTCTTAGACAAAAATCACATTGATCAAGGCATCACATTTTCCAATGTTCCCTCCAACTAAGCATAGTTGGTACATTCCAATTTCCTTCAGAAATCTAATAAAACAGCTCAACTTCCTGTTTGAACCCCTTTGTTAGCAGTCTGGCTTGGGTACACATGACACAGCAGGGACATTTTATTATCTAAATCCTATTTTAATCTGTATCTTAATCAGAAGGAGTTTGTTCAGTTTTAGTCATCTTTCAGTCAATAGAATTTTAACTGGTTTTAACGTTTTAGCCTTAAGCCAAATAACCAAGCCTGTGCACTGACAAATAAAGATAACATGCTAAACCAATGTAACAATGTGCTTCTTTTTATTGATCAGGGCAAAGATAGTCTGTAGGAGTTATGTGTGGCACAATACGTGGCCATCACAATGCATACTGGCTAAATGAATCATATATATATATATATATATATATATATATATATATATATATATATATATATATATATATATATAATGTGTAATTTTGTTCCTGTATTAATGTTATTGAAACAGGAAGTTGCAGTGGGATATTTCAGGCTTTTTGTCTTTATTCAATAGTCATTAGTTTACCACACAGGCATATAAAACCTCACTTGACAGATTTTGTACAGGCAAACGCAATGAAAACACTGAAGATGAAGATATTTTTATCTTTAGGGATTGCAAAATTCTTGTACTAAATTGCATTTTATTTGACAAAAACAATTAATATGCCTCTCCAAACAAGTTATCAATATTTTTGGTTTAATCAAAATGATGTGCTAATTTAGTCAACATTTAGTAGTACATTGTATTTTGAAGTTTTTATCTCAGCATTGTTCCTTATCATCATGCAAAGATATATACGTTTTAATTGTCTTTGTAACACTAGCACTGAGGTGTTTAACACAGGTTCTTTCTCAGAGAGCGGGCAGTCTCTTTACTCAACTCTAATCCAAACACAGAGGGCTAACAAGTTAATTTGTTGTCTTTTGTCTGTTCCGTGACTGAAAGTAGGCTTTTATTGAGCTTGAACAAAGCACACAATGGAGTATTCACTGTAGAGCGAGAGAGCAGGAAAAAGGTAGACCTGCAGCATGTGTCGTCTGGCAGTGAGACCAGAACAGAACTCTACTACTCTGAGATTGATTTTGTACACCAAGCTTGCACTATGGATCAGTGCTGCTGAAGTTGAAAGTATTTTCACAGTTAAGGAAAATCAGTGAATGCATAGCTAGTTCCATTAATGTCACGGTTAGTGGAAGATAGAGGACCGCTAGCTCTCAAAGTGAAGGTGTGCAGAAGAGAGGCAGCACACTTCTGCTCGTAGCTCTCAGATACTGTATAAAGCCACCAAAGATGCACAATGCACTTCAAGATCGTCTTTATTATTTACTCCTATTTCCTGTCTTGATTCATTCTAGGTGTTCCATGTTTTTCATTATTTCCTTTGTGTGTTTGTGCTTTTGAGTTCTCCTTTTATTAGCTTCTTTTAATGTAAAATATTAATTTGGTGTCCCTGTTTTCAACATGATCTGGTTTCAAAAAGCAGAGTATTCAGAATTAGCTTTGTGTTCTGACTGAATACGGTTTTCAAGCAACATATAATCACAGATATTTTGTTTATATTAATAGAAGATGTTTGTCCATTGAGAGAACTATTAAAAGGACTTTTGTCAAAAGTTGGGGTCGGTCATTTTTTTAATGTTTATGAAAAAGTAGCTTAAGATCACCAAGGCTGCACTATAATGGTAAAGCTGAATTTGCAGCAGTGTCACTTGATCCCTCGGAAATCATTCTAATGCTATGCTTTGGCATAACATTTCAAAACATTATTATTATAATGATGAAAAAAGTTATGCTGCTTACTATTTTTTTGTGATTTTTAAATAGAAAGTTTCAAAGAATTGCAAATAGAAATGTTTTGTTATAATGTTTAAAATAAAGTCTTTACTGTCAATTTTGATCAATTTAATGCATCCTTGCTAAATAAAGCCTTTCTTTTTTTCAAAAAAGAGGTAATTTGTAGTACATAGAACTCTTAAAGCTGTCAAAAGAGAGGGTAAAAAATGATCATGTTAAACTAAATGATCACTTTTTGGTGCAATAATATTCAGTTAAGTGCTAAAAGATGTAGAATGAAGTCTGCTGCTTTTGTTGTTCTCTTACATATTTCAAGGATGCCATATCCAGTGCTATACATAATCTTTTCAAAGCTATCCACCTGTAATGTTAATAGTCGATTATTAATCTACATATGTTTGTTTGTAAGTCTCTGGCCTTTCAGGTCAGTAGACCTTCTGTATCTATTCTCCAGCAGCCTAGCAGTTTGAGCAAGGTTTCTTTGAACTTTCTGGTGCTCCTGTCATCACTGCAGCAGCAGGCTGGCTCTGCTTTATAATGGCATACATTCACTGCCTGTTTTTTCATAGATTTCTATGATGTGGAGGCAGACACACACAGAGTCAGCATAATAGTGTGACTGGTGGTGGGTCTCAGGGGAAGAACATATTTGCACTCGTTCTTCCACACATTCATTTATCATCCCCTGTTTCTCTCATCTCAGCACAAACTAATGGCCCTTATCACTTAATTGCTGTATCAAGCAAGCTCACACACTTTCTATTATGAAGGGGGCAAACCTCAACGGGCGAGTTGATGCGCCCTAAATAAAAAGCAGTTCATTTTTGTTTTAGCTCAGTCTGATGTTTGGCTGAGAATATTTAGATGGCAGTACATTTGACTGTGATTTTTTTTTCATATGCTGTAAATTGCACATAATTTGTTATAGTTAAATGCGTACTCTCACAGTCAGGATAGTCAGGATAGCAAGAAATTAGCAAAAATAGGCATAAAAAGAGTTAAAATTATATTTAACTGCCTGTATTATTTAATGATGGACACCTTAGCAGCACTTTTGCACATACTAGAACCTATGGAAGCTTGTTTCCATACCTCAGTTTATACCTCACCTTTGCAAAATATGAACTCAGAATAACGAGATGTTAACTTGCAGTTCTGAGAAGAAAAGTCTAAATTGTGAGAGATAAAGTCGCATTTGTGAGAAAAAAGTCAGATTATTTTTTTCTGCCAAGGAATAAAAAAAAGGTAATTGTGACCATCTCACAATTCTGACTTTTTCTCACAATTCACTTATTTTTCTCAGAATAGTGATTGGGCATCTTGCAATTCTGAATTCAGATCTTGCAGTCTTTTTTCTAGTACTTTGAGACAAAAAAGAAAAAAAATATATACAGTATATATTTTCAATTCCCTGTTGGAAATGGGCTTTCATAAGAACTTGTTCACAAAATGTGTAAAAAAAAAGTTTTTACTGTTTTATTTTTAACTGTTATTTACCGTCTCTGTCTGCAGGTGTGGCAGTGTGGCGGCAGTATGGAGGTTCTCCCGTGTGCTCGAGTAGCTCACATCGAACGCACAAAGAAACCGTACAACAACGACATTGATTACTATGCCAAGAGGAACGCGCTGCGGGCAGCAGAAGTTTGGATGGATGAGTTTAAGTCCCACGTCTACATGGCCTGGAATATCCCCATGAATGTGAGTGCAAGTTTTAGCCATCACCAAACCTTATTTGCTTGAGTCTAGAGAGCCAATGGTTAATGGAAAATGATTGCGGTGATTAATTTTGTCCTGATTAATTTACTTGCGTGTCTTCTGTGAGAGGCACAATACACAGAACGAGGCTGTAGATTAAGTTTGGCATCTTGTCAGAGTCAGTTTTAATGTCATCCTCAGCACACAGTTAACACAGTCATTGTCTTTACAGTAAGTGATACCAGGATGTGCTGTAAATACGTAAAGCTTTACATCAGTTTGAGATTTTTATGAAGGGAGCTCTCGTATCTTGCATTATCAAGCATTATAATTAATAAAATATGCATTTCATTTTAAGAATCTTGGTATGTAAACATGAGGCTTATTTTCTTCCTAAAATGAATAGCAGCGTATTGAAAGGATAATTCAACTAAAGCCAGCACTTAAGTTATTAAAAGGCTTAATTGCACTGAAGTGTTTCAGGAATGGCCTTGGTCAATAAATGGAATGAGATACTTCACCACTTAAAAATGATATCTCCACAGAGTTTTAAAAAGGAAAACAAGTTCATAATGGTCAAGTATACATTATTAATAGTTATTCATATAGCAGTAGTGATCAATTACACACGTACTATTACAACGTACCCTCACTGTGCTTATAACTGGTCTTGCAGTACTCAGTAATGATAATGATGTTTACTTATGAAACAAAGCGGTGACATAACTGCAGAAGTAGTCCTTTACGCTGACAGTATTACAGTTGCGTATCCAAACAGCAGATTTATGCAGAGAATATTGAATTCTTCTCCACTACAAATCTATTCTACATGAATATTTTCTTAAACACTGGCCATAATTTGTAAAATAGTAATATTAGACATCTATTAATAAAAGATATTGATAATAAAGATTATTTTAGTAAATAGTTTAAAGTAAAGTTAAATATTTTATTTTATCTCATATATTAGCAACTGGGATGCTGTGCACTGTAAAAATGATTTTTCAAAGATTATTGGAGTATATTCAGTTCTTCTACTTCTAAAAATTATTTGCAATGTTTTTTTAATTAATAGCAATTTATGAGTGAAAATTGTTTCAGTATACATACTCCCAGTATGCTTGCAACTATAAATGTATATAAAAATGTCATTGCTTGACTGAATTAAGTGCTACAGTGCATGTGAAATACAATTCGTTTATTTTGCTTGCTGACATATGACTTCATTGCATCTGTTGTAAACATAAATTAATTTTAATGTCATAATAAATTGTTACACATCATTAAACACATATCAATTTAGCTTCTACATAGACAAATCGAAACATTAGAGAATTGTGGCTGTATATAAATATTTCAAGTTGAACAGGCTCCCATTGGAAGTGCTTTGTATTTTAGACATTGTAATTAACAGAGCATCAAACCCAGTGAAAAATATGGATAAATACTGAAGCATTCTCAACTGTTTGGGTGTAAGTCTCTCAGATATGGGACAAACTGCATTCTGTATGCATTGAATATAGTCATGTTCCCTGAAAAACAGGACAATTTTTGTATATTAGGATGGTTGGCAACCTACTAGCACTGAGCATCAGAGACTGAGTTTTAGATTCTGAGCGTGTTCAGAGAGTTTCTGAATACCATTAGAAGTTCTTTGCTTCAATCCACTGAGCACTTCTCCATGCTTACTTGAGCCCACTCGCTAGCGCTGGTAATTAAACAGATGATTAGCATGTTAGCGGCTCCTAATGAAAGAACAATTGCAGTCTCCCATGACTGACATAAATGCAAACACGCACTCCTCCTGTTCTCCCTGACAATTTTCAGACGGATTAGAGCTCTTTTGTTTATGAGCGATGGTCTGATGATGGAACATGGTGAATATGAAATTCAAAATGACTAATACGAAGTACAAGAACAGACTGTCCTAAGCTACACAACTATATTTAAAAAGCTTGAACGGTCTGTTAAGTTAACAGCAGGTTGTGGAAATGTAATCCCAATAAATTAACAGTTCTTTAATTAGTGGGCTAAATTCGTAACTATATCTATCTGGTAACACTTTATTTTAAGGACCAATTCTCACCATTAAAGTTAGTATAGCATAGGATGGATGGATGCACGGATGCACGGATGCATGGATGGATGGATGGATGGATGGATGGATGGATGGATGGATGGATGGATGGATAGATAGATAGATAGATAGATAGATAGATAGATAGATAGATAGATAGATAGATAGATAGATAGATAGATATTAATATTGTAAGTAACAGAGAAAAATTCATCTATTAGAAAGTTGCTTGTGCTATTTGAATCCCAGAGGAGCTGCTCCTGTAATTAGTGTATGTGAATTGTTTTGCATAAACAGTGCCTGCCAAATGACAATTACCTCTTTTTCTGTTGTTCCAGAACCCGGGAGTGGATTTTGGAGACGTGTCAGAGCGTGTAGCACTGAGGAAGAAAATGAACTGCAGGAGCTTTCGCTGGTACCTTGAACATGTCTATCCTGAGATGAGAATTTACAATAACACCATCACTTATGGAGAGGTAATAAAGACAAACCAACCCCTCATGCACCTTTTAAACCAACAAAACCTTTCTTGTACTTTCACAGACTGTTAGTTTAATGTCTCTATAATCCTGTGACGAATCTATCATTCTGTTACAGGTTTTTGTCAGATATTAAAGTAATAATTCATTTTAACAGCTTTCTAAAGATTCTAAGTATATTCTACCTATATATATTATCTCTGTGTGTGTGTGTGTGTGTGTGTGTGTGTATATATAAGGGGAGTCAGCTTTTAGCTATTATGCCACCCGCAGTTGGAACCAGCTTCCAGAAGAGGGAGGATTTTTCACTTAGTGAGGAAGAGTTTGAACAAAGCTTGAGAATGTTTTTTTGTGTGTGTGTTAAGAGCACATCACTAACAGTTTTTAAATTCCTTGTTTTTATTGTTGTGATTTATTATTTTTTTGAATTATTATTTTACTTATTTTCATGTAAAGCATTTTGAATTACCATTGTGTATGAAATGTGCTATATACATTTACATTTACATTTATGCATTTAGCAGACGCTTTTATCCAAAGTGACTTACATTGCATTCAAGTTACAGTTTTACATTTGATCAGCTCTTGCTTTCCCTGGGAATCGAACCCATGATCTTGGCGTTGCTAGCACTGTGCTCTACCATTTGAGCTACAGGAAATATAACTGAACTTGCCTTGCCTTGCCTATATATATATATATACATGTGTGTGTGTGTGTGTGTGTGTGTGTGTGTGTGTGTGTGTGTGTGTGTGTGTGTGTGTGTGTGTGCGGGTTTATGTGGTTTATGAGGACACAAATTTGTATAATGACATGGGTATGACAGAGGTATTACAATATGAAGGTGGTTTATGAGGACACTGCCTATGTCCCCGTAATTCAAAAGGCTTAAAAAACATACTAAATGGTGTTTTTTTAAAAATTTAAAAATGCACACAGTCTCCTGTGAGGGCTAAGTTTAGGTGTAGGGTAGGTGTAGGGCAATAGCACATACAGATTGTACAGTATAAAAACCATTACGCCTATGGAGAGTCCCCATAAACCACAAAAACCAACATGTGTGTGTGTGTGTGTGTGTATAATGGTTCATTTAATAAAATCCATTATCTATTAAGTAACCATTACATTTAAATTGAATAATTATATTTTTGTATGTTTGATCTGCTCTCCCGATTGCTTAAGACAAATATCTCCTAAGAGAGATAATAAAAGAGTAACTTAACTTAACTTAAAGTGATAAATTGAAGGTGAATATTTATTTATTTATTTATTGGTGATTCTTGCTAAGGTCACTAAGCAATAAGGTCACATATAGTAATTTCCATGTGATTACATTATTTAAGCACTGCAATTTGTATTTTTGTACCGAATGGTAAAAACTGCAGTAATTCAGGAGAAATGTAAAGATAATTGGTTTCCATGGCAACAGTGTAGCAAGCATTGGGATTATCTCCAATTTCCTCATAATGAGATTTAATGAGGCCCTTATTAACTTTGGAGTGTGTGTGGGTAGAAGAGATGAGTGTGTGTGTGTGTGTGTGTGTGTGTGTGTGTGTGTCTGTGTGTGTGTGTGTGTGTGTGTGGGTGGGTGTGTGTGTGTGTGTATGTGTGTGTGTGTGTGTGTGTGTGTGTGTGTGTGTGTGTGTGTGTATGCGCTCTTGTGTGAGTGTGTTAGAATTTAACATGCCTAAATCTCAGTAGAAGAGGAATCTTACAGTATTTTCAATTTGTTGAAGGAAAAAAATGAGACCTGCATTTCTACATTGATCTCTGGAACTGCAGGGGTGGAAAATCTATAGCTATATTGGAATAGTTTGTCTCTGAAAATATGCCTGCTAGACCACAGATTCCACATATCTCATCCTCTGTCCAGTATTAGGTTTTATGGACGGTCAATGTTGTCATCTCTCAAATGGATTTGACAGAGCATGTGTGCATGCATGTTCGACATTCAGAGCAGCACTAATGCTATAAGCTAAACTGGGCAACTTAATAGTACACAGTGTGCTCACTCTTCATGCGTCATGATTTGCCTGCCTGTGTTTATTAATGTTTACTTATGTTTTAGGTGCGAAACAGTAAAGCCAGTGGATACTGCCTTGATCAGGGGTCAGAGGAGGATGACAGGGCTATTCTCTACCCATGTCATGGCATGTCATCACAGGTTAGTATGTGTTTTCTTTTTTTGGTGTTTCTAGCTTTTTATTAGAATCATTACATCATAGGTTTGGGGCCAGTAAGTTTTTTTTTCTATATGTTTACTTCATATATTTAATTGAATTAATTCAATTTAATTAATTTAATGTAATTTTCTATATATTTACTTGTTATTTTTTTTGTAATTTATTCTTTTTAATTGTAATTTATTTAACTGTCACCCCCATTTTTGAACATAGACGTGAAAGTGCACTGTTATAATTCATGAACGAAAACATTTTGTAGTATGATTTTGATGTACCACTTCCATGGTATTGCAATGTCTGATTTTAAAATGGGTTTCACAGGATGAATTTTGAGATTTTAAGCTTTCAATTGATATATACATTATGATGATTTCTAAAACGTGATAGGGAAAAAGGCTACGAAAAAAATACTTTTTGTGACAAATGTCAGAACTCCTGTTATGATGTAGATTTTTTAAGGGTGCACTCTTGTCATAAATTAATCTATTACTGTTCCTACAAAATTTGTAACAAAAAACAGTGGTAAAATATCTATTTAGAAGTCTTAGACCTTTCCAACGATATATACCGGTAGTTTGTCATGATTAGATGTAATCATGATGATGATATTGAAGTAAACTTAGGCGTCCCGCTGAGGGGACGGGTGACAGTTAAGAGGTTAATTTTATTTTATTTTATTTAAAGGGGTCATATGACGTTGCTAAAAATAACATTATTTAGTGTATTTGGTGTAATGCAATGTGTTTACATCGTTTAAGGTAAAAAAAAAAAAAAACATTATTTTCCACGTACCGTATATTATTGTGGCTCCTCTCTGCTCTACCTTTCTGAAACGCACCGATTTTTACAAAGCTTATCGTTCTGAAAAGCACAGTGTGCTCTGATTGGCCAGCTATCCAGTGCATTATGATTGGCCGAATAGCTCAAGTGTGTGACCGAAATGTTACGCCCCTTACCATATTTGGAAACACACAGCGTCTCCACGACAACAATACTACAGCGAGAATAAAAGTTATGCCTTCTTTCTTTGCGTAAACATTTGGGTGGTGTTTTGCAAATCTTCCAGCACAGTGACGTAGATTTGTGGGGGAGTGATTGAATAAGGTGCTTTAGGAAGGCATGGACAAGTCTTAAAGGGATAGTTCACCCAAAAATGAAAATTCTGTCATCATTTACTCATCCTCAAGTAGCCAGAATTTTCATTTTTGGGGTGAGCTATCCCTTTAACTTTTATAAAGAATATTTTATTGGGTTTGAGACTTTAGTCTTTGCAACTTTACGGATCTTATATACACACGAACAGTTTGAAATCGTATTACATGACCCCTTTAAATTGATCAAAGGTGACAGTAAAGACTTTACATTGTTACAAAATATTTATATTTCAATTAAATGCTGTTCTTTTGAATTTTCAATTTAGCAAAGAATATTGAAAAAATGTGTCACTGTTTCAACAAAGATATTAAGCAGCACAGCTGTTTTTAACATTGATGATGATAATAATACATATTTCATGATCACCAAATCAGTATATTACAATGATTTGTGAAGGATCATGTGACTCTGAAGACTGGAGTAATGATGCTGAAAATTCAGCTTCAGCATTACAGGAAAAAAACTAATATATTTCAGTATTTCAATAGAAAACACACACACACACATAGATTAACGCCTCTCAATCTTGTTCTCAATCTTCTTGTGGTTACATCATTGCATTTACATTACATTTGTATCCCGAGCAGACAGCAAAAATCTTGTTACTTGCAAATGCAAGGACAGGGAGCCAAGAATATGCCACGTTCACAAAGATAAATGACCCCATCAAGATTGACATATGCAGAAAGCAAAAAAGCAAAAGCAAAAAAAAAATCACAAGCACATATTGATGTGAATTGTGAGAATTAAATTAGATTTGTAATTGAAACACATGTTGTCAACCTCAGTGTACACTTATTTCACATTGATGGTGCATTGCACCATTGCCTGGAGACAGAGAGCAGCTCAGGTTGAAATGACCTGTAGATTGTATCTCAGTTTCTGTGCACTGTCCTTTCATAACTGCCTCCCTTGCAAAATAGTCGTTATAAGTCATCAGTTTATGTGACTTTGACATCTGACATTTTTATTCATTTGGATTAAACGGATGTGGAATAATCAAACAGTTCTCCTACCGGGCTGTGACCTTCGACAGCGTGATTTGACCTTTCCCTTGTCATTCATACACAATAGAGACATGATCCTTTGAACAATTTAAAATACAGTCTCTCTCTCCGCCTCGTTCTCTCTTCCTCCCTCCTAAGTCTTGTAAGGGAATGACAGTCTTAGTCCATAATCCAGGCCTAAGGGAAATAATGCAATTGAAGTATATTCCCATTGTATCATCAAATTACAATAAAAGCTGGTTTTACATGATACAGCTAAGCTTCATTTTTTCCCACTTTTTTCGTCTCCTTGCGTAACCGCAAATTAAAAACAGGAATGATTCATGGCTGCTGTGTCATTGAAGTCCTAGTAATAATCAACCATTACATTGATTTATTTTCCTGTATTTATTTAAATTAATATTATAAATATTGGTTATAGCCTTGCAAATTCAATGCAAAGTGTTTTGTGTTTATTGCTGTGCGAGGTTGAAGAACTCTTTTATATTTTTCATGAATACAAAAAAAACAAGTGATTTTAATATATATCATTCTTGAATTTAGTTTTTATTCAGTTTGATTGTCATGCATTCAAACAGTGTGCCTACTTGTCATTGTTTTACTGAAAAATCCTTTGTTACTTTGTCCTCTGTGAGCGTGTCTGTGTGGTACATCTTCTCAGTGAATGCATGGCCGCTATGAGAGCTGGAATCAGGTTACAATACGCATGGAGATGAGCTCATGCTATTGTCCTCCTGCTGTTTTCACCTTGGTCACTGGACAATTACCCTCGGTTCTATAGATTAACTTTACTCAATAGAGCGAGCTTGATTTTCATTGAATGTCAGCTTGTACTTCATTGTGATGTGCCGACCTTGGGATCTGATATCTAAGAGATTGACTTTCAGCTGAATTATTGACCTGTGTTATTCAGGGCCGTGTACTTACCGTAATAGATAGCTGCTATCTAGACTTCCATCTCTCTCGATAGTTGGTGTACACTTCAGTGTCTTGGTGCTCTTAATCATACAGCTAAGTACTGCCTATATCTGTTGGAGTGTTCTTAAAGCTATAGTTCACCCAAAAATGAAAATTTGCTGGAAATTTACTCACCCTCAGGATATCAAAGATGTAGATGAGTTTGTTTCTTCATCAGATTTGGAGAAATGTAGCATTCCATCACTTGTTCACCAATGGATCCTCTGCAGTGAATGGGTGCCTTCAGAATGAGAGTCCAAACAGCTGATAAAAACATCACAATGAACCACAAGTAATCCACAGCGGCCCCATTCCAATCAATTAACACTTATGAGTAGGGTTGGCTATCGAGTTCGATACTTTTTAGGCACCGACCGAATTGCCTCGATACCACCGAGTATCGAAAAACGTCTGGTCGTTCGGTACCAAATTTCGATAAATAAGGGGTTAATCTCATCAACGTCAGTGAGGCAATAAGCCTGCAGCACTAGGTGTGTTTGACTAGAGTGTTTGACATCCGCGAAACCGTACGGATCAGTCTGCTCTCCACATCGCGTGTTTCATTTACTACACACAGACCAGAGCATGTGAGCGGAGCTGAGTGGTGAGAATTTCCGCTCCCCGCTCACGTGGGTGTTCGCTCGCCCCGCTCCACCGCTCAAAGTCGCACCAGACCGCTCTGCTCAATTCCGCTCCCCGCTCACCTACAATTTCACCCCGCTCCGGTGAAATCGCTCCACGCTTGCTCACATTTAAAATTCATCTGCATGCCGTTTACACCTGCCGTTTTCAACCGAAGCCTTACGTCTGGGACACACTGCCTGCGATGCGGACGTGGAGCGGTTTTGTTGCGTGACTGCTGCGGAAAAAATCTGCTTCAATTATGTTGGACCGCACCTGATATGCGCATATTCCGCAGGCAGTGTGGCTGCTGTAATCTGTTAACATAGGCACGGAAAGCAAAATCAACACGCAGCAAACCCGCCCCGCGTCCGCCACGCAGCCTATATCCTATAATATATAAATATTTCACGAACTCCATCTCTCCTTCACAACAAACGATTTTTGAAGTGTAGGCTGACAGTTTTGTTAATTGTTGAAGGCACAGGTGAATTCTGGGTGGATTTGTGCATGCACACTAGACTCGTGGTGTGAGCGGTATCAGAGCAGAACCGGAGCGAGACAGAGCGATCGCTCCGGCCTTTGGATAAAAACCCGCTCAGCGCTCCGACTATATTTCGCACGCTCTGCTCCCCGCTCGCTCCCCGCTCGCTCCCCACTCCGCTCCGCTCACATGCTCTGACACAGACTGAAGCGCGCGCGCGGTAATTTCAGCATCTGCCGTCTAAATGAGGACATAAACACATGAACAACATCTCCAGAACTGCTCTGAGAGTCACTCCATGAGCATTTTACCATTTGATTTGAGTAAAACTAGCATCATATCATATACACACAGAACTGTAAAGGTATTCACGGCAACCCGTCAAAATAAAAGTTTGGTTTAATTTGAAAGACACTGCTGCAGAAATATATTAATATTGTTCGGCAGAGTGTACATACTGCTACTACTAGGCTACTATTAAAATTATTAAAACTTTTTTTTTTTTAAAGTAATGATCACACAACATTTCTTCCATGTTTTAATTTTAATAGTACAATTTTGTTCAATAATATAAAAGATAAATTAATTTAATGTTTTATGCCTTCATTTGAAAACCAGATACAGAATTTCGGAGAACAAATAAAACATTTCATAAGGCTATTTTAAGAATAAATTTTAATAAACTAAGTAGTTTTTATGCATTCAAATAATTAGACATACTACAACACAGAATTTAATAACAATAAAACATATGGTGAAAGAAAATAAAACACCCACTTATGGAAGTAGATAAAGATTTTAAATTTCTTGAAGTCTTTAACCTAGAATAAATGAATAGAAATGATGATTCTGTCTGAGCTATGCGTTTTAAAACGAACACGCACTAGTGTAAACTGAAAACTATTTGAGCTTTATTAAAATTATTTGCACTGATTTATTGTGTTGGATATATTTTGTTCCTTTTTTGTGCAGTGGCTCTGAGTCTGTATAAATGTCAACAAGCTGAAAAAAATAAAACCAAAGTTTTTTAAGATAATGTAATCTTGTTAAAACTGATTTCATAAAATTGGTATCGAAAAAAGTATCTTTCAGAAACCGGTATCGAACTCAAGGTATCAGTATGGTATCGGTATCGATATCGAAAATTTTTGAACGAGACCCAGCCCTTTATGAGGTGAAAATGTGTAATATACAAATTCATAATTCAAATAATTGTAACTTGAAACCATCGTTTCCAGCTAAAATACAAGTTCTCTATCCATAATATAGATTTCTCCAATGAAAAAGTTGTCTGAATCAGGAGAGAAATATGCACAGGTTAAATAACTTTTACAAGTGAAAACCATTCAGAACAGTTCTAAACAAAGTTGTTGTTGGATTGTGATATGACAGGACAACAGAGGATCGAATTTTCACTGGAAGTGTTATTATGGATTATGGACTGGATTTTGCCCAGAAGCAATGCCTTAAAAACGCCTGTTAAAGCCACTGGGGCCAAAAACAATATTGGACCTCATTGACTTTTATTATATGGACAAAAAAAACAGTAAGGCATATTCTAAATATAATCTTTTTTGTTCCCCAGAAGAAAGAAAGTCATACAGGTGGAATAACATCAGGGTGTGAAAACGATAATGGCATTTTCATTTATGGGAGGACTATGCCTATAAGCTATATTTCTAAGACCATTTCCATTTCATTTTATATATCACATACTTCTTTTTCTCACATTGTAACTTGGTGTTTTATTTCAGCTGGCGAGGTACACCACTGAGGGCTTATTGCAGTTAGGACCCCTGGGGTCTACTACGTTTCTGCCTGACACAAAATGCCTGGTGGATGATGGAAGAGGAAGGACTCCGAGCTTGAAAAAATGTGATGCTGTCACCAAGTCCTCCCAGAGGCTCTGGGATTTTACTCAGGTAAGTGAATGCGCTCAAACAAAACAATTTATTTATTAGATTGCTAAACGCTTCGTATTAATATTTCATTCTCCACTTGAGGCACTTACTTTTAAAAACAAACATCAGATATTTAAAATTGGATTCTTCTTTTACAAAAGCACCCTTAAGATATATTTTATTAATGTACACCAATGTTTGGGTCTGTAAGATTAGTTATTTATTTTTATTATCATTATTATTATTATTAATTAGTTAGTTAGTTTTGAAAGCGGTTTCTTATTCTCACCAAGGTTACAGTTATTTGATCAAAAAATACTGTGATTCATATTTTTGGGATATTCTTGTATGAATGTAAAGTTCCAATGAACAGCATTTATTTGAAATCAAAATCTTTTGTAACAATATGTATGTCTTACTATCACTTAATGCAACAATTTAATGCATACAGTACTTGCTGAATAACTGTATTAGTTAAAAAAAATCTGGTAACACTTTATTTAACGGTGTCCTTGTTACGCGTTACATGTACTCACTATTATAATAACAATAAATTATACATAATTACATGCAACTAACCCTAAACCAAACCCACATCCTAACCCTAGCCCTATAGTACGTACATGTAGTTAATGAATATTACTCAGTACTTATATCTATAATTACACTGTAACAAGGACACCTTAAAATAAAGTGTAACCAAAAATCTTTTGTAGGTAGTGTGTGATGCCAAGTGTATTTACAGTCGTTCTTAAATATTTTTTTCTTAGAATGGACCCATCATAAGTCGAGACACGGGACATTGTTTGGAGGTTGAAATGTCAAAAGATGCAAACTTTGGCCTGCGGCTGGTCGTCCAGCGCTGCTCAGGGCAGAAGTGGATGATTCGGAACTGGATAAAACACACCAGACACTGAGGAACATAACCTCCCTGAGCTGGAGAGCAGCCATAGACACAAACCCTGAGTCTGGGGTTGAGACAGACGAGAAGAACTCTCTTTCGGGGTGAAACGCTTTCAATATAGACGTCTAAAGGTGAAATATTATCTTTGGATGCATTTACTGTTGAGTGAGCAGATAAAGCAGAAGGCCATCATCACGGGAGAAAGACTTGCTCATTGCAAGTCCTCTGTACAGACTCCCAGTTTACTGCAGCGTACTTGTGTTCCCGAGTGGAATTCTGATGAGCTGTCTTGGTGAAATATCGAGAGAAATATTCAAAAGAGTTGCAGATAAACAAAGAGAGAGGAAGCGAAAGTTGCAAACCCCTCTGAGCAAAGTCTCGAGTTTTACTTCTTATCAATTGCCATATCAACACTTATTTCTTCAGGCTGTGAATTGCTTTGGATAATTGAATATCCACTTTGAAACTTTAAATGGGTATCCCAAGTGCTACACAACAAAAAAAAAAGAAATAGTATAGACTTTAATATGACACAATAGTTTCAGCTCTTTTAGCTATCGAGTTTTTTCTTTCCTTGATTTACAGACTTAATTGCTAATGCACAACAAAACCATGTGTTCACTCAAGAACTCATGTGCCTTTCTCCATCCTTATGCCATCAGACCAGGGAATGTTCCTCCCTAAGCATGTACAAAATATTTGATTTTAAATTAATTAAAATATGAATATAATGTTAAGGTCTTATTGTAGAAACACGTTGTAAAATACTCAAAACATGATAATCCAGGAAGATCGAAACAATAAAAACAAGTTTTCTTTTCTTTTGTACAATGTTGTGTGATTTAATTCATGTGAAAATCAGTACAGTAACATGATCTGTGTTGATTTATATTGTAGGATCGATGACAAAGTGATATCTTCTAGCAAAGTCGAGGTGAAAACATTTGAAACCTATTGTATTTAAATAATGTGATTTGGTAAACGGGACTTGAAGTTATGTATTGGAAATTGAAAAAAAGTACACTAAAAATAAAGGTTACAAAAGGTTTTTTTTGTAGAAATGCCACAGAAGAACGATTTTGGGAACCTTTCTATGAACAGTTCTTAAAAAAAAAAATTCTATTTAAAGAACCTTTTGTGCAATGGAAAATGTTTAATAGATGTTAAAAAAAATAGTTCAGCCTAAAAAATTAGCATCACTTGCTCGCCAATGGATCCTCTGCAGTGAATGGGTGCCGTCAGAATGAGAGTCCAAACAGCTGATAAAAACATCACAATAATCCACAAGTGATTCACATGATTCCAGTCCATCAGTTAACATCTGTAAACATGTTCAAAGAAAATGTAAACATTTTCACTTTTCAACAATCTTGAAAAGTGAAAATATGCGTGTCTGTAATAAACAAATCCATCATTAAGAGGTTTTTAATTTCAAACCGTTGCTTCTGGCTAAAACATGAGTATTGCTTTCTCCAGTAAAAAAGTCATCTCATTTGAATCAGGACAGTTTTAGCTAATAAACGGTGCTTGGTCTGTGCATATTTAAAATATAATATCTTGATGGATTTGTTTCTTACAAACACAGATATTTTCAGTTCACAAGATGTTAATTGCTGGACTGGCGTGATGTGGATTACTTGTGGATTATTGTTTTATCAGCTGTTTGGACTCTCATTCTGACGGCACCCATTCACTGCAGAGTGTAATCGATGGATCGGTGTGTAAGAGAGGGACTAAGCTAAAAGAATTATATAATTTAAGTTTTTATGAAATTGTTATGAAAGATTGGGCTTTGTACTGATAAATTATTCAAAGTAACCACAGGTTATTTTCTGAAGCTCTATGTCTGGAGTCCTGAGAAACTAGTTGAGAAAAAGAAAGGACAACCAGAGTTAAGCTTTGCATTTCCACACACTGTCACCGCAGGATGTACAATCTAATCATTACAAACCACACAACTCATCACTAGCGCACTGAATGCTTCTCAAAGCGATCAAACTCAGCGTGCAGCTTCTCTTTTTCTTTGAAGCAAACCCAAAAGTTCACAACTCTCGAAAATAAATGTTATTGCACTTCATTGATGTATTCACTCATTTTTCCTGTCTCATCTGCAGTGAAAGCCACTCCATTTCTTTCCTCTCAAGTGCTTATTGCTCATGTAGTCCTGAGAGAGAGAGAGAGAGAGAGCGCAATGCCTGACAACGGCAGAAATGCTTGGAAGAAGCCATCCAACTGTAAGCACTTCTTATATGACCACCTGTGTGTTCTCCAGGCATTTTTTAATTTGTTTTGCAGGGCGTTTACTAAGAGAGATTACAGAAACCTGCTCAGCCAGGCTTCAGCTGTTCAGCTCCAATGGTTTCATAAACAAGCGTCTTCTCCCTCCACTCATCTACAAGGGGAAGATCTTATTTAAAACCACACTGGAGACCCAGCAAACGCTGCCGCTGCAAATTCACCCATTGCAGGCATGTGGTGCAATGAAACAAATAGGAGAAATATATTAGCAGGCTGGGGTGCTTGTGTTTTTGCTTATGCTTTTTACACATGATGTGGTTCAGCGATGAAGTCATAGGAGGAAACGCACGGTGAGCACGCATCTATGAATCATTCCACAATCTGCTTCTTCCAAGACGACCAGCTAATGCAGTAGACCTGCTGAGCTCTGCGCTCTGAGCCAGTAGTTGGAGAGCTGGTGATGCTCGTCTACACTAAAAACAGGATTCTGTAGTTGAATTAATATAACAGATGGAATTAATACTTCAAGCTTTAATTTACAAGTTAATTATGCTTAGGATGTTTTTTGTTATATTTGTATTTCATTAAGTATTGATCAAAATATTGAAAGACCTTGTAATATTTACTTATTTATTCAGAGATTTGACCATTTCAAATGAATATTGTTGCATAATTTTGTAATTTGCCAGCTTTATTCACACTTTGTGCTGCATGTTATTGTTTGCTTTGATTATTTAGGAACTTCACTCTTAAAAATAAAGGTGCTTAAAAGGTTCAAGCGATGCAATTAGAAGAACCATTTTTGGTTCCACAAAGAACCATTCAGTCAAAGGTTCTTTAAAGAACCATCTCTTTCTTACCGTTTTATAATCTTAAGAACCTTCTTTCACCACAAAGAACCTTTAGTGATGTTAAAGGTTCTTCTATGGCATTGTGAAGCACCTTTATTTTTAAGAGAGTATATAGGCTATCTATTAAAGTTCAAAAGAACAGCATTTATTTTATATATGTTCTTTTGAACATTCTATTCATCAAAGAATCCTGAAAAAAAGAATCACCACAAGATTAAGCAGCACAATCTTTTTCAACATTGAATTGCATTATTTTACAATATTACTGTATTTTTGATAAAAGAAATGCAGCCTTGGTGAGCATAAGAT